>CM060963.1:201540140-202140140 GCA_030765045.1 Tenodera sinensis
TTGTGTTTATAATATTAACAGTTTAACGTGTGATTTTTAAATTAAATTAGTTAATGTAACGTACACGTTTATTTCTATCTGAAAGCAGCAGCACATTTTTAATATGCAACTCTCGTGGTCTAATTTTACACTTTCTCAGACACAGACACACACACACACACACACACACACACACACACACACACACACACACACACACACACATACACATACACACACAGATATGCGCAAGGAACTTGTTCTAAAATTGCATTTTTTGGATTCAGACAGTCCGAAAACCTGTATTTTGTATTTCCAGTGAAATCTTATTATCAAAATTTTGGGTAACATGCAAACCTTTTAGGTGAGTAGTACCAGAAAAGAAAAAAAAAAAAGAAAAAGAAAGAAGGTAGGAAAAAAGGAAAGAAGGAAGGCGGGAAAGGAGGAAAGAAGGGAGGGAAGAAAGGAGGGAGGGAAGGAGGAAAAGAGGACAGCAAGGGAAGAAACGCTGATTTTCGTGAATTGCACAAATCGTTTACATTCACGTTTAAAGGCATTCTTTAACAAAACAGAAGTAAACACTTAATAAACATGACATGCAGCAGTTTATTGCCTTCAGTGTTTGGTTGAAAGGGTAGAACTATCCTGGACATCTGAACCTGTATCAGAAACTTGTGCAGTTTGAATGTTGGCAGCAGTGAAATCCTCAGGGCTCAATATCCCCTCATTCTCTTGAAACTTGGGTTAATAACACATCGGGCCCTTTATCGGCAGTATTTTGTTCCTGTGACAAAGTTTACCTCTATTTACTTTATATGCGTCTTTCTGCAAAGTTTAGTTCGCTTGTTGCAAGACCCAGAGGTACAATACGATTCGTTGATAGTCTTCCTCCCTCCCTTCCTCCCTCCCTCCCTCCCTCCCTCCCTCCCTCCCTCCCTTCCTTCCTTCCTTCCTTCCTTCCATACGTATGTATCTTGTATATACAGAAGTATTCGATTGAGCACCAAAATTGTATATTGTTTATATCTCTATCAGTGACTGTTGTGGGTACAGATACAAGTTTTGTGTGTTTCACTCGTATGACTTTCTCTACTCAGTCGTTTATGGACTATTCTTGTACTCTTATTCTTTTGCTTCATATTATTTGAAGCATGCATTTATAGAAATGGTTTTATTACATATTTCCTTATAGATACAATTGGAGTAGGAGAATAGAGTAGGCTTAAGTAATAGAGCCGGTCACTATGTGATGGCTTTGAAATACCATTTCTTTTGCATCGGCAAGAGATAAAAATATGAAAAATGACTTCCTACTTGACGTGTTAGTATTTGAAAATTTAAACCAATTACAACGAATATCTCAAAAACGGTCATGTTCACAAAAAATGTATTTATAAGATCCTTTTTGTATAAAGGAAAAAATCTAGAACCTACACAAAAACTGGAATGATCTCCCATAAGACTTAAAAGTTAGGAGAATTTTTAATTCAAAATGAGACGAATACGTTGAGAAAGCAGGAAAGTATTTAGGAAAAATGAGATTGAAATGGTTAAAAGAACTATGAGTAAACAGGGAAAATGAAAAAAGGATAATGAGGGGCAAAAGTAATTTACTGGTCGTAATGAACTGCCCCATTATATATAAAACAAAATGTTAAATAAAAGGGGAAGTTTTAGATACGTGTAAGCAACTCCAAAAGGTAGAAATATATTAGAAAAGGTAATATACCTTTTTAGTAGATTAAATTGTATTGTTTATGAGCATAAATATTCATTCATTAAAGATATTTGTGTAGTAAGAGCATGTCAATCTCTTACGGTTTACCAGTAATGCAAAAGGGCTCGATAATGAAGACGATTCAAGAGGTTATTCCCGGAAATTAAATTTACATACTTGTCATAAAAATATTTAAACATATGCTATTTTAATGGACATTATCGGATCCCTTTTTAAAAGAGTAAACATTTTGGGTATACAGGATAGTTTGGAATGGGACAATTTTCTTCAAAAATTTCGTGTCGCATCTGAACTTAAATACCATGTTTGGTATTTTACTGACTTTTCGTTTTTAAGTTACGGTTTCACACACACACACACACACACACACACACACACACACACACACACACACACACACACACACACAGAAGCATACACACACCTTTTTCTAAAAATGCTTTCCCTTTTAGAATCAGGGTGCCTTGAAACAGGTATTTCCGCTGAAATTTCTACTAAGCACATGGTAGAGGAAGTGAAAATGTATGTGTTCAAATGTGAATTGTTCGGTAGACATTTCAGTGAAAGCAAAAAAAAAGTAGTCGCCCCCCCCCCCCCCAACACACAAAATTCCTTTTTATCCTAGGAACTCCCAAAACATGTACAATGTTACTACAAATTACCTTCTGCATTTTGAACTCGTGTAACTCATGTTTAGTAAAACTTAAAAACATGAAATTAGCACAAAAGGAAAACAGTAACTCAAACTTTGGGTTATAATATCACACAGTTGGCAAACGAGCGAGATTGACCCACGGTAACGTATCAGGTTCGCATTCTGGAGGTCACGAATTCTATTCTATTTCCCCGAATTTCCTGTCCTTTCATTTCATTTCATGTCATTTCCATCTGGCTTAGGGTTATGTGTTGGGTGCGTTGTGAGAGTGGCGCCTCCCACGGTGGTGAGTGTCATCTGTAAATACGGCTCTCGGCGCCGAGGTGGCGTTGTGGTCGTCCGTCCTGGGGGGCTACTGGTCGAAACATGGATGGCAGACTCCTGCGCAATCGGTGGATATTATCATCTCATCCCTTCCATCCGAGGTCTGGCGTATAATATCAGAATCAGGGCAGTATCCCCTCCTATATGTAACCAATCTATCATCACAGTTGGCAACAATAACGCATAGTCGCGCATAAACTTCTGCATTTTTGAAAAGTTACAGAGGAGATAGAGGAGGAGATATAGGTTTAAGGGTGCTCAAGTATGTACATCGTCATCAGCGCCCTTAAAATAATTCATAGCAAAAGCCGGATATAAACTTCAATAAAAAATAAAGTGACTGGTAAAAAGGAAAATAAATATACAAAACAAGGAGGCAAAAGCCAGAGTTAAAGTCAAAAGAGTGTAAAAACTAGATATCTAAAGTTTCAAATTTTCAAACTTATGTTAATCGCCGCTAAAAAGTTAAAAACTCTTTGGACCGCTTGCTCATCGTCCGCCAGGACCTCTGCAAGACCGACAGTTGAAATGGCTGGTATAGGGGCATTTTGAAGAAAACTTGGTGTATTTCTACCCAGAGAGCCAACAGCTTGTCTGATTTTACGATAAGAAGGTGCATTTGTAAGAGGAAATCTCAACACCAGACTACCGAATTGACCCTGCTGGTGATGACGATACACAACTATATAGCAATAATGTCTACACATATTAACTATTTTGTTTATATTAAACATATTTTACATACAATAATCATTACAGCTGCCTTTTGTGTTTAGGCAAATTACATAATCTTCAAGTTTATAACTTTATCTTATGCACGTATTATTCTTACGCAGCCTTATGATTAGCACATTAATTTCTCTTTCACAATAAACAAAGCAGTAAAGTTACATTACTATTTACCCTTATAAATACTTTAAAACTATTTGATCAACATAAATTGTTTAGTTTTAAATTTAATATGTTCAAACTTTGAAACACGAAATACAATAGTTTACGTTAAACTAGTAAGAAACTAAACCCCCAAAAAGTGGAATCATATCCTCCCTTTTATATCTTTATAAATACGAGTATTCACAAAGTACCTCTTGAAACTGTAAATAAAACCTGTGAGATTACCAACGTTTGTTTTATGCTTCTGATCAAAGTAGAGTTTGATATTATAACGTTGCAAATTGAAATCCAAATATTAAACAGCAAACTTTCCTGTTCTTGTAACTTACAACAAATTCTCTCTACCACTCTTCATGAAACACCCATACTCGCCACTGAATGAGGCGTGTCGAAACCTGAGCACCAGTGAAGGGGAGGGGTGGCCGGTGGAGTGAGGCGAGAGCGTGAGTGGCCCAGTTAACTCGATTTTATCCATGTCTAGGCCTTGGAGGTCTTTGAAGGAGTTAAAATCTAAGGGGAAAACTTGTTGAGCGTCTAGGTTAGCGTTAAACCTCACATCTCAAAGAACCCCAGAAAAAGATATAAAATCTGCCGAAGATTTTCTTTGGCGGTCCTTGTACCTTAGCCGAAAAATACTACAAGGTTTTTTTTTTTTCTTTTTTCTTTTTTTTTTTTTCTTTTTTTTTTTTTTTTTTTTTTTTTTTTTTTTTTGTAGTGTTACCAAAAGAGCTCTTATGGGAGATATGTAAGACAATATAAGAAAACTGTTTGGCTTTCTCTTCACATCGCTACTAATTTCATGTTTTTAAGTTTTATTAAATGCAAGTTACATGTTCAAAATCCAAAAGATAATTTGTGTAACACTGTATTCACTGTAAAATCTCGACATCGAATTTCTGGGTGGAGTACAAGAATTCCTCTATTTACTCTATGTAGTAGAGAAAGTAAAAATTATATTGTTGATCATCTTTGCATTTCACCTCCCATTAAGGGATCGTAGGACTGAATTTTGAAGTTTCTATATATATATATAGGTATGTAAACCAATACTTTTACATATAAGGGTGTTTATGTTATAAACTACCACACAAAGTTCCAGTACAATCTGTTTTATAGTTCTGAGGGAATTATTTAATTTATTATCAATAATAAAATACATTTTTATCCAAAATACTTGTGCTCATCAAAAACTAAAATAAAAATGGCGGAATCTACCAAATTTCTCTTCCAACTTATGACTGAAGGTTTGGGGAACGTTTATAAGCCATCTCATTCCGCCGGTGCTCCATCTTCATTCCATGTATCATCAGTGTCACCGCCTGCGGTGCCGTAGTGGTAAAAGCGGGCATTAAACACTACAAAAAAGTGTATATTGTCACGGCGGCCCTAGGCTCGAGTGTTGATGGTGAGAATTGCCGGGCGGCGGCCTAGGCTCTACTGACGGCGGCGCTTACCTGCCTTAATGACCCCTCCTCCCACAGGGCCATACAGAAACAATAACTATGTGTGCCGTTTTCCATCTAGACTGTTCCTCCTTATTCACTCTAGAGCATTTCACTTCCAGAACTCTCTCATTGTATGAGGCTCCTGCCCAGAGACGAAGTGGTACTAGTTGTCCTTGTAGCCAAGTGTTGTTGTTGTAGTGGACCGTGATAGTTCAGTTAAACGTTTACGAAGCGTTCACTGTGAATCGTGCGAGTCACAATCTGACAGTTCTTTATTGTGATTCGATTCAACGATTGTTCTGTTGCTCCGAAAAGTGATGTTAACACTACGCTGACTGACTAGAAGACAATAACGTGTGATTTTCAGTAACTGGTCTTGTCTCATTTGCTACAATGTGTATAATCCTAAAGTCGTAAATGTGATAATTTTTCCATTATTTTTTAGTCCCAAGGTCCCTTAATTAAATCATGTATATCAGAATTTGAAACCGATATAGTAAGGGAGAAATGTGAATTCTACTGTTGCATTACTAAGATATCAAGTAAAGCAGATAGAACGTAAAAGAGAAGCGAAATAAGGGACGAAAGTTTTCATAGTGCCGTAAACACTTAATACGAGCTAGCAACCGAAGTAATTTAATAGATACTTAAAGTATGAAGCAGTGGGTATGAGAATGTTGTCGGTCTGCCAATTAGCGGAAACTCGACACAAGAAAATTAACATAACACTTGTAAGGAAGTTTATAACTAATTATAAAACAGGAGCAGGGGCCTTGCTTCATTGTAATGAAATAAGTTTTCTAATGCCAAAGTTTCCGTATTAACAAGGTAGGCCAAGTTTCCAGAGATTATGAGAAGTGAAGGAAAAACAGAGAAAAACTACACACAGAGAGACCGTAACTTATTTGTCCTTGTAACTGAGTAGGAGTTTTATCACCGTGCATGTCCTGGTGCAACTTTATGGCGAAAAGAAGTAAGCTACTGCTAATGCAAAGCCAAGAGAACTTCCTTGTTATAGACACACTAACGTGTAGACCACCACCATTATCATAGTGTGTGTGTGGTTATACAGGGTGTTTCAAAAGTCACGCACAGTTTCTGCTACACCTCAAAACGCTCGAGCACTAAACACTATATTTTTAAAGACAAAAACAAACCATTCTTAATGACATCGTTGTGCAAGCTGTGACGTCATTGGAAATATGTTTAAATGACAACAAACATTGCTACGGTAACTGAATAAGTATTTGAATTTTCTGGTGTTATCGATGGAGTTTATTTATAGAAATTAACACAAAACATTTTTAAGTGAAAGTGAAAAAATTGACAATTGTTGTGCGTGTTTCAAATTGCCAGATCGTAAACGCAGAATATGTTTGACGTTGAATTGAACATTTGCATTTGTAATTTATTTATTTTAATGTTAGCGATGTTGTTTTTCGATCGATACGCCTCAATAAAGGTTCTCCTTCAATTATTTATGTGGTTACCACAACAACGTTTGTCGTAAAACAGTTGGACAAACACAACAGTGCATACTTGGGTGTCGTTTAAGAATGTAATCAAAATCGTCAGTCATTTTTGAAAAGCAAAAATTCATGTGAAGAGTAGCTTGAGAAGGATGTTTCTATCTCTTTCTTCCCTGTTTCTCTTTCCTTTTTTTTTTTTCCTTTTCTTTTTTCTTTTCTAAATTTTGGGTCCCATTCTTAGAAGTCTAACCGACTTTTCGTTTTTCCGTTATGCTGTGCACAGACACACACACATACCAAAATCTTTTTCTAAAGATGTTTTTTTAACTCAAGAAGTGTCAAAACATTTATCTCCAGTGAAATCTCTGTATTGAATTTTTGGGCGATATATTACACTTGCTCTACTTACTCTTAGTACTTAGTAGATCTCATTATAGAACACGATTTATATAAAAAAAAATTGTCTGACAATTGGCTGTGGTAGAATGTTATCAGGAGGTCGGCGCCGGACAGTCGTAACAGTACACATGTTAGCCGTCCACACGCCCATCGTAAACACTATAAGCGGAGGCACCAGAAAACCAGAATCTTCTTGAACTTTCTGCAGCTTTTTAGAAATTTTGTATCGCTATATAAGCGAAGTTTGAGTTAGCGACTGCGTTTTTGGTGACAGTGAAAACCGAGGAAGTGAGTTTAAAAAAAATTGGACGAAGTCACAGCATGTAGGAGAAATAATCCGAGCGCGGTCTTTAGACGCTACGTGCTGCCGATAATCGATCACATCTGTAAGACTGTAAGCCACGGAAGATCCAACAGAAAGACGCGAGTTTTAGTAATACAGCTTTTTATCAACATTAAGTCCCACCTACTTCATGACTACCACATCGAAGTTCCTGCATCATACATTGCCAAACATTAATTCCTTACTTGCATCTGAAACACAACTTCTACTCTCTGCCTTGCTAAATTCTAAGAATTGCTTTTCCTTTCTAATTTTCAGAACTTCGTAAATTTTCAAATTGGCTACCTTGTGAGCACTAAAGACCCTGAGTTCCCGGCATTTTGAGGCAGATTTCTGCACACTGATTTCATCAGAGTCTAATGACTTGAAGTAATTGCACTTGCATTGCTCGGCTAATGACTCCATATTCTTCTTCTTCTTTACCTGATTACCCTCCCCTTATGTAGGACTTACAAGACAGTGTCTAGGGTCAGACGTCTGTCAGGGAACACAGGAACCTATGTACCAGACAGAGTGAACACCTGCAAGTATGAGAGTGAGGAAGTGATTACCCTCCCCTTATGTAGGACTTACAAGACAGTGTCTAGGGTCAGACGTCTGTCAGGGAACACAGGAACCTATGTACCAGACAGAGTGAACACCTGCAAGTATGAGAGTGAGGAAGTGATTACCCTCCCCTTATGTAGGACTTACAAGACAGTGTCTAGAGTCAGACGTCTGTCGGGGAACACAGGAACCTATGTACCAGACAGAGTGAACACCTGCAAGTATGAGAGTGAGGAAGTGATTACCCTCCCCTTATGTAGGACTTACAAGTCAGTGTCTAGAGTCAGACGTCTGTCAGGGAACACAGGAACCTATGTACCAGACAGAGTGAACACCTGCAAGTATGAGAGTGAGGAAGTGATTACCCTCCCCTTATGTAGGACTTACAAGACAGTGTCTAGAGTCAGACGTCTGTCGGGGAACACAGGAACCTATGTACCAGACAGAGTGAACACCTGCAAGTATGAGAGTGAGGAAGTGATTACCCTCCCCTTATGTAGGACTTACAAGACAGTGTCTAGAGTCAGACGTCTGTCAGGGAACACAGGAACCTATGTACCAGACAGAGTGAACACCTGCAAGTATGAGAGTGAGGAAGTGATTACCCTCCCCTTATGTAGGACTTACAAGACAGTGTCTAGGGTCAGACGTCTGTCAGGGAACACAGGAACCTATGTACCAGACAGAGTGAACACCTGCAAGTATGAGAGTGAGGAAGTGATTACCCTCCCCTTATGTAGGACTTACAAGACAGTGTCTAGAGTCAGACGTCTGTCAGGGAACACAGGAACCTATGAACCAGACAGAGTGAACACCTGCAAGTATGAGAGTGAGGAAGTGATTACCCTCCCCTTATGTAGGACTTACAAGCCAGTGTCTAGAGTCAGACGTCTGTCAGGGAACACAGGAACCTATGTACCAGACAGAGCGAACACCTGCAAGTATGAGAGTGAGGAAGTGATTACCCTCCCCTTATGTAGGACTTACAAGCCAGTGTCTAGAGTCAGACGTGTGTCAGGGAACACAGGAACCTATGTACCAGACAGAGCGAACACCTGCAAGTATGAGAGTGAGGAAGTGATTACCCTCCCCTTATGTAGGACTTACAAGACAGTGTCTAGTGAGACGTCTGTCAGGGAACACAGGAACCTATGTACTAGACAGAGCGAACACCTGCAAGTATGAGAGTGAGGAAGTGATTACCCTCCCCTTATGTAGGACTTACAAGCCAGTGTCTAGAGTCAGACGTGTGTCAGGGAACACAGGAACCTATGTACCAGACAGAGCGAACACCTGCAAGTATGAGAGTGAGGAAGTGATTACCCTCCCCTTATGTAGGACTTACAAGCCAGTGTCTAGAGTCAGACGTGTGTCAGGGAACACAGGAACCTATGTACCAGACAGAGCGAACACCTGCAAGTATGAGAGTGAGGAAGTGATTACCCTCCCCTTATGTAGGACTTACAAGACAGTGTCTAGTGAGACGTCTGTCAGGGAACACAGGAACCTATGTACCGGACAGAGTGAACACCTGCAAGTATGAGAGTGAGGAAGTGATTACCCTCCCCTTATGTAGGACTTACAAGCCAGTGTCTAGGGTCAGACGTCTGTCAGGGAACACAGGAACCTATGTACCAGACAGAGTGAACACCTGCAAGTATGAGAGTGAGGAAGTGATTACCCTCCCCTTATGTAGGACTTACAAGACAGTGTCTAGAGTCAGACGTCTGTCAGGGAACACAGGAACCTATGTATCAGACAGAGTGAACACCTGCAAGTATGAGAGTGAGGAAGTGATTACCCTCCCCTTATGTAGGCCTTACAAGCCAGTGTCTAGAGTCAGACGTCTGTCAGGGAACACACGAACCTATGTACCAGACAGAGTGAACACCTGCAAGTATGAGAGTGAGGAAGTGATTACCCTCCCCTTATGTAGGACTTACAAGTCAGTGTCTAGAGTCAGACGTCTGTCAGGGAGAACAGGAACCTATGTACCAGACAGAGTGAACACCTGCAAGCATGAGAGTGAGGAAGTGATTACCCTCCCCTTACGTAGGACTTACAAGGCAGTGTCTAGAGTCAGACGTCTGTCAGGGAACACAGGAACCTATGTACCAGAGAGAGTGAACACCCGCAAGTATGAGAGTGAGGAAGTGATTACCCTCCTCTTATGTAGGACTTACAAGACAGTGTCTAGAGTCAGAAGTCTGTCAGGGAACACAGGAACCTATGTACCAGACAGAGTGTACACCTGCAAGTATGAGAGTGAGGAAGTGATTACCCTCCCCTTATGTAGGACTTACAAGACAGTGTCTAGAGTCAGACATCTGTCAGGGAACACAGGAATCTATGTACCAGACAGAGTGAACACCTGCAAGTATGAGAGTGAGGAAGTGATTAACCTCCTCTTATGTAGGACTTACAAGTCAGTGTCTAGGGTCAGACGTCTGTCAGGGAACACAGGAACCTATGTACCAGACAGAGTGAACACCTGCAAGTATGAGAGTGAGGAAGTGATTACCCTCCCCTTATGTAGAACTTACAAGACAGTGTCTAGAGTCAGACGTCTGTCAGGAACACAGGAACCTATGTACCAGACAGAGTGAACACCTGCAAGTATGAGAGTGAGGAAGTGATTACCCTCCCCTTATGTAGGACTTACAAGTCAGTGTCTAGAGTCAGACGTCTGTCAGGGAACACAGGAACCTATGTACCAAACAGAGTGAACACCTGCAAGTATGAGAGTGAGGAAGTGATTACCCTCCCCTTATGTAGGACTTACAAGTCAGTGTCTAGAGTCAGACGTCTGTCAGGGAACACAGGAACCTATGTACCAGACAGAGTGAACACCTGCAAGTATGAGAATGAGGAAGTGATTACCCTCCCCTTATGTAGGGCTTACAAGTCAGTGTCTAGAGTCAGACGTGTGTCAGGGAACACAGGAACCTATGTACCAGACAGAGTGAACACCTGCAAGTATGAGAGTGAGCAAGTGATTACCCTCCCCTTATGTAGGACTTACAAGTCAGTGTCTAGGGTCAGACGTCTGTCAGGGAACACAGGAACCTATGTACCAGACAGAGTGAACACCTGCAAGTATGAGAATGAGGAAGTGATTACCCTCCCCTTATGTAGGGCTTACAAGTCAGTGTCTAGAGTCAGACGTGTGTCAGGGAACACAGGAACCTATGTACCAGACAGAGTGAACACCTGCAAGTATGAGAGTGAGCAAGTGATTACCCTCCCCTTATGTAGGACTTACAAGTCAGTGTCTAGGGTCAGACGTCTGTCAGGGAACACAGGAACCTATGTACCAGACAGAGTGAACACCTGCAAGTATGAGAGTGAGCAAGTGATTACCCTCCCCTTATGTAGGACTTACAAGTCAGTGTCTAGGGTCAGACGTCTGTCAGGGAACACAGGAACCTATGTACCAGACAGAGTGAACACCTGCAAGTATGAGAGTGAGCAAGTGATTACCCTCCCCTTATGTAGGACTTACAAGTCAGTGTCTAGGGTCAGACGTCTGTCAGGGAACACAGGAACCTATGTACCAGACAGAGTGAACACCTGCAAGTATGAGAGTGAGGAAGTGATTACCCTCCCCTTATGTAGGACTTACAAGACAGTGTCTAGAGTCAGACGTCTGTCAGGGAACACAGGAACCTATGTACCAGACAGAGTGAACACCTGCAAGTACGAGAGTGAGGAAGTGATTACCCTCCCCTTATGTAGGACTTACAAGTCAGTGTCTAGAGTCAGACGTCTGTCAGGGAACACAGGAACCTATGTACCAGACAGAGTGAACACCTGCAAGTATGAGAGTGAGGAAGTGATTACCCTCCCCTTATGTAGGACTTACAAGACAGTGTCTAGAGTCAGACGTCTGTCAGGGAACACAGGAACCTATGTACCAGACAGAGTGAACACCTGCAGGTATGAGAGTGAGGAAGTGATTACCCTCCCCTTATGTAGGACTTACAAGTCAGAGTCTAGGGTTAGATGCCTGTCGAGAAGCACAGGAACCTATGTACCAGACAGAGTGAACACCTGCAAGTATGAGAGTGAGGAAGTGATTACCCTCCCCTTATGTAGGACTTACAAGACAGTGTCTAGAGTCAGACGTCTGTCAGGGAGCACAGGAACCTATGTACCAGACAGAGTGGACACCTGCAAGTATGAGAGTGAGGAAGTGATTACCCTCCCCTTATGTAGGACTTACAAGACAGTGTCTAGAGTCAGACGTCTGTCAGGGAGCACAGGAACCTATGTACCAGACAGAGTGAACACCTGCAAGTATGAGAGTGAGGAAGAGGATGCTATGAAATGCACGCGAACTGGATGAATGGAAAAGAGATGATGCAGCAACTTGTGAAATGAGTAGCGGGGGAAACCGGAGAACCAGGAGAAAACCGCCCAGACGCCGCTTCGTCCACCACGTGCGAGTCCCTGGAATCGAACCCACGCCACCTAGGCAGTAGGCGAACCGTCTAACCGCTCGGCCACGGCGCCGCCTAATGAATCCCCTCTTCTTCTGACATTATACATTGATTTTAACACATGACAATTATTTATTACAGTTATTTATCTATCTCCCTGTGATTTCTTTATAAAATTATAAATCTTAACCAGTCAACAATTCCCGATCAATCGTGTACATTATGATTTGAAGTATTGGCGTTTTGCAACAAAATCTGAACTATTTGAAACTACAGGGAATAAAATGAAAGGGAAAATGTGCGATTAGTTAAATCGAAAAGGGAGGGGAGAAGAAATGGAGACGAAAGCATGAGGGAGACAAGCGAAATATTTCACTATAAGTCGAGTGTCTGCTTGAACCGTTGTGGTAATTATTCTTGCTGGGAAATCCACCCAAATCCTCGCTCTGAATAATTCCGAGGGGATTTTCTGGCCCCTCACATATCCTCAAATTGAAATTGCAGCCGCTATCGGCTTTCGATTGACTGGAACCCCCCCCCCCCCTGCTTGTCTTGCACGGCACTTAATGTGAGCCCCTTGCAACATAGGCTTTCCGTGCAGCAGCACGCTGCCACCGCCTCCATTTGCAGTCATTTGTTTCACCGGCCGAGAACCTTGTTACAGTAATGCATGTAGATAGAGGCAGGCGACAGCGCGACATTCAATTGTTCTTTGTCCAACAACTCACTGAACGGTTGTTTCTTTTGCTTAGAAACAGAGCAAATTCAATTATTTTCACCTTCTATACACCTGCATTTGTCACTCTGTTTGCCTGTTGTCCTAAACGTATTCTAATTTCTCAATAGCGTCTAGCGTTGGATACGAACCCTATTTCTGGCTTTTCCCTGTTGTAAACCGGAATACTAGCATGGCTCTTCTTTGTTTCGTGTTAATAGTGTTTATATTTGTCAAATGTTTGTGTTCTCCATGTTAGATTTTTCCACTAAGAATTGATATAATAAATCCTCAGGTATAAAAATATTGAGCACTTCTAAAAAATAAAAACTTGGAAACTCTCAAGCTGTCTATGAACAGCATGTGTATCTATGCTCTTCCAATAATGCAAGAAAACAATTTTTTAGACAGTTTACAGAAAACTTTGGACTTATACAAGTTTACGACAGTGTTTAAAGTATAAAATGCTATATAGAAGAATATATATGTGACCAGGTGAGCAGCCGCCCCTTACTCTCGAGTTTTATGCAAACCGCAAACCCGGCAAGTAAGACTGGTTGCCTGTACGTACGTACCAACCTCACACAATGAACCATAAGATGTCTTGTTTAACTACACTAAGGTATACCTAAAACCTAGTTCCAAACTTTACATGTCGATATTTCACCGGAAATATATTTTGAGGACCCCTGAATCAAAAAGGCATATTTAGAAAAAGGTCTGCGTTGAATTTTGTGGCTATAGCCCATGTAGCCCTGTTTACTCTGGATGACTTTTGCATAACTGGTAAACCGTAAGAGATAGACAAAATCTTATTATACAAAAAAATGCAGATCTTGCTAAAATACACAACTTATTCCAGATACATTTTTTGTAGAGTGAACCATTACGGAGATAGTCCTTGTTATTTCTATGGCTTTTGGAATACGTAAACTTTCGTGAAATGAAAGTTCGTGATTCATTTTTTATATCTTAGCCGTGCAAATATAACGGAATTTGAAAGCTTTAAAAGACTCGACTATCGCTGAAAGCATACTACATTCCCATATTCTCCTTGTACCTACAAGGAAATAAGCAATAAGATAATTTGCACATTTAGTCATATCCTTGTAAGAAGGCATTCAACCAACTGTGTCAATTGACATAATTAATTTACAGTTCATAAGTGTGTATGTAACGAAGGGGGGAGGGACACCTCGACACAGCGCGAACCTGACATGGATATATTGCTGGATACCACATCCGGGGGGAGGGATGAGGCGAAGTGAGGCCGGAGAGTTGTTAGAGAGCGCAGTCAACGAAGCCTAGAGATGCACAGAAGTCCCTAACAGTTACAATTGTTGACCCCTGCAAAGTGTTTCTTCTATCCAGGTAGAAGGCGACAAGGCGACCCTAGTGGTCCGGGCAGGAACTTCCACGGAGGAGGTTGCAGAGCTTAAGCAACTATGCCATCTGTTCGCATTCGCTGGAACATACCGTGTACCAACTAAATCTGAGTTCACAAGGGAGGGAATGAGAAATGAAAGGAGTGGAATTCGTGGACAAGAGGTTAATGCACCCAAACAAGCGTCTAAGTGACATGGGGAAACCTATATCAGAGTGCGCGGCCACGGGAATCGAATCTGGGACCTCCCAAATGTGGGTCTCAGACGTTACCACCTGAGACATCCCACTCAGTTTGATAATATTGTGACATTGGTCGTACAACAATATACGGACGAGAGGGGTTCGAGCGGCCTGGAGCGATTGTGTGTATGCGTGGCCGTGGCGGCGCGATAATAACAAGAGGGGCTGAGAAGCTTCTCGTTGATTCTCGCTGAGTCATTGTGCACGTGTGCATGGAAAGATCTCGAAAGGTCACGTGACGTCGGCTCCAGTATAAATAGGACAGATTGAGTTAAGTTGTTGTAAAGTCGTGAACAGTTAGTTCCCTTTGTGATCATATTCTTACTCGTGTAAAAACGTAATATTTTGAATAAAATGATAAAATATATGTTTGTAGTTGTTTATAAAAGCGAATCAAAGAGATGAATGACACATTTTGCAATAATGCACAAGGATGTGATAGTTATACCTACTTGCCTGCGAGCCTAGTTGTCAGGTAGAATCTGTTAAACCATTGTGGCAAGTATCTAGCCACTGGGCACTCGCCTGTTTTTTCAATACGTTATTCTCTGTACCAAATGTTTTTTTCACGCTGCGTTTAAAAAGGCCCCAAGTTCATGTCAGTGGAGTTCATGTATCGCCCATAACCATTCCTGGGTTAAATCAATATTTTCCTTGTTTTACTCACCACTTTTAATTTCTATCTACTTACAGCACGTAAGTAGAGAAAGTATTGTATTGTGCCCAAAAATTTCACCGGAAATGTATGTTTTGAGAGTCTCTAAATTGAAAACAAAAAACCTTGTTTAAAAAATCTAATGTGTTGCACTCACAGGACTTTCTCTACTCTTGTACTGACCATTCTTACAAACTATCTCCTTTATGTTAGTTGAGATAAACATTTACAGAAATTATATTATTGCTTATTTTGTTGTAGGTACAAGGGGAATATGGGAATACAGTAGGCTTTGAGCAATACTCAAAACTTTTAAACCTTTAAGATTCTGTTCTCTTTGCACGGTTAACTTATAAAACATGAACAACGAAAGTTTCTTTTCCAAACCTCACACAAATATCAAGAAATATCTCGGAAATGGTTCACTCTACAAAAATATGTATTCATAAATAAATTGTGTGCTTTAGCAAGATCTACATTTTTTGTATAGTAAGATTTTGTCTATCTGTTATAGTTTATGAGTTGCTGAAAAGTCGTCCAGAGTAAACCTGACTACACAGGCTATAGCCAGAAAATTCAAAATATACGTTTCTTTTGTCATAACAATATCTCAAAAATACGGCATTTTAATCAAAATCGTTAACCATTTTAAAGAAAATCAACATTTTCGAAAAGTTTCCATGTAAAGGGTAGTTTAGGGTGGGGCTATTTTCATCAAAATCTTCGTGTCACATCCTTGAAAGACATTAAACTTAAATACCAACTTTGGTTCGTTTTTGAGTTATGCTCTCTACTGACTGACACACACACACACACACATACACACACACACACACACACACACACACACACACACACACACACACACACACACACACGAACCTTTTTCTAAAAATGCTTTTTTTTTTATTCAGGCTGTCTCAAAACATATTTCCGGTGAAATCTCGACATCGAATTTTTGGGTGGAATACAATACTTAAAGTAAAAATGTTGCAAAATTTAATCCCATATCAGAAGTAAAAACAAACTAAATATGGGCTTGCACATAAATGTAATGATGAGTGTTGATTGTTGTGTTGCAGAGCGTGATCAGTGTGGGAAGTGCAGAGCGGGCACCAGACGCCTCAACCTCAACAAATACTGCAGGAGAGATTACGGTAAGTGAGTGAGTGAGTGCAACGTGCATAGGATATGCATTAGCTTCAAAACGTGAGTTTATTCCCTGGAAAATAAAGACTTGTAAGTAAAGTGGGACCTTATCGGTTGTTTGTACTGTTATTGTCCATTATCACGGACTACGCACGCTAGTTCAACTGCATTCTTACCTACTCCTGAGAGGCAGAACACGCCACTGGCCTCTCTTGCGCCGTGGAGTTCTGCAACTGTTTTAACGCACTAAGGGATGTCTACTTACGCCGATGCCGTATGAAGTGGGACACCTGGTATAGTTTATCTGCCATGGCAATATATTAAATATGGGGTATTTTAATTAAAGTCGTTAAATCATTCTTGTGAAAACCAAAACCTTTTTTTTTTTTTTCCTTTTGTTGGTCTTTTGTTTTCATTCATTCTTTTTTTCTGTTATGCCTGATAGATACACACAGAGTTAGACATGGACCTTTTTCTAGAAATGCTTGTACATCGTACTAAAAGCAAAAATGAAATACAGACATAAAGAATGAACTAAACCTATTGGTTTGAACGCAAACACAAGAATTATGGAAGGAACGTATAATTATTCACGAAAGTAACAACACAGTTAAAATTGCTATTACATATTTTGATGGAGGAAGAAGACAAACCACTGAGAATATTTGGATATTTAATGACCAAGAAATGTGTGAATTTTGCTCAAGAAATAAGTTTTTGGAAATTAAAAGAAGCAGTATTAAATGTCTAAAATCAAACATTAACTTGACTTCGTTTATTTGACGTAATTCTTTTGTTAATTATTACATTATCAGTTTAAGGAGAGTAGCAGTTATTGCAAATTTCAACATTTTGACTATGTTTACGACGTCATGAGAAGGTATTGTCGAGCAAGACAATATCCTAATTATAAAATTAATTATAAAATAAATTACTTCGGGCGTGCCAAAGGAATGTGAAGTAGTAAGATAAGGAAAACGACGTAATCATCGTATTTACAAACATGTTGACTGTAATAATTCATGAAGGTGCGAATAAATGCTAATACCTTTCAACGGATTCAATAAATGCTTTATTCTGTACCGGACCAGAGAAAATAGAAGAATCTGTTATATACATAACTCTACGACCGAATCGAACCTTTTAAAATACTGCACCGAAAACATTTTTTTAATCAACACAAATTGCGTCTTTTCATTGTGCCCCATGTTTTATTTATTAAATTAAACATTCTTTAATCATATCACTTATATGAAACTTGAATCAAGTATAAAATGGAAGTGCAAAGAGCCTAATGTTATCTAAGATGGCAAAAACTGATGAAAACCTCTTGTGGCTTAATCCAGTCGGGACTCACACCCGGGACTGAGGCATAACAGGCAAAATACATAAATCTTTAAGAATTCTGAACTATATACATTTATAAGTTATCACATATCACATTTTTGTTTGTGCTGTTAACCATTTCCGAGATATTCCTTTTTAATTGGTTTGAATTTGAAATATATATATATATATATATATATATATATATATATATATATATATATAAATATATTTTCCAATGGTAAGTCGCTACCTATTTTTTTCCTCGTGGTTATAAAAAAGCTTCACGTGAATCTAACACATCAGATGTTCATATTGTTTCAGTCCTTAGCACCTTCACGAACCATTCTACATAATATAATCGGCGGTGCTTGGTCTGTTTGGTTTTTCCATCTCAAAGGCCAATTATTTTTGGAGGAAAAACAAACCACACCTATTCGTGATCTAGCAACAAATGCCGGCACACCGTACGGCTGCGAAGCTGTTGCCGCCAGTGCAGACACCAGAGCCATCTTTTGAGCACGTGCCAAACCACATCAAACTTGCGTTTAACACAAATCAGAGTTATTGGCGATGCCACAGTTTCTGTGAATTTAAAAAGCAACTTTACAAAGCTCTTGTTTACATTTGTTAAGTATTTGCAGTTAAGAGAACCTAGGACAGGCTTTTAGTCAAGGTAGCCAATATTTTCGATTTTTGGATTTCTGCAAAAATGACCTCTATACCTAATGCATATTTAAGTGCGTTTTAGGGTGTTTCAGACCTTTTAAGGAACAATTTAACCCTTCACAAAAGGTACATTAATGTTTTCAATATAAATTTCGTTTTTATCAAAATATTTTTCGATATGACAAATAACAATATCTGTATTATTCTGTTATTCAAAGCATAAAATGAAATAAGCATTCTAGAATCATTTCTTAGGAATTAAAGTACCAATATGACAAAGTGCTACTGATCAATATATATATGAAAAATCTGATGTGTTGCACTCACATGCCTTTCTCTACTCGTGTACTAACCATTTTTACAAACTCTTATTCCTATATCTTCTTCGTGTTAGTTGAGATAAAAATATGAACAAATTATCTTATTGCTTATTTCTTTGTAGGTACAAGGGGAATATGAGAATACAGTAGGCTTTGTGCGATAGTCAAATCTCTTAAAGCTTTGAGATTCCGTTCTCTTTGTACGGTTAATATATGAAAAAAATTGATAGCGATGTTCCATTTGACAAAAGTATAAGTTCTCCAAAACTTACACAAATAACGAGGAATATCTCTGAAATGGCTCACTCTAGAAAAAAAAATTATTTGAAAATAAATTGTATGTTTTAGCAAGATCTACATTTTTTGTATAGTATGATTTGGTCTATCTCTAACGGTTTGCCAGTTATGCAAAAGTCGTCCAGACTAAACAGGCCTACATAGGCTACAGCCAGAAAATTCAATATATACATTTTATTTCTCATAAAAATATCTCAAACATATGACATTTTATTCAAAATCGTTGGAGCCATTTTCAAGAAAATCAAAATTTTCGAAAAATTTTCCATCTAAAGGGTAGTTTAGGGTGGGGCTATTTTCTTCAAAATCTTCGTGTCGCATGCTTAAAAGACATTAAACTTAAATACCACTTTGGTTTTTAACCGACTTTTCGTTTTTAAATTATGCTGTCCACAGACTGACACACTGACACACGCGGATCTTTTTCTAAAAATGCCTTTTTTGGATTCAGGGTTTCTCAAAACATATTTCTGGTGAAATATCGACATCGAATTTTGGAAGTAAAAATCTGATAAGATTCACTCATGTAATTCATGAAAGTTAATGAACAGGATATCGTTATTGTGGTGAAATTTTTTGATAACTCTATAATATGTATTTTTAATGTAATATTTTAATATGAATAACAACTTTGAAATTGTTCTAATATTGCTCGAACTGGCTGAGTATTTCCTATGTCCCTGCTCGTGGTATGGAGTCGATCCGATCCAAGTTTATAAACAATTCGTCTCCTTAAATTACACCTAACGAGCTTTATTCTTTTTTATTTATTTATTTGTTTGTTTATTTATATATTTATTTATTTATTATTATTTTATTTTTTGTTTTAATGTATCACATCTAAATATTGACATTGAATACACAGTTTTTCTACTCGATCTGTCGTCTCCGCTGCAGTTTCTATAACAATCGAAGAACGACTTCTCAGTGCCTCTGTTTTGCATTTGAGTATGGCGGCTTAGAAAAGAAGCTGCCTCAAATGTTAGTACACATTAACACTGTTACATGTGAAGCGGTAGGTCAGGAACTGAAATTGAGACAGTGACTTGTATTTATTAATGCTCTTTAACCGCTGCAGTTCGCTTCATTTTGCTCAAAGGCCCCTTTATCAGGCTTGAGGTTCTTCTACGTGCTGTAAACCAATGACACGGCACCACCGGCTTTACTTCTCTTCCGAAGGAAGGCTTGCTAAGTATTTTGTGTCCGAAATAATCCTTGCCCTACACCAGCATTGAACCCGTGTCACTCCTAGACCATAGATGACGTCACTAACTGATGATCTGTATGAAGACCGACTCTGTAGCCTGGTGGTTGGCATGCTGACTTACAAATACAGAAGTAGTGAGTTCGATTCCCGGCTTGAGGATGAGAAATCTTCTTTAGCCGTCTATTTCCAATCTTTTATTACACACCACTTCACTTTTTCTTTTACCCAAAATAAAAACTATCAGAAAAAACAAATTGAAAATGATTGATATATTGATAACTAGAGTAAGTATTGTGTAGGTACCACAAGGGTGATATAGGTTTGCTTGAAGAGATCGCTTGAAATTTGTCCGTAGGGAAATTTCTCGAAGGCTATAACTCAGGGAGTTTTATGACTGGTGGCCGGAGATGAAAGAATCAATTGATGGCAGTTCCAGGTAGTTGTTGTTATTGTTAATGTTTTATACATGCGTGAGGGAGGGACGCTATGTATAGGGTGGACAAAAAACGTGTTGCGCTGCAGAAACAAATGTCACGTTATCTGTAGTAATATCAGGAGTATTGCGAACGTGAACTGCAGGAAAAGTTATCCCAAAAATGAAAACTTGGAATGGTATTTGTTTACAGCATTCCGTGAAATAATTTATTTAATATTAATAGTAATTTAAAAGTAAACAACTTGCAATAACATTTATGCATTTTAATTAAGTGTTTTTTCACAGTTGGCACTACTATAGGGTTAGCGAGAAGTCGCTCCGCAGCTCTCATGTAACCGAGGTTCCCTTAGAGACGGGAATTCCGGTGGCAGCACTGGCTGCCGCGAGTATATGGTTATAACGTTCCGCGAAATATACAAATCTGATAGATTCACGTGTGTAACTCATGAAAGGTAATGCAGATAAGCGGAATACCAAGTTTGTCTTGAAGAATAGGCACCGGCACGGTGCGGAGTGACTTGTTGAGTACCCTTTACTAATACACCAGGCTGTGAGAACAGCAACAATAAGTCTGTTCAGTTGGTGTTTCCGCATGAGTTCGTAATCTCTATCTCTTTCGTTGCAAAACATTTTAAACTGATTCCAAACATATGATCTGCTCTTTTCCGATTTTTTTTTATGAAATAGAATGGGTTTTCTTCATCCCAAAGCGATCTTCTGCCTCCTCTCTTCTTCCATACTACTGGAACTTAAAAATTCAGTGCCTTAACTGGGATTTAAACCACAGACCTTCCGCTTACCAGGCGGCTGCTCTAACCATTGAGCCATTGTGACAAACTGCCAGAATGACATTAAATTCTCAAACCAGTTCGTATTTCTCCTGGTAAACCACTCAAACTTTGCCCACACACGGCTTATGTGTTTAAAAACACCAACAGTAAGTTTGTTGGCATAAATAAATAGAGAAATATTAGTTTAAAAGTTAATATGAAATATCTTACATCAAGAGACTTTAAAGCAAAGAGTTAAAGTGTGTAATGATCAAGATTCGGCGTTAAATATTGTCTTAATAAGGTTGTGACAAATAAAAGGAGTTAAGTATTGAGTTCGGATTTTCTTTGGCACTCGTTTTGCAAGCCAGTGGACCCCAAACATAAATATAACAACCGCTGCAACTGACTTCTAGTTTTCAAAGATAAGTAAGTATCCTCGAGCTGTTGAAGCAAGAGGCAGAGATGAAGATGTGGTGCAGTGCAGCGGTATTGTCCCACGCACTCTCTAGCACACAGCACTTCGTCATACGGTACCTAGCTATTATTGTCCTACTCTAATGGTTAACATGCGCTTTACCTTTGACAATCACAAGTCTCCCAGGTAACACACGCCATATGTACTAAGTCACTGATGTTTCACATTGCACCAATGAGCGTGTCACTTCAGCCAATGCAATAACAAATGACAGTCAGTTGTTAGCATCACGTGAAGTAAAACACAGTGTTGCAACATCTCCCCTGTTTTCTCTCTCATTCCGTTAATTTTCTCGTGACATTGGTTTTCTAAGAGGTAAATGTCCACGTGGAGAAAACACGACAACGTTGCCTGGATACCTTCATCCTCTCAGCCGACTTTGATCCAGCACATGTTAACCATTAGAGTATCACAGTAGTTGCCATTAAGATTGTCACGTGTCTACATTTGTTGCAACGTATTGTGCAGTTGCAAGTCGCCCTACTTGAGGAAGCACTTTACTTTGCTTACTTCGGCACATGTCCATTTAAACGTTTCCTCGGCAGTTGGTTGCTGTTAAGGATTCCCAAAGTGCCTCTTTCAACACCAACACTCCCACAATTTGTTTATGAAGCTATGCTCTATTTTGAGGCAGCCCCCATCTCCGTGTCGACAGATCGTCATGGCCTCCTAGGGACCAAATTCGATTCTTTTTATAGCAGGCAATCCGTAACTTGCGAGTCGGTCGCTCCCGTGGGAATTGGCAAGTTGAACTTTGCACTGCGGGGTTTCCGCTCTGTTAACAAGGGTGCTTGATGGAGTATGTGGGGGTTGCAGCACCACGTCTCACAAGTGTGTCTTTTACCTACCACCATTACTCTTCAACTTGCATGTGGCAAATCTCGGCAATCTCCACTAAATAAGTAGGTACATCTTCTAAACAAATTACCAATCAATAAATATATAACACATCTATCAAAAAATATGTGTTACATTCACATAATTTTCTTTGCCCATTCTCTTTTATCTTCAAATAACTCTTATATCCAATAGAGGCCAGAGTGGGGTATGCATGAGCTAAGACAGGTGTAACGAACCTAATGTGTTGCACTCACATGACTTTCTCTACTCTTGTACTAACCATTCTTACAAACTCTTATTCCTATATCTTCTTCGTGTTAGTTGAGACAAACACTTTTACAAATTATCTTATTGTTTATTTCCTTGTAGGTACAAGGGGAATACGAGAATACATTAGACTTTGAGCGATAGTCAAATCTTTTAAAGCTTTGAGATCCCACTCTCTTTGCACGCTTAACATATAAAAAAATGAACAACGATGTTCCATTTCACGAAAGTTTTAAGTTTTCCGAAACTGACACAGCTAACAAGGAATATCATCAAAATGGTTCACTCTACAACAAAAAATGATCAGACATAAATTGTGTTTTAGAGAGATTTACATTTTTTGTACAGTAAGATTTTGTCTATCTCTTACGGTTTACCAGTTATTCAAAAGTCATCTAGAGTAAATACGACTACAGGGGCTATAGCCAGAAAATTTAAGATATACATTTCATTTGTCATATAAATATCTCATACATATGGCATTTTAATCAAAATCGTTATAGCCATTTTCAAGAAAATAAAAATTTTCGAAAAACTTTCCATTTAATTTATTTTTCGAAATCCACTGATCAAAGAGCAAAATGTCATTAGACTTTTGTTTGTTTGTAATGCTTCAATGAAGCACATATTAGAAGGAATGCAATGACTTCCCTTCCACTCTGTATGTAAAACAACATGTTAAATATAAGTGGAAATAATTACAATAAGCAACTACAAGAGAGAGGAATAAAGTATGTAAATTTCTAGCTGTGGACTTCCAATAGGCAAGGAAATTGGAGGAAACGTTATTACATATAATTATTTTATTGTTTTAGTTGGTTGAGATTGCTTTTTTATAATTAAAATTGTTAGAATAATATACCTTCTACAAACTATTCTCAGAAAACCTATTACTTTCTCTACACGTACCTAACAGGAACAGAAAATGTTATTTTGCAACCAAAATACATGTTTTGAATCTCCCAAAATCCTAAACAGGGACTTTTAGAAAAAAGCGCCCGCGCTGGTGCGTTCTGTAACACAAAGATGTTTAAGAAATCACTGCACTCTAAACTACCGTTTACATGGAACATTTTCGATTTTTCTTTTTCATAAATGACTCTAATAATTTTGATTAATTAATATATTTACATGACAAATAAAAGGTTATCCCTAATTTTCTGGTATTACCTGTAAAACCCTCTTCATTCGGAAGGAATTTTGCGTGATTTTCTGTAACTGGTACACCTTAAATGCACAAGAATTAATGTAGAGCTCTTTAGAACACACATTTTATTTCAAATAACTTTTTGTGACAACAATTTCTGAGATTATTGTGGTTTGAATGTTTTAAAATTTTCTCATTTTTTGTGTTGTCGCTATTCAGTGGTTTCTCGCGATGCCATGAGTATGAACCTTGGAGCCTGGCGCTTTAAACATCTGACTATGGATTCCTATGTCCCCCTTGTCCTGCGTAATAAAATATACTTCTGCAAAGGATTACCTCCATTACAGAAGTATATTAGCAAACTCAGTTTTATAGAAATAGAGTGTAAAAATTATAAGAAAGTACACGATTAGTGGGCGGACAAAGTCATCTGAACGCAACACATCAGACTTTTGTTTTGTTTCTGCCTTTATGTCATGTGTTGCTGTGTGAAAATTTGAGCTCACTTTCACTACAGTCTTACTATTAATTTATCTTCAGGTTAAGAATAAGGTAAAGTATTACTCCGCCCTGTTACCGCCACTTCTCCCTCACCACTCTACTTTTAGATATGAATACACATATATGAAAGTATACTATTAAGTATAATTTACCTGATGTCTTCATACTGCCTTTTGTATCGTAGATAACGCTTAGTGACGTTAAATTACTTGTTTCTATGATTGTATTATTTCCATTCTTCCTAGGTATCGACATATTTCAAATATAAAGCCAGAACAATTACATTAAAATAATTTAAACTTAATGTGAGCTTGTGCAACATAACCACAACTATTTAATGCTGTGCAGCAACAACTTTATATGCCTACCTTTTGACATATAATTAAAGTTTTACGAGGAACTATTTTTGATCTCAGCACAACCTACCATATGGAAGAGAGTAGAACAGACTAAAAGCGCCGCTTTATTCTTGACCTGAAGACGAGTATAGGTATATAGTTACATGTATGTGTACATACTTTATCTTGAGTTCTAGACTCGACTCTAGTGTTACAACGGTCCGAGTCAAGAAGGCGTAGTAACAACTGAGCATCGTTGTGCACACTCCAGTGTTACCACTTTTGCATTTCACTCCATCGCGTTATCTTTGTTGCCGTTCTCTTGTATTATTATACCAGTTTACTTTTGTGTTTAACTCAAACAATAATTTTAAGTACTAAATGCCTGAAGCAGATCTAGCAAACTCATGTAAATAGAAAACGAAGGAGCCATGTGTTTAGTCTTTTACTTTAGCCGTTGGCTAACTTGAAGAAAATTACAACTCAGGCCTTTTATGATATACTTTAAAGAACGACTGCGTGAAAAATATGAAAAGTCTCGTTGCTATCTTCGAAATAACGCCATACTAGAGTTCAAGATAGTGTGCAAATACTATACACCTCCCAAATCGACCCTCCTTTGCAAACGTTGTTTGTTGAACTACTCTATTCAGTTCATCTCCTAACCTACTGATTATCTTGCATTGACAGGTAGCACACTCTGTTATGATGATACACGCTATTATACTGTCACTAGGCTTGAGATGGTCCTTTGTTTTCTTTTTTCTTTCTTTTTTTCCCCTCCTCTATTTGGATCCTTCATCTGTTGCGTTTGCAGCGCTCCTAGAGGCGCTGATTACTGGCGGAATGGTTTGAACCAGGACTCTGGGGTATCTAGAAGGTGCTGGTTTGAACAGGGTTTAGTAGCTAGTGCGGCGGTCGCATTAAATCTTTCTCTCCCACCTTCTTCGCTCGGCTCGGCTCGGCTCGGCTCGGCTCGACTCGGCTCGGCTCGGCTCGGCTCGGCTCGGCTCGGCTCGGCTCGGCTCGGCTCGGCTATTATCCGATGAGACTTGTGGGTGCAGGGAAGTCGATTGGAAATGATACTACTTTCTTTCGTAGATCATTTTTATTCTCTTCAATAATATTTTATTAATAACGATTCAGTACATTGATTGGTCTTCTTTAACTAAATTAGGTAGAAAAGCTCTCGTTCTCTTATTGCATGTATTCTTTAACCATATTAATTCTTCTCTATACTTTAATCCCTGTTGCTAACCGTTGTTTTTCTTCGTTGAGTGAAAATTTTTTGTAACAGTCTGGGTTCATCATTTGTTTGAACCACAGAAGCTGTAATATCCGGACATTGTCATGCTGTTCATCCACAGCATACTTAAGTATAAATGAGAGCTGTTTTGCCTAACCTATATATAATTTAACATTCGTTCTTTAACAGTTCTTAAAATGTTGTATAATAAAATTAAATATAACAGAAAATGGTGAATTCGGGGTGTGACCTAAAATTACTGCCACACTAGCCACCAGAAGCGCTAGCATCAAACAGATGCATTTTCTCTTCTAGACCGTTCAGGCAGTAGGGTAGGTACTAAGAGACTGTTGATGTTGTTGCAGCAATACTGGGCAAGGTGGTGGAGAGGGAGACTGTGGAGGACTGGGTGAAGTTCTCCATGAGCGTGCAGTCGGTCTACAAGCGTGCCCGTGACTCCAGGCTACGCAGGGGCAACACCTACCTCTGGGTGCACATGAAGGACCTCGCCTGCAAGTGTCCCAAGGTCAAGACCAACAAGTAAGTTCCACTTCACTGCTGGGTAAAAATACAAACACAAGAAAATAATCAAAAGAAACTGACCAGAAGGAACTCGCATAGTATAGACAAGGTAAATATTGAACTGTTCTGTGGTCTGGACTCTCAACTAATTCGCTAACCTTGTCTTATTATATCGAGGATCTTGGCAGGAACTACCTTACATTAGTTATCATTTTAAGTACGTAATTACACTAAAATAAACTTGGTACTGTATTAATATCAACGGATGCTCGTGTGTGTGTGTGTGTGTGTGCGTGTGTGTGTGTGTGTGTGTGTGTGTTTTCTCACTGCAAATGGGTGGCAGAGTTAAATGTACAAATTAGGATTACAAAGGACGGGTACATGAACAATACAATTATTATAGCTATCATTTTATGGTTTTGTAATATAAGACCTAAAATATTTTAGAAGCATTAGTTACTTTACGATTTATATGCATTAATTACCTATCTCCAGTTAGTATAGCCAATAAACTTACCATTAATATTCACAATAAGTTTATAAAATGTACAATATACACTTGTGTTAACCTCTATGTTATGACAAAATGACAAAATCCAGTCCAATTACTTTTTCTGTCACTTTATTTTCTTATAAACTGATGCACAAACACAGCTCGTCGTTAACATATCCTACCATGCTTCGTATTGTTACAACTCGCAACCATTCTGTCTTCTCGAAACCTTGACACACTCATTTCTGTCTTTCTTCGCTTTCTCTGTCTCACAAACAGCTGACTTCGCGATACAATCACTCAACGCTCACTAAAATTGCTTCACTTTCTTCACTTCTGCGCTACGTATCTCTCACGACTGTACACACAAACACACACACAGACACAAACGCATACCTAAAAGTCGCATCAAAAACTGCCCGATGTGACGACTCTTCTGTACCTACTCATTTCTCTGGTCGCTTCGCCTCCTTATATAGTGAGCATGACGTAACACGGACCTTTCTCGAACTCGCCGGCAGCCAGAAGACTCGCGAAAGTCTCAATACGCACTGTTCTGCCGCGCTGCGTTGGTGCCACGTGTTCACATGCAGTGGCGCGAGGCAGTCTGGCCTAGAGCGCCTTTAACACACGTACTGCCTGACCCTGAACTTCCTTTGATGTGCAGCCGCGACCGACGTCGCAATATTAACACTATGCAACATTTATTCTATTGAAATGTTCCTAAATTGCCTCCGGACAGAGGACAGGCCTGAGAGACTGCTACGGGCAGTCCATTTCATTTCTCAGTGGTTCTATCAACACAGGAGAATGTTCCTACGTCAGTTCGGTGTGCTTTACACTTAATTTTAAACAAATAATCGTTTCTTCCTAAAATGCCGGGTTCTCATTTAGTTTCTTCCTCTTCTTAGGCCAAAATATTTACCTCTTTTTATGATTTTATATCATTTCTTTGTATTTTTTCTAATGAATTAACTTGGTTAACTGTGCACGGTCTCCTATACTGAAGAATTGCAGGCAATTTCCCGCACTTTGCGCTCCCGTTAAGAAGTGTATGCTTTACTAGATGTAGAATTGACCTGATCGTCTGGTCAAGTGCACACTGCAGCACTTGCTCCCGGCCCATGTTGAACAGCTCTTGAGAATTTCCCCTTATATGTATCTACTTAATGCATCAATTGGCATTTTATTTCGGGCAGACTAGTAATTTTGGTTTATATCTTTCACGAGAACCACACGTACATCGGGTGAATCACCGCAAGCATCTCCGCAACAAACATAGGAATTTGAAAACAAATCTTCTTCGTGTTAGTTGAGATATACATTTGTAAAGATTATCTTATTGCTTATTTCCTTGTAGGTGCAAGGGGAATATTAGAATACAGAAGCCTTTGTGCGACAGTCAAATCTTTTTGACCTTTGAGATTCCGTTCTCTTTGCACACGTAACATAAAAAAATGAACAACGATGTTCCATTTCACGAATGTTTTAAGTTTTTCGAAACTCACACAAATAACAAGGAATATCTCCGAAATGGTTCACCCTACAAGAAAATGTATTGAGACATAAATTGTGTATTTTAGCAAGATCTACATTTTTTGTATAGTATGATTTGGTCAATCTCTAACGGTTTACCACTTATGCAAAAGTCGTCCAGAGTAAATACGACTACAAGGGCTATAGCCAGAAAATTCAAGATATACATTTCATCTATCTGTCATAAAAGTATCTTAAACATATGACATTTTAATCAAAATCATCAGAGCCATTTTCAAGAAAATAATTTTCGAAAAATTTTCCATGTAAAGGGTAGTTTAGGGTGGGGATATTTTCTTCAAAATCTTCGTGTCGCATCCTTGAAAGATATTAAACTTAAATACCAACTTTGGTTTTTAACCGACTTTTTGCTTTTGAGTTATGCTGTCCACAGACTGACACACAGACACACACACACACCGACACACACACACACACACACACACACACACACACACACACACGGGGACTTTTTTCTAAAAATGCTTTTTTTGGATTCAGGGTGCCTCAAAACATATTTCCGGTGAAATCTCGACATCGAATTTTTGGGTGGAATTCAATACTTCCCCTACTTACCAGTAGAGAAAGTAAAAATGGAAAAATCAATTTTTGTAAGTAGTGAGTACACATTTTTACGTAGTAGGGGAAGTATTGTATTCCACCCAAAAATTCGATGTCGAGATTTCACCGGAAATATATGTTTTGAGGCACCCTGAATACGAAAAAAAAGCATTTTTAGAGAAAGGTACGTGTGTGTGTGTGTGTGTGTGTGTGTGTGTGTGTGTGTGTGTGTGTGTGTGTGTGTGTTTGTGTGTGTGTGTGTTTGTGTGTGTGTGCGTGCGTGTGTGGACAACATAACTCAAAAGCAAAAAGTCGGTTAAAAACCAAGGTTGGTATTTAAGTTTAATGTCTTTCAAGGATGCGACACGAAGATTTTGAAGAAAATAGCCCCACCCTAAACTACCCTTTACATGGAAAATTTTTCGAAAATTTTAATTTTCTTGAAAATGGCTCTAACGATTTTGATTAAAATGTCATATGTTTGAGATATTTTTATGGCAAATGAAATGTATATCTTGAATTTTCTGGCTATAGACCCCGTAGTCGTATTTACTCTGGACGACTTTTGCATAACTGGTAAACCGTTAGAGATAGACCAAATTATACTGTACAAAAAATGTAGATCTCACTAAAACACAATTTATGTCTAAATAAATTTTCTTGTAGACTGAACCATTTCGGAGATATTCCTTGTTATGTGTGTGAGTTTCGGAAAACTTGGAACTTTCATGAAATGGGTCATCGTTGTTCATTTTTTTATGTTACGTGTGCAAAGAGAACGGAACCTCAAAGGTCAAAAAGATTTGACTGTCGCACAAAGGCTTCTGTATTCTAATATTCCCCTTGTACCTACAAGGAAATAAGCAATAAGATAATTTGTACAAATGTTTATCTCAACTAACACGAAGAAGATATAGGAATAAGAGTTTGTAAGAATAGTTAGTACAAGAGTAGAGAAAGTCAGGTGAGTGCAACACATCAGATTTTTTTGTTAATGTAAATTAACCTTCATTACCATTTCATTGCCCATCAAGACTTGAACACTAATGCCATAATCATTGCACCAGAGAGGTATGCGCTAAATTAACATCCCTTCCCTTTTGTGTGTTGTGCTCTCGAATGGTTGATATTAGTCAGTGGCGTACTGGCACTTTAGGCACTTTGAAATTTGGATAAACAGGTCATAAATGTCAAATAGTTTGGTGTAGCTCATTAACACCCTGTATATATATTTGTATAATTAATCCACCTTTATTTACATGTGTTATAACAATGATGAAGCTTGGAACTGTTTGGTGTTGCAGGTCATATCTGATCCTGGGTAAGGAGAAGGAAGGAGAACACCCAGGGTTGACTGTTAGCCGACGCTCCATTGTCATCGAGTGGAAGGACGAGTGGCACAGGCGGATGCGACGTTTCCAGCACCGCTCCCGCAAGTGCAAGTAGATGCAGTGAAGTGCGAACCTCAGTGAGTTACCATGAGAAGAAGCAACTAAGGCTGAACTATCATCACATCATCAATGATTATATTATTTAATGATTCATTCAGTGTATTCCTAAAGAGCACTTCTTGTATCTTCAGATATTATACATATTACTTATTTATTTTTCAAAGTCTGACTTAACAAATTATTTATATTTTAACTTAGTTTGGCCAGTGGCACTCACAGATTACTTTTAACTCATTTTCTTATCTAATACAGAGGGCAAACATTTTATTATATTCTCTCACTTTCTGAGAATATTTTAAATCATCATTTAAGAAATGACAACTTCTTTAACTACAGTTTTCCACTTATAGAACTGTTTGTATAGAAAGGACTATGTATACTTGTTATTGAATTTGTATACAGAAAGTAACTAAGGCAGTGTTTGCAATATGTTTCCTTTTAGTATTGAGGAGAATATATTAGCCTTATTGTGGTTTTGAACTAATACTAAAGCAATTTAACTAAGGGCATTTAAAAGTGAAATTGACTTCAATTTCTCCAGAATTATTCAAGAAATACAAAGATCTTCAGGGTTACAAGAATTTCTCTACTTTATTTAGTTATTCCACAGCAAAAATACACATCTTTTTGGGTTTGAAAATAAATTGCATTTGCTGTGTTTGATTTGTGAAACTGCATCGCAGTTTTACTCTAGTTTATTGAGCATAAATGAAGCATTAGATTCTGAACACTGATTCAATTATTCTTGTTGAAACCAATTGTAAAAACCTGTTCAAAAATTAAGGTTCAATCTCAAAATTATTGTAGATAAATGCAAGAAATATAAATTATTATTTATTTATGCCAACAAACTTACTGTTGGTATGTTTAATTCTGAGACGTAAAGTACTTACGACAGTAAGTCGCCATTAGGGTAATTGTCTCTGATGTGAGACTGCCTTTGTGGTTTACCGGGAGAAAAATACGAATTGGTTGGGGAATTCAGTGTCATTCTGGCAGGTTGTCACAGTAGCTTAATGGTTAGGGCACCTGACTGGTAAGTGGAGGGTCTGTGGTTCAAATCCCAGCTGTGGCATTGAATTTTTCAGTTCCAATTCTACCTCTCAAATACAAAGCCTCTTGCATTGATTCTAAAGCATTTTGATTTGCTAACACTGGTTACAAAATCCATAAAGACAAAACAGTCTCTTTAAATAGCTTCCACATCTGGGTATGGGTAAGGAGATTTTGCAAAGGCACAATCTGAAATATGAGCAAGCTACTCAGTGCTACAAGGATACAACTTATACAGTGTGTCCATAAAGTGATGTTGCAGTTTCAACTGGTTACAGGAAAGAAACAACATAACCTAGAAAAGTGAAAGGAAAATTCCCCAAATTTGCATTCCTCTGCGGTGCATTTCGATGTGGCTTGTGTTTGTATAGCTAGGGAAGTTACTTGATGTAGGTTCGTGGATGTTCATCAACCAATATCCTGACATTATGATGAACACGTGGTATGTGGCCTCATCACTAAACATGAATCCTTGTTGATCTCATTAAACATATGTATTGCAAAACCAAATCATTTGGATCTGTGATGGTCTATAACAACTGCAGACCTTGTTAGGCCTCTTCTGTATAGCTTCTGCAGACTCATGGCTAGCCAAACATTCTCAGTGCAGTTGTTCAGCTGCTTGTGTACATGCGACAATGTTCAGATTGAGTAAGCCACAGAACACACTCAACTTTCCTTTCCATTGTACCCACCTTGTGTAAAATGGCGTTATTTGTTTAATTGTTGTTTCATTGCATCATAACTTGCTCCTGCACAACAGTGAAAATCATGCTACATATATCCTTTGAAATAATCTTTAATTATTGTAATGCACATTTCATCTGTTGGTTTCATTTCAACCAACCATTATAAGAGTTAATAACTGCACCATGACTTTACGGGTACACTGTATGTCTGAGCAGAAAATGAAGTGGTTTGTACTTATCAAAATTACACCTTGTTTTATAAAGCTTCTATTTAATAGAAGCCATATACTGCCATTTTTTACTATCATTTATAGAATAGTATAGTTTATGTCAGTATGTTATATAAAGTTGGAGATAACTGTAAAATGCAAAAGATAAAAACAAGATTCTTCCTTATAGGTGTGTTCGCTATTGTGGAGCACCTACGTACAAGCATCGGTCTGTTCATCCTTATGAAAGCTCTTGAACTGCTGCACACATGGTGTTCAGGGATAGTGTTGATCAATAATTATTATTAATTAGTGTTTACAGAAATCTAGTAACAGTGATATTCAAGTTATACTTTTATATTTGAAGAGTTGATTATAATACTTATAACCCACAATTAAACTAACAGAAACTAATGGGTGATCCAAAAGACTCCGACCCTGCTGCACTATGTGTTACCTGTATGTGCTCGTCGCTGACTGCCTCTGTCATAGAACAGCGCAGATGAAACCATACAACATTTTTAAAACTACTTTTGAAGGCTTTACTTACCTACGCTATTAAAGGAGATGCTGAAACTGGCCATTGTCGTTGTCTATACATTTTGGCACCTGTTAGGAAACTACCCATCACTCGCCATAGTTCACATTGAGAAATTCTGGCAATTTCCTGGTGGATATTTTTCTTTAATTCTTCCAGGGTGTGTGGGTTTGTCTTGTACACTTTAGGTTTTAAGTTATCCCAGAGATAGAAATCGCAGATCACCTGGAAATCTCTCTGCAAATCACACTTTCTCTTGGCGAGTGACTGAATTAACACATGCAAATTATAAATAAGTACATGCTGTGTGGTAGAAAACAAATGCTGAGCCATAATACACTTTGTGACTAAGTACAGGACAAAATGACAAAGTACACTGGTAATAACTAAACCACATGATAGTGCATCAGCTCAATACTGTACTTTCAGAGCAGAGAAAAGCAAGTCAACCACATGAGCTTGTGTGCAGTAGCTGCATTATCATGTTTCTGTGTGCACAGTGGAAAAACACTGTGCAGCAGTTTGGATGTTTTTGGGCCTCTCCATAGTTTAAGGGGGGCCTTGCTGCCTTTTTCAACATGAAGATCTGAGCGATAATTAGACTAGATTAATGCAGGCTGTTTCTCTTCGCTGTGATCTATTGCAAATACCCTGCTCTCTAATTCTAAGTTTAATTTGATACTTTTAATATGGCCTATAATTTTCCATAACGTAATTTGCACTGGAGCTGGAAAACAAACTGCAGGAGCTTTGTTCTTTGTTTGGCAGTTGCTTTGTATTTGCATAGTATATGTCTTACTTTAAAATACACAGGCTTTCACAGCCGGTGTCAAAATTATAAAATGAAGTATCTTATGGACTGTTTTGCTGTGGTCTACTGGAGATCAGTGTTCCAGACATTTCATCTACAGCTGCTGTAGGCTTCCTTCAACAGCGCCAGCCACTGAGCTGTCGCTTCACTTTGTTTTCACATTCAATTCACTTTCTTCCATGATGTAGCAGCATAACAAAATATTGCTACCATGGCCTCTTATTCCAGTCAGTTCACTCTCCATGGAGTTGAACACATGACTGCACAAACTCGCTCAGAGAACAACCTTTCTGTTGCACCAGAAATGCAGTCACTAAATTGCTCATTCACTAACTTACATGGCTATAGAGTTCATAAGAGTCATTCAATTTGTAAGAATGCTCACTTATATAATCATTGGAAGATTCCACATAGCTCCAGAATGTGTGATAAGGCAAAACTTCTAGAAGATTCTGGTTATCTGGTAATAGTGCTTATCATATTTATGCTGGGCAAACAATTTCAAACTAGTAAGCTATAAACTGTGGTCAAAGGAACATTTTGAATAATAAAAAATGGTGAGAAGGAATTAAGAAAGTGGAATTCAAAGTTCAATGCTGCACTTTACCTTAATGGCAATGGTTTGACTAAGTAGCCATTTGCTTTAAAACTGATAGTATTAAAAGCTAACTGTGTAACATAAAAGTAATGGGTGATCCAAAAGACTGTGAACTGGCTGCACTGTGTTTTATCTGTATGGGGCAGGGCTGTAGCCAAGCGGTTAGACCATTCACTTCTCACCAAAGTGGTGTGGGTTCGATCCCAGGCAACTGCATGTGGGATTCATGGTGGATGAAGCGGCGCTAGGGCGGGTTTCCTCTGGGTTCTCCAGTTTCCCCTGCCATCTCATTCCACTGGTGCTCCATCTTCATTCCATGTATCATTATTGTCACTGCCTATGGTGCCGTATGTAGTAAAAGCAGGCGCTAAACACTACAAAAAAATAAAACTTGTCCATACAGTTCTTCTGCACTCGTCGCTAACTGCCGTTGTCATAGAACAGTGCAGATAAAACCATACAGCATTTTTAAAACTACTTTTAAATGCTTTACTTACTAATATAATTATAGCAGATGCTGAAACTAGCCACCGTCATTGTCCATACAGTTTTGGCACCTCTTTAGGAAACTATCCATCACTCGCCGTAGTTCACGTTGAGAAATGCTGGCAATTTCCTGATGGTTATTTTGTTTTAATTCTTCCAGGGTGTGTGGGTTTGTCTTGTAAACTTTATGCTTTAAGTTACCCCAGAGATAGATATCACAGGGGGTTAGGTTGGGGACCGAGGGGGCCACAAATTTCTACTAATAATTCTGTCCTGAAATACACTTTCAATTGTTCTCATCGAAAGATTGGCTGTATGAGCTGTTGCAAATTCTTGTTGAAAAAAGGCAAAATCACACTCCCAGTTGGTTAATTCTATTAAAAAGGGGCACAAAATTGTATTCACGTATTTGCTGGCGACAACTGTTGACTCGAAAAAGATCATAATAAATACGCGCTGTGCAAAATGCTGAGCCACAATACACTTGGTGACTAAGTACAGGGCTAAAGAATAAAGGACACTGGTAATAGTGCAGCCGCATGATATCGCGTCAACTCAATATTGATTGTGAGCAGAGCAGAGAAAAACAAGTGATGCTTGTGACCTTGTGTATATCAGCTGCTGATATCATATTTCCGCGTGTGTAGGGGAAAAACACAGCGTAGTAGTTGACATGTATTTGGAGCTCTCTGTATAAATTATATGAGTAAGTATAATAAAAGTTAAAAAATCAAAGGTCATTTTCACATTTTTTAACTAATTGCAGTGATGCATCCATCGCCTTAAAAATTTAGTTTTTAGGGTTTTGCCCAGAATATCTATAATAATAAGTTTTATTAATGTAACAATGTGAACATTTAGAATCTTGTTTTTATTTGGAGGTATTGCAGTATCTCTAATGCAATCCTGACATTACCTTTGCAGTTTTATATGATGTGAAGATATTTAGCATTTATTAAAAGATAGCAATAGTTGCATTTGTTGTCCAGTTTGTTTGCTCAGGGGACGAGGTGTCTGCAGCACTATAGACATCCTGCAACTTCTTCTGCAGAGTTTAATCTTTATACATATATAAGAAAATGTTTTAATTTAATAACTGCTTGCCCTAAAGTTTTGTATAGATCTGTGCTGTGGTCACTGTCCATCCTAAAAAATAAACTTTTGTGAATGGTTATGGTGATGCTCACTTTGCAACCATTTGCTCAAGTTTGTAAACATAACTTAAGAAAAAGAACATGTGTGGATGTAAGTGTGTATCTGCGTGGATATAAGAAATAAAATTTTTAAAGAGTAGAGTATGTTGTATGTATGTGAGTATGTGTGTATGTGTGTAAGAGAGAAACCCTTTCTATGTGCAAGAAGAATAAAACTCTGTACATTTTGCAGTCCATGCAGTTGATGGTTGTGACAAAAGTATTACATAGCTATAGAAAAACACAAGATGGTGCTCCTAATGGGACTAGCTTTTGTTTTTAATTCTTCCTATGTTTAAAACAAATAGGTTCACATTGCAGCAGTATCTGTCTTTAACACATTCAGAACTTGTCAGGTGACTTCCACAATAAATGCTCCATTATTTATTACTATTAATTGATATATAGATTGTCCCAAAATTAGACCGACAAACTTTGGGAGCTGATAGATAACATTATTTTAAACACTTTTTGTTAAGGACAGTTTTTAGCTACAGTGCTTCATTTAAGCACTGGACGAGTTAATGCCTCCTACCCAGTTTAAGTATTTACAGCAAAATCAACAATGTAAATTAGTATTGCATTTATCTTAGTAAGGCTGACAATCTTAACCCAAGAAACAAACCCAGAACACATAAACAAAACACAAGCATCTCACTGTTTACAGTTAATCACAGCTTTACTATTCAAAATTAGACTGAGAAACTTTAAAACCAGAGAAATGGCTGGTGTCTTTGCAAGAGTACGGCAGAATATGGCACGCCGATGCACTCTTCCTGTTAATCGCAATGGGCGTGCGTTCCAACATTTGCTTTGAGTAGTAAAGCTGTGATTAACTGTAAACAATGAGATGTTTGTGTTTTGTTTATGCGTTCTGTGTTTGTTTCTTGGATTAAGATTGTGTGCCGTACTAAGATACATGCCATACTAATTTTCATTGTTGATTCTGTTGTAAATTACTTAAACTGGCTGGGAGGAATAACAGTAACAGTAACAAGAACAATAAGAGTAACTTGCCTGCGCTTAAACGAAGCACCGCAGCAGAAAACTTTCCTTAATAAAAAGTGTTTAAAATAATGTTATCTATCAGCTCCTAAAGTTTGTCGGTCTAATTTTGGGACATTCTGTAGAATTGCATTTGTCATCAAAATGTGAAGTTTACATAACATAATTATGGTTTTCTTATATCAGGCCAGTTACTGATAATTAATTGTTCTAACACAAACCATGTGTAGACAAACTTTGCAAGGTAGAATCACAACTGAAAAATTGAATACTACAGCTGGGATTTGAACCACAGATCTTCTGCTCTACACACTGCCTTAAAACCTAAGCACCATGATTGTAAGTTGCTGTTGTGGTACATAGTCTCGAATTTGAGATTCCCTTGTGGTGTACCAGGAAAATTGAATAAGTTAAGAACAGCTCCACTTAGAGCAGAAGATCTATGGTTCAAATCCAATTTATGACATTGAATTGTTCAGTTCTGATTCTACACTTCAACAATTTGCTTCTATTTTTCAGTGCTTTTATACATAGCTCAAAGTCAACTTTTTGCTTTTGGACAAACATGCTATATTTAATGAAATACAGTGTGATCTTTAAGTCCCTCCACAGTGGTGAGTAGTAGGCCTAGCTCCATGCATGTGATGTTAGATTGGAGGACTGATTGTAATAAATTTTGAGAAAATGGTAGAAGAGAAAACAAATAAATAAGAATCATAACTAACTTACACATCACAGAAAATGTTGAAAATATCCCTGTCATTTAAATTTACTGCTAAACACTTTCATTAAAGGCCACAGCCAATATGAACCACAGATCTTCCAGCATCTGTCCGGTTACTCTAGCTACTGATCTACCATGGGAACTTGCAGACATGACATTAAATTCTCAACTCACATTTTCCTAGTAAACCAAAGGTGAAAATGCAAGTGAACTGGAGAATTTAAAGTTACATCAGCAGGTTGCCATGGTAGGTAGTGGTCAGGACAACCAGATGGAGACTGGAAAAGTTTTGGTTTAAATCCCGGCTGTGGCATTGAATTTTTCAGTCCCATTTTAGCCTTTCCAAACTTCTCCTACACACAGAGTGAAAGAATAATTAATTACTTTGATTAAAATTTCTTTTGTTTTGTTCTTCTTCCTCTTCTTCTTTCTGTCTATAATCTACATATCTTGTTTATGCTACCTTTTATTTAGCCTTCCAACATTTCTTTTCCTATTAGTTTGTAATTATTAAAATGGAATGGTAATTGCTCTCTATTCATTCATTTAATATGACATATACGCTTGGTCTTATATTCTTTTAATTTTTTCATTCAGATTGTATGTATATAATTCTTTTCTCATATCGTCATTTCTTTTGTGGTCTGTTCTCTTATATCCTACCACTGCTCTTAAAAGGTTCATTTTGTTTACTTTGAGTTTTCTTTTGTTTTTCTCTACCATAAATCATGCTTCACTCCCATTCAGTAATTTTGGCACTGACATTACTGTATAAAATTTTAATATTGTATGCATCCTTTCTTGCTATCCTTTTCAAACATCTTTTTATAGTGCCATTAAAATAATTAAAAACTTCCATTTTTTTAACTGATCAATTTATATTTTTATATGATGTATTACATCTTAAACACTTAAATTCAACCACCTGTTCCACAATCTTATCTTCTATAACAATTTTTTATCTTATCCGAGTCTTGCACAAGTCTGAACTTTATTTGTTAAAATTTATGAGTAGGATGATCATACTCAAGTTTTATTTGCTAGGTTATGTTATTTTTGGGCAACTGTTTTGGCAGAACTGCTGCCATTATCAGCTATATCCCCACTGATATCAAGACTGGAATCCTTTTTTGAACTACTCATAGTGCTGCCTCTCTTTTAATTGTAAACTTGATGATATCGTTAACCGATGGGATTTAAAAATTCATTACTGATTTTGAAATTCCACCAGTTGATGATATCATCAAGTTTACAAATAAACTTCATGGTCTCCCTGATTGCAGCACTAGTGAACTCTACCAACCAACAGTAAATAGTCATGAACATTCAGTAATGAGCAACGTTAACTGCAAAGTCATCTCCTTCAAGTAAATTGTTTATATTATTCAGGTTATATGACTGCAAGAGGTGTTTCCCATTTTGTTGTGACTGTTTTTGTTTATAGTTCATGTTATGATGCATAATGTATGAACTAGAAATCTGTATATAGCCTCAGAAATGGTGTTTTTTTACTTTAATATGCATTTATTGTGGCACCAGTAAGAATTTCAACATGTGTGAAAAAGTAAAGCAGTACTACAAGGATTCTTACAAAACAAAATTCCCATTTATTTTACATGTAATTTCTATGCATTTACTGCATTGAACATTTTGTGTCATTGTAAAATTGTTGTAAGAATTTGACAATTCGATAGATCCCACTCCTGACACTATGTGAAAAAATGACAAAATTCCACTTCAGTGTCTTTTTTTGTAACTTTATTTTCCTCTAACTGAATACACAACAACACAGTTCTCGTTTGCTGATGTTAACAGCCTTCAGTCCTTTATGATATTACATCTCACAACTGCTTTCTTCTCATTACCTTGACTCACTCCTTTCTGTCTTTCTTCACTTTCTCTATCTTTCATAAAGCTAACTGTGACAATACAATCACTCAACACTCATTAGCTGCTTTGCTATCTTCCTTCATGATGCACCGGTTCTCTCACGATAGTGCAGCTGACATAAACTCAAAATAAAAACTGATTGACCCCCACTCTTGTTGGCTCGCCTCCATGCATAGTGAGGATGATGTAACATGGATCTTTCTCGAACTTCACCTTTCCTGGAACTTCTACAAATACACCGACCACTGGACACTTTGTGAATAATCTTGAACACCCCTTTTTGTTCTGCTGCTCTAATTGTTGTCGGGTGAGTGGTGTGGGGCAGCTTTACCTTGAGCAACTTTGATATGCACTGCACCTGGTATGTGGTGTGAGGTAGCTTGGCCCCGACCATCCTTTGTTGTGTGCTGCAGCTGGCTTCACATTATTATGCTTTGCTGGATGAGGGAAAGTTTTACGGGTTTCACCTTCAGGAAGTTGGCAAGTATGCCTGTGTATTTTGTGGTATTAATAAAGATTTGCTATGTAATATACTTAACAAAAGATACACCTCCTGACTTTACCTCTGCCGGCCTTGCTTTAAGTTGCAATGTAAACAAAGTGCAATATTGTATTCCTCTGCAGGCATCTATGATTGGCAGAAATATAGCATTACTTAACATGTGCATTCTGTGGATTGTCAGCACCATGTGAGTAGCTTCACAGTTACAGCCATAGAAGGAAGTGAATATATTCCACACTCTTATGTAAAACAAAGAATAACACAATTATGGTGTTAGGTATTTCTCACACCTTGTAAATACTTTAAGACAACTCAATTTTAACCTTTTCTTAATGGTTTCCCTTGACAATGCTTTACCTACTCTTTGATAGATACCATTTGAACAAATTGTATGTTCACTTCTTCACTTGTTTCTATGGCTGCATGCACATGTACAATTTCATATTGCAGTTAAATATGCAAATAACAATGAATTTGCATGTTTATGTAACACATTTATTCTTTCTAGAAGTCTTTGAAAGTGTTTTTGTAAATAATTCTTGTAGTTATTTCAAATTTAATGCCATACTGTATGTTAGTTAACAGACTATATTTTCATTCACGCCTGCTGACATGGATGTTGTGCGATTCCAACAACCAATGAAGTGTTACTCAAACACATGCTGTTGTTTATATTACAACCTAAAGTAAGACTGGTGAAGGTATAACAAAGGAGATGTGTTTATCAGGTGTTTTATAGTATAATGACATTTTGCTTCCAAGATTTTTATAAATATTCTTTGTATTGAGGTTAGATTTTCTAAGCTTGAAGCACCAATTCTGAATGTGTTTAATGCAGAATGACAACCCAGTAACTGCAGAGTGTAAGGAGAATCTTATTGTATATATTTATTTTGTGTAGATACTGGTTTCCATTTTGAGCACTCTGCTATACCGGTACAAACCAGTATTACCCTTCCAGTTGGTTCAGAAGCAAGCAAGTTCCTACACTGCTATGTAACTGTATTAAATGTGTTGGTTCGTCGATGTACTTACAATGTGATTTACATCATAGTAATATAATGCTACTAGAAAACTAAAACATGAATTGATGTAAGATTTTTAATCTTTTATGTGAAATGTTGCATAAGTGTGTATAATATAGAAATATACAGTTTCATTTTAAGTACATATCAATAAATATTGTAATTACTAATTAAAATATTTTTTTGTTTGTTCATTTACTTGATATTTGCAAGTAATATATGCAAAACTTAAGTTGTTTTTATGAGGCTTTTATGTGGACAGAAGTAAATAAATGATGTGACATGTTTCCTTTGGGCCAGTGAAGCAACAAGAAGGATAGGTATGTGTGAAAAGACTAGGCTACCAGGATTCAGTGTTATTAGTGTATCTATTTAGATTTGTGGCTAATATCCAGTATATCCAAACTACCACAACGTGTTATGTAGCAATATTCCATTTACAGATGCATGCTGCAGGACATTTCTGTGTACTACTTCTCACGTGGAAATGCCAACAACTATGGAAAGAGTGTAATTTATTTGTAAAATGTATGTAGGTTTAGAAATTACTGTACAATATAAAAATTACATGAACTTACTCTCCTTGTTTGAACCGTTTATTTGTGCACATGGTTCCTATTACACTGCTCATAATCACTAGAGGGACAAGATTTTGTTTGAGTGTATTTTTGTAGTGGTATTCATTACGACCATACAATACATTTGAACCTGCTTTATACGTAACCCAGTTCCACATAATACAAATTTATACGTAAATTTTTGTAGGTCCTGGCAAAATGTAATTTAGAAACATGTTAATAAAACCTTATTTATATTAATCAGGGTTGCCAATCTTTAAAAGTAAAATTATCGTACTGGTCACTCAAAATATATGTGAATTCAAAATTATCGTACATCATAAACCAAATACTACAACAATAAGTACATCAGTATAACACTTACGAAAATTTAATAGTATTGATGTTTATGGTATCCACTTACAAGACTGTTGACCTTAATCAGTATTACAACTTTAGCACTTATGTTTCTCGCACTATTCATCTGAAAGTTCATCATCTTCCTCAACTGTTGCAGCATTATACTACTTGGCAAAGCATCGAGGCATATTGATCTTGGCTGTCGAGCACCTCGATCGCTTCTTATCTTGTTTATTTGAACAGCAAAATAATAGTAACTTGACATATAGTGAGTGATAAAACACAAATAGATGATCTCTCACTCCTGCCGATATATGAGACGTTGCTGTCCTGAAGATATGATTGCATCTGAACAGAGTGTACATATGCCCAGAGTATACACCCTGTCTCGCCGTGGTGGTGCGATAAGCTCACATAAACAGCTGGGCAGTTTCACATTCTTGCTGATACACTTCGTGGCTTTGCCAAGTAGTACAAATTTGATGTTGAGGTAAACTTTAACATCTTCTCAATGACTTGCAGATTTTCAGACCCACCACATTCTTTCATAAGCTAAGACGACAGAATAAGTGCATTTACCGTATCTAGTGCCAATCTGCTTCTAATTTTGGTTTTTATTAAACCCAGTTTAGAGAACTCTTTTACAAGAAGTGTTTCTGTGGTGCAATGAAATCACTGATAATGCAAACTCTGACAGTTCTTTGAAATCAGTATTAAGGTGATGTGTGTTTAACAGCACTCCAGAAACTGCCAGGTTCAGGCATGTTCTTTATTTCACATGGAATATCACTTATTCTGAGTTTTCTCCATTGATCATCAATTTTCTGAACAGTGCCTTCTTCATTGAGATTACCAGATCTGGACACATTAGCAATAAGAGGATAAAGGGTAGGAGGTTTAGTAGGATATGAAATGGTTGCCTTAAAGGGGTGGAGACAGCCCATGAGGGCAAAAGTGGTGTTGCTATTTATAATTAATTTCATTTCACTGGTGTGACAAACCAGTGAAAATGATACTTTGCCAGTATCGAACCATCATACATTCAAATTATTGTACACACCCATAATTATTGTACAGGTTGGCAGCCACGAGTACAAACATTCAAATTATCGTATGCCCCATAATTATTGCATGGATTGGCAACCCTGTATGTAATGCTTATATACGTCATTCACATTTATATGTAATTCACAGTTATACGTATTAAATTTCAGTGAAATACAACTAAGTTTTATGTAATTATAATGAGCATATGGCATACGTTATCTTAAAAGAAACTCAAGGTATATTTTCCTTATCTCTGTTGACGAAGATTCAACCTGAGTGGGCGGCTTTCAGCGTGATAATGCCATAGCAACAAACAAGAAGTAAACATAAACATTTTCAGAATCTAGTGTTTACTGTTGAACAGCAGTTTTGTCTTTCAATTCTCAGTTGCTTTTGATTTTAATCAGCCAATGAGAACAGAAAAATGAAATGGTATGCACTAGATCAGAAAGTAAAATTCATACAAGAGGTGAAACTTAATCCATACAAAACCAAAACTAAAATTGCTTCAGACTTAGGAATTGTTTATATCTTGCTGCCTATAGTCAACAGTAACAAAATGAGGTGTGTGCACTTAATGCAAGAAAAGTGAAACAAACTAAATTAACTGATTTCTTTAAAGGAGGGCCAAATTCAAAATATCTAATGTTTTCTTCATACATATCTTTGTTGTCTGTAAAGTTTTATGCATATAAGCCCACTGCATTGCTTTAAAAAAAAAAACATGATGCATTATCAAAACCTCAGTTGTAAGTAATTCTGAATTATAAGTAATCTTCCCTCTTCCCCTTGATATATGTATAAATCAGGTTCAACTGTAATTGTTTTCTTGAATAACTAACCTTTATTTAACAATAACACAAATCATGTTTAGTTCTCATAACAAACTTGGCTACTTCTTCTTCTTCCTTCATGGGTTAGGCTTAAGCCTGTTCCGGTGTCACATTTCCTGGAGCCGTCTCTTTAGGGGGTGCTGAGCAGAAATTAAGCAGAGTGTAGAAGCCAACAATGGACAATTTCAAAGTACACATCACTAAAGCATTCCCTTCAATTTTCAAAGTTGGTATAGATATGTAGTGAAATTTTTGCTATATAAGTTTAAATAAATGAAAATATCCGCATACTACATCCAGATATAAGAAATTAGATATCTGGACATAGCTGGCAGATATTATTTTATTTTATTTTATTTTATTTTTTTATTTTTTTTTTATTTTTTTTTTTTAAGTCTAATTTATAGGTTGATAAATATACCCCTTAATAGAGAAGAATTTAACAGGGAATTGGAACACATTATCAACACAGCATTAATTAATGGCTTTAGTACAGAACTTACACACAAAAAGATAGAGAAATTTAAATATCAAAAGGCTGTAAATGAAGCTTTCACTCTCAAAAGAATTAAAGATGACTGTAAACTTAAAAAGTTTACTTACCCTTGGGCTAATAAAAATTTATAAACATTTTTAAAGAACATTGCATAATTTTGGCTCCTCAAAATAAATGTAATATAAAAAATTTGCTTAATTTTTCTTAAAGGACAAAATTCCAAATTACAAAGAGTCTGGCATTTATTGAGTTGACTGTCTGGATTATGATAAGGTTTACAATGCAAAAACCCTAGTCTTCCAATGGATACCAGCTCACTGTGGACTGAGTGGTAATGAGAAAGCTGATTTTCTTGCTAAAAAGGGTACCGGCAATGTGCAGGAATCTATAGTTAATCTACCATTTTATGCAGCTAAAAGATTAGTCAACTCTGAATTCAAAAAAGCTATTGCAAAATACTACTATGAAAAATCAAAGGATAAAAGATGGGACCTACCAAACATTCAAACAGTAATTCCTGAGTATCCTCGAAAAACAGCAGTTGCAACCTTCAGGTTGATTACAGGACATGATTGTCTGGCAAAACATTTAAACAGAATTGGGATATATTCTTCACCACTCTGTCCTCTATGTGATCTGCAAGGTCTGCACTCATAGCAGGCAGTTCATTGTCTGTATCTGGAGATTCTGTAAGGTGACACCAGCGTATGGATTCTAGCATTGTAAGAATAGTCTGTAGAAGAGAGATAAAGATAAACAATGGTAAGTAAAAGTATTTGAAAGCAACACATCAGTGTTTTTCCTTTCTTTTCTTTTCTTGTGCGATGGATAATTGATACATCAACATTGATGATTTAGGACTAAGATAGGTTTAAATGCAATTTAGGCAAACAAATGGTAAACATCTGAACTAAGCAATCAAGCTCCTTAAACATGATACTAGCACGTACTGTAATGAAACACCTCTTCTAGTTTACCCAGTTATCACCTTTTACTGTACTAGACAGCATTTGGAGAAGGGTGCCACTGTTTTGTTGACAATGGATAATGTCATGAAGGCTTATGATGAGAGGAGTGAGGGGCAAGGTGATAGTAGGAATGTACAGTTGCACAATGAAAACAGAATTGCACGCTTCATCCTCCCTAATAAATGCCACTTGGAACTGCAGATGTTTCTTTACCTGACTGCACTTCCAATGCCCCATCCAATTGTTCAGTTCATCTTCCCAGTGAATGCATGCCATATTTATTGTAAATACATCGCTTACATTGTCACCTATAATGGAACTAATTGCTCATAGACTTTCCAACAAGTCAGAATTATGTCTGAACATTTTCTTTGCCTTCACATTCTGCACAGGATTGTAATGATAATTTTCACTTTGTTTTGCATTGCACCCCAAAGATTTTAAAAAATGTTGGGTGAAAGGATAATTTACTCTATTTGTATTTGCATTTCTCCCAATTTTCTAGAGCGGCGAAGAAGAGACTAAAAGAAATTTGTGTCTAATGTGGCAATAACAGATGGGCCAATTTTGTAGCAGGTCAAGCACAGCTCTACCATAGCTAAGTAGAAAGTCACTATAAAGTTCATCTGAATCAAAGTCTTCATCTCTTTTCATTTCATTTCCATTAGACATAAAGTCTTGGTTTCTGTGAATAAATCCACATATGTTACTTGCAGTCCGTCAGTGACATCTGGTTGTGGGAAAGTCATCATGTCTCCCCTTGGATAAAGATATCTAACTGTCTCAAAGCTGCCATTATTCATTCCTTCTCCTTCAATCTGCTCCACTGTAATAACTTTCCAACTTATTATATGTATATATAAAATGTAATTGGATTAATTGCATTTAAATCCTGAACCTTTCATTCCTTTTGCTGTTCTTTATTTTCCAAAACCATAACCTAATTCATTATCTTGCTTAAAATTTTCAACATTTCTCATATTTATTGTTCCTATTCTTATAAAATTGGCCTGAGTTTTCTTTCATTTGTCAATAAATTTTTCTTCATATAAAGTTTCCATTTGTAAGCTATTTTCATCCACAAATCTCATCATTTTATTATTGCATCACAACCCACTTCAAAATCCTTTTCATCTTCCATTTTATCTTCCCTTCCTGTCACTTTAATAATTATTTTGGGTTCTAACACAGTTTTGTGTCCTGTAATATTTTGGTCTTTGAACAATTTATGTTTTTAAAAAATTGTCTAAATTTATCTATCAAGCTTATCATACACGCAATGATACCTATTTAACTTTAGTCTGGAATGAAAGGTTCTTGTCCAACCGCTTCTCATACTACTCAGTGCACTTTTGCCTCGTTTCCTTTTTGTTTAATCTAATTACTATACCTACACCATAATCAGTTCTAGATAATACTCTATTCTATGCCAATTGATACAACGAGCAGTCCTTCCTCTCTCTACAATTTTTCTCCCTTCTCCCACAGTTTTTTAACTTCATGACTGTTCTTTCCAATAATGTCCACATGTTGGTAGGTATTTGACCTCTACAAAACTTTGTTATTATGTCCATATATACTGAGCATGGCTTAGTCTCTGTCGACCCCGCACTCCGACTAGGCTTTTTCGTGGTTCCTCTTGTCATTTATGTGAAAAGTGAATGCTGAGATGCTTACTTTCATACCATGACTTCCTTTCCCTTATTTCCCTTCATTCAATTTCCTTATATTTCAGATGTGCTTTCAGGCTCGAAGTGTGGACAGAAGTTTGCGCATTGTAACTCTGTTCTCGGCGCTAGGTGGCGTTATGCAGTCACTGTCACTCATTGGGGCGAAGACTTGTACGACTCGGAGTGATAGTGGCTGCTTGATGGGGCCTGGCGCCGTGATGAAGAGACCTTAGCGCTTGTTAGGGTCTTCCGCGTGTCAAGATAAATGTATTTCGGTAGCACAGTTGGAAGAGTGGTGGACTGCATTGGAGCATGAGTATGACAATAATCCATTGATAACCATCGTAGCCGTAGTCGCTGGAGCTGGCGCGGATCCAGGGGGGGTGCCAGGGGGCCCGGGCCCCCTGTCATATCCTACTTTATTGCTATAAATGCTATATGTGTGCTACCTCATCATCACGCAAAATGGACAAACCGATTTCTATGATAATTGGTATAGGTATGTACTACCTTAAACATTGTTTCTTTCAGTTAAATATTTGGCTAGTCATGTTTTAGCATGAATTTAATTATTATGAAGTGGTAGTGGACTGGAACCGGGCCCCCCTATCGAATATTTCTAGATCCCCGCCTGCGCTGGAGCATTTGCCTTTGACGCTCCACTACGCAGAGGGTCGCGGGTTCGAGTCCGGCCTCAGACATGGGTGTTCGTGTAAGCACAGAAAAGTGGGGAAACAAGGAAAAATTAAAAAAAGAATAAAAGGTTAGACGCCACGTTCCCGCTCAAATAGCGCGCGTAAAATTACAGCTGACCAGATGCAGGTGCTGCCTCTCTCGTCGAAATTACCTTTTTAGAGATATTGTCACGTTTATGTTGGCTACGTTAGAGAAATTTGCAACATTAGGGAAATTTGGGTCGGCTGTATAAATGGGAGAAGAAATGTTAAATATATGAGAAAATAATAAATTAGCAGATTATAATGGCTTTATCATGTGTCAGAAGAACATTATTAGCGAAAAGAAAAGTCAGCCTGTTGCCTGTAAGGAGCGGCTATATTGTCTTGTGAGTGTAAAGAAGTTTATTGTGTATATAAGGTTATGTTCGAAACACTTAACAAATTTTAGCGTATTTTTAATGTCTGCCGCGTTTATTTGGTCTTATAGGAGGAGTAATAATTTTTAAGAAATAAAATCCGTTATTTCGCGTATTTACTTACAGGTCATATGTTATACGGGATGTAACCTAACGCTAGTCGCCCTGTGTTGTCTGAGAGTAACATGCTAACTTTTGTTTCCCTAGGTTACGGATTCAAACCCGACGGAGGACGATTTTTTTCGGACGTAAATATCCGTAGAATGGCTTTCTGCGGAAGGGAAGTAAAGTCGACGGTCTCGTGTCGCAGATTTATGGCCCGTAAAAGAACCTCAAGCATGATAAAGAGGTTTCTGAGCAAAATTAAGTGGTCTTTTACGCCCAATATGGAATGGAACTCTGAAAAACCATAGGCGTTAAAGTGTCCTTAAATAAAAACTCAATTAACCTAACGCTTTTGTGCTTTATCCATCAAATGGCTTAGTGAACGATGCTGGGGAGTATTGAGAACATATTGACTAACATCTTATTCAGCACTTGATATTAAACAAGACAACACTATTGATATTTATGACATTTACAGTTTTAGAATCTGGAGCACATGTGTGATTAATGATGTAGCTTCTTCACTTTCATGTTTATTTTAACTTCTTAAAAGTAAGTGTCCTTAGCATCTGCTAGATTTAGAGACAATAGATATGGCTTGCACCTGAGAAAGTTTAGATTAATGGTGTGTGAATAACATTTCCAATTAGGTATCATTTATTTTGGATACTGGTTAGATGGTAATAAGCCCACACTCCAGAATTTTCAGAGATCACATGCTACCTCATTTTCATTCACAGTATTTTTGGAAGTGCTAATAGAAAACTAATCATCCTTTATTGTGGAAAATAGTACTTTAAGGATTTGCTTTTCTTTGATAAAGTTTTGTTCTAGCAGAGCAAGTAAGAGGCTATTCTCAGTTTTTAACACATGCTAAAATGCATTTTGCTAAGATAAGTGTCAAATACATTCACAACTGAGAATAAAATGGCATACAAGAGGTACAAACTTTGTTTTTGCTTTATTTATTTTATGGTATAGGGTAGTACCATAAGGCTTAACTCATCACAGTGAAGCACCAGCCTATCAGAGTAATTAAATGCTGTAATTGCTTTGCTGTAGGTTGCCTGAAGTACCTGTAGACATACCAGATGACCCACTGTTGAAGGCTGAAGGTATTCCTGTTATAAACACCCTTACTACTGAGAAATGTTCAAATGCAGTAAAGAAATATGCTTTTGATTTTGAGTCAGAAGTATGGAGGATAGAGGATAAGCTTAAAGGTAATTTAAATTTCACTTCATTTGTCTATGTAACTGCAGTAATAATTTTAGCCATTAAAACAACACGGAACAGTTCATAATAAATTGTTTGACAGAAGAGACTTATCTTTATGAGAAAGATTGTACAACTAAAGGCTGGTTTACAACCATCTGTAATGGTAATGATAACCAGAACAAAATAGGTGAAACACATGTATTCAAATGGGAGTGTTCACATCCAACAGGAAGCTTTCCTGAGTCCCAGCAAAGGGAAAGAAAACTTGGTGAAGTTTTAATCTTCACGTTCTGTTACCTGGGCAGGTCATGTTAGGTTCATATTGCGTGTATGAGAGTTTTCACTGTAGAAATTATTCATGCTGGCCATGCTATGAAACAGCTGCTAGAGCTCTCTAGTCACAAGCTAGAAAAAATATCATTGGTCAGTTAAGAACAACGTGCAATATCAACGTCCAGTTGATAGTATGTCTTCCTGTTGTGGTTACTGTTACTGGGTGGTTGTGAACCAACCTTATGTCTATACTGGTTTCAGCGAAAGAGTTTGTCGTGATGTAAACAATGCCTAAGATATATCCTCCCGCTTTCTCGCTCTGATTGGAGTAGAAACGGCACTGCTTTTGTAACGTGTTGCTAAGAGAGAGAACCACATGGAGCCTGCAGGTATCAACACCTGCCTTCGACGCACCAGTCCTTCACACGATAGCTTAAAACACGCTGCTGATTAGATAACAATCGCATGTAGCACTCTGAACTAAAAGTATAACAAATATAAATTTAAAATCACCATAGAAAAAAAAGCTTTAGCATACCTAATCTGAATCTGAAAGAGGTTGTATTCCATCTAGATCAGAGTTCTGCTCCTCCCCTCTCCCTTTATCTTTGGTATACCCAGTGGCTGCTAATTGACCTAAAATTATAAATAAAACGAATGCTAACTTAACCTCCCGTGAATCAGAGATGTAAGCTTGTACAAATAACGAATTATGAGCGTATAATGAATGCACGCTCATGTGATTTGGTGTGACCAGTGGTAAACTCAGAATCTTAACGGCTTTAGGCGTGGTTAACTTCCCTGTTTTTAACCTTTCACTGCGAACCCAATTTAAGCATAATGCAGATACACCTGTAAACTCTGCTGTAAGGTTAACAATATCTTTGATAGTTAAACTGGGATATTTTTCGCATAGTGTGTGGAACACATTGAGAATTAGATCTTTTTCACCACTTGTTAGAGGCTTCCCTTTGAAATGTTTTATAAACTGCACTTGTTCGGCCATGATGGCTCACTAACACTCTTGCCTTCCCGCTTCCAAAGTTGACCAACAAAAGGCAGCCTGTGCACTTTCTTCGCTCATTTTCTGATTAAGTGCAATTAATTACATTAGATTCATTTTGTTGCAGTTCTACATGGTACAATAACGCGTTAAACACACCATTGTTACATAATACAGAGAAGGTCCAGTAGTTTTTGTTACTATTGAGCAAACTACTTTGTAGCCATTGTACCTTGTAATATGCTGCATCAGCCAATGAACGTACACTTTAATTCTATTTGTACACGTGCTTCTGTTTACATCACGACCAATTCTTTCGGTGAAACCGGTATAGTGCAATCTTTAGGTACATACAGGGTGTTTCAGTAGCTCTCTGCCCCAGGTTTAAGGCTAGTTCACAACCAACGATAACGAGAACCATAACCTGAACGACAGACTTAAAATACACGTATTTAAATGGGAGTGTTCACAACCAACGGCTAACCTTCCTGGGATCCTGGAGTATAGTAGAATCCTGATAACTTGAATGTAATAATTTCTATAATACACTATGCAGTATGAACAGCATAGCTAAATCTAAAATAAGAACAAATTAGAAACTAGAAGCTTGACTTATCGTAGTAAGGAAGAATTTGACCCAGAATGTAAACACATTATTGACACTGAGGTAATTAATGGTTTTAATACAGATTTTATACATAAAAAGGTAGAAACATTTAAGTATCAAAAGACTGTTAAAGAGGTTTCTACCCTCAAAAAAATAAAAGGTAATTGTATTTTTAAAGAATATGGAATAAATTTGGTCCCTCAAAATAAATTTAATATACAAAATTTACTAAATGTTTCTAAAAAGGATAACATTCCAAATTATAAAAAAATCTGGCATTTATCAATTTAGCTGTTTGGATTGTGATAGGGTTTATATTGGTAAAACTAAACATCATTTAGAAACCAGAATAAATGAGCGTTTTAGAAATATTAAATCTAAACAAATTGATAAATGAGCTATAGCAGATCATTTTTGGTGATTTAATCATGAAATTAATCCAGAGGTTAAATTATTAAAACAATTAAATGGAACTATAGATTTAATGGTTTGGAAAAATATATTTATTTTAAAAAACAAGAATCACATTATGAATTTTGAAATACCACCAGTAGATTGTATTCATAGGTTTTTGTTTTCAGAGATTGGTGACAGATAGATTTTTAAAATTAGCGTCAGTAACTATGGTAACTTGTTTGTATGGCTTTGAAAATAAGTTGGAGACAATTTGAAACATGTCAGCTGTGGAAAATCTTGAATATTACTAAAATAACTGAAGCTTTTAGTTTCTAATTTGTTCTTATTCTAGATTCTGTTGCTTCACTGTTAATAGCTTCAATATTTCCTTAATTAGCATAGCTAAACTTTAATTAGCCTACTTATACAACATACTGCATTCTTCCTCACAGTAACAGAAAGCCTGACTAACATTGAGCTTGGATATCTAGTCAGAACATAAGCAGCCAGCAGACCATTGTCATGAAACCAAAAGTTTGCCAGTAATAATGTGGACACATAGCACAAACACTTGTTGAAGGTTTATTACTTTACACAGTATGCACATGGTAAACTAAACTTTCAGTTACCTATTTCTGGTTACAGCACAGTTTCTCAGATTTCAGGCTTACTGTTACTGTTGGGTTGAGTTGTGTTGTGTTTGTGCCAGTGAAAATGCCAAATGAGAAGAAAAGAAGTTAACATGACAATGGAAATTAAATAGGGCGTGTTAAAGAGACCAGACAAAGGAAAACATTATTAATAAGTAATACGCAGGCATCATTATGCACAGGTGCACCTTTGATTTGTGGATAGCAGTAGTTATGAACAGTTGCACCTTTTATTGGTGGATAGCACTATCATTGTGAATAGGTGCACATTTGATTGGTGGATAACAGTATCATTATGAACTGGTGCACGTTTGATTGGTGGATAGCAGTATCATGAATGGGTGAACCTTTGATTGGTGGATTAGCAGTGCCATTATGAATAAGTGCCCCTTTGATTGGTGTATAACAGTATCATTATGAACAGGTGCACCTTTGATTGGTGAATAGCAATATCATCATGAAAAGGTGCACCTTTGATCGGTGGATTAGCAGTGCCATTATGAATAAGTGCCCCTTTGATTGGTGTATATCAGTATCATTATGAACAGGTGCACCTTTGATTGGTGGATAGCAATATCATCATGAACAGGTACACCTTTGATTGGTGAATAGCAATATCATGAAAAGGTGCACCTTTGATCGGTGGATTAGCAGTGCCATTATGAATAAGTGCCCCTTTGATTGGTGTATATCAGTATCATTATGAACAGGTGCACCTTTGATTGGTGGATAGCAATATCATCATGAACAGGTGCACCTTTGATTGGTGAATAGCAATATCATCATGAAAAGGTGCACCTTTGATCGGTGGATTAGCAGTGCCATTATGAATAAGTGCCCCTTTGATTGGTGTATATCAGTATCATTATGAACAGGTGCCCCTTTGATTGGTGGATTTGCAGTACTGTTATGAACTGGTGCACTTTGATTGGTGGATAGCACTATCATTATGAACAGGTGCACATTTGATTGGTGGATAGCAGTATCATGAATGGGTGCACCTTTGATTGGTGGATTAGCAGTGTCATTATGAACAGGTACACCTTTGATTGGTGGATAGCAATATCATTATGAACAGGTGCACCTTTGATCGGTGGATTAGCAGTGCCATTATGAATAAGTGCCGCTTTGATTGGTGTATATCAGTATCATTATGAACAGGTGCACCTTTGATTGGTGGATAGCAATATCGTCATGAACAGGTACACCTTTGATCTTTGGATTAGCAGTGCCATTATGAATAAGTGCCCCTTTGATTGGTGTATATCAGTATCATTATGAACAGGTGCCCCTTTGATTGGTGGATTTGCAGTACTGTTATGAACTGGTGCACTTTAATTGGTGGATAGCAGTATTATTATGAACAGGTGCCCCTTTGATTGGTGGATTCGCAGTACTGTTATGAACAGGTGCACCTTTGATTGGTGGATACCAGTATCATTATGAAAAGGTGTCCCTTTGATTGGTGGATTAGCAGTGCTGTTATGAACTGGTACACTTTGATTGGTGGCTAGCAGTATCATTATGAACATGTGCACCTTTGATTTGTGGATAGCAGTATTGTTATGAACAGATGCACCTTTTATTGGTGGATAGCACTATCATTATGAACAGGTACACATTTGATTGGTGGATAGCAATATCATTATGAACAGGTGCACCTTTGATTGGTGGATTAGCAGTGCCATTATGAATAAGTGCCCCTTTGATTGGTGTATAGCAGTATCATTATGAACAGGTGCCCCTTTGATTGGTGTATAACAACATCATTATGAACATGTGCACCTTTGATTGGTGGATAGCAGCATTGTTATGAAGAGGTGGGTACAGTGGGGCTCATTACAGTGCCATTTAAGCACTACATTATGGCATGGTCAAGCATAAAATTTTAAGTGATTCACTATGAAGGTTGTTTAGCTAATGTTAGTAAACAAAACCACTTTTCAGAGGTTCCTGCCAAAGATGTTTTCAAGGATGTTCTGGATCCACTTGAGAGGGCAGGAGCTCCTCTGGATACCTCGTGGGGCTTGGTGAAGACATTGTATCTGACCAACAGGGACTTAATGCCAAGCAATCATTACCTCATGATACACGAGCAAGCCAAGCGATGCAGGGCCTCGAGGTTCAGGAGCCTGCCTATCTACAGAGCATGCAAAGTAAGCACATTCTATAACATCTAGTGCAATCGGTTTTTACTTTCTGTACTAGTACATAGTAGGCAGGAAAGGTATTGGATTCCACCTAAAGGACCAAGATTTCACTATGCATGCCAGAATAGACAAGTTATTATTAGCCAATAAGACTTATAGTATTTCATCACATAATCATCACATTTTCAATGCGTTCTTCATAATGTGACAAGGCCAGCACACTTCAGTGGACAGGCCCAAGCTATTTCACACCACATGCTATGCCGGTGACCAGTGATACGGAAATTTAGTTGATACCAGTGGTCGATGTAGACACTCTTTTGACTTCATTAGTCTAACATGACTAGGCCAACGGTTTTCTTTTTGAAATGCAGTATGTGAACGTCTCTCATAACTGATTCGGTAGTTGGTGCGACTTTGAAACAGGCCGATGACAATTGCTTGTCGCAAATGAAACAATGTTTTGTGTGAACTAGTGGTTGGCATACCTCCATTTCCTGACAATGAGTTTCTTTTATGTATTAAAGCTCATGAAACTACAATTCTGTTGTCATTTTTCAACAAACTCATGCAAACCCTGAGGATGTGGCTCATTAGCTCTGCTTAGGCGCCATGGCAGGAGCGCAACAGGAACTTCAATAGTCAACCAGCTAGAAATCCAGACCAAATTTTCAAGAATCGACGTACAGAAACGATCAGCACCACCAGGTAGAGACGTTAAAGCCCAGGCTTTTTGCATGCCTGCTGTGTGTACATGACTGTAACAATGAGGCAGCAGAAACAAAAGGGATTGAGAACTATTATTTATTTATGCCAACAAACTTACTGTTGGTGTTTTTAAACACACGAGCTGTATGTGGGCAAAGTTTGAGAAGTAAGTCCGGTAAGCGGAAGGTCTGTGGTTCAAATCCCAGTTGTGGCATTGAATTTTTAAATTCCAGTTCTACCTCTCAAAGGGGTTGAGAACATTCGCAAGACTTCTAGCTAAGTCATCGTGATGCTAGAGAGGTAGAATCGGAAATGAAAAATTCAATGCCACAGCTGGGATTTTAGCCATAGACCCTACACTTACCAGGCAGCTGCTCTAACTGTTACAACCTGCCCGAACTTAAATTCTCCAATCGATTCGTATTTCTCCCGGTAAACCACAAAGGCAGTCTCACATCAGAGACAATTACCCCAATGGTGACTTGCTTTTCAGTTCCAATTCTACCTTTCAACGTAGCTTGTGCGTTTAAAAACACTAACAGTAAGTTTGTTGGCCTAAATAAATAATAATTACCATTGTGATGCTAGTTTGTGGAGAGTTGTTTGAAAGATCGTATGATGTCATTCTTCTTCTTCTTCCACTTTCCTAGGATGCCACTATCATGGCGCTAGGGGATCCATTTTTACTTTCTCTACTGGTAAGTAGGGGAAGTATTGTATTCCACCCAAAAATTCGATGTCGAGATTTCACTGGAAACATAAGTTTTGACACCCCCTGAATCCAAAAAAAAGTATTTTTAGAAAAAGGTCCATGTGTGTGTCTGTCTGTCAGTCTGTATGTCTCAGTCTGTGGAGAGCATAACTCAAAAACGAAAAGTCAGTTGAAAACCAAAGTTGGTATTTAAGTTTAATGTTTTTCAAGGATGCAACACAAAGATTTTGAAGGAAATAGCCCCACCTTAAACTACCCTTTACATGGAAAATTTTTCAAAAAGTTTATATTTTTTAAAAATGGCTCTAACGATTTTGATTAACATGCCATACGTTTAAGATATTTGTATGACAAATGAAATATATATTTTGAATTTTCTGGCTATAGCCTATATAGCCTTTTAGAGTCTTAATTAAACGACTTCTTTTGTATTAGAAGTCTCTCGTGTTTGGTTTTAGAGAGAATGTGACCGTTTCGACAATTCCTGGTATCGATTTAAGCTCTATAATCTATAAGAAGGTTTACGACATAAGCACCACAATACGACAGATGTGTCAGAAATCTCGCAATTATCACATATTGTAAAGTATGTAGATAAGTTGGGAACAGTACAAGATAGATTCCTTGGCTTTCACAACGTTAGTTCAAGCAGGACTGCTGTAGATTTGCACACTTTATTACTTGAAGTTCTAAAGGAATATAATATTAAAGATAAGTTAATTGGCCAGTGCTATGATGGGGCTAGCATAATGGCTGGTAGATTTCAGGACTCCAAACCCTTGCAAGCTCTGTTCACACACTGTTGCGCCCATAGACTTGATCTTGTACTACAAAATGGTACTAAGTGTATAAAAGATGTATGTGTTTTCTTTTCTAATCTAGTCTTAAGGCATTTCCTGCTTATTTTCATAAGTCGTCCAAGCGTACAGCAGTTTTAGATAAGGCAGTAGGAAAAAGGATACCGATGGCCTGCAATGTACGTTGAAGCTCTAATGCCAAAATTCTCGAGACCGTATTTTGAGAAAAAGATAAATTATTTTATGTCTGTAGTGAAATTAAAAATGATCCCATTTCTAATCCTGAATCAATAATTAGTGGAGCTATAGGACTAAAGAATTACCTCCAAAATTCTAATTTCATGTTTTTGTTAAATGTTTATAAAGACATATTTTCAATGACTGAAATTCTTTTCGACATATTGCAGAAGAAGTCGGATGTACAGTATTGTGTCTCAGCACTACAAAAGCAAATAAAGAAACTTGAGGATATGAGGAGTGAGAAAAAAGCTGAAGACATCAGTATATTAAATCGTATAAAAAATCTCAAAATGGCAATTTTCACCTCAAATAGAAATGCAGTACAATACTGACAGCTTTATTTTGAAATTTTGGATAACATTATTCTACAATTACAGACAAGATTCACAGACATAGATAAGTTAGAATTTCTCCTATTGGTGGACTCTTCTAAATTTAAGGAATTCAAAAATTGTTTTTTATCCAATGCACTGCCCTCTTTATTAAAAAATAATAATTGATAATAATTACTATTAATTATTATTATTATTATTATTATTATTATTATTATTATTATTATTATTATTATTATTATTATTATTATTATTATTATTATTGTTGTTGTTGTTGTTGTTGTCATTATTATCATCATCATCATCATCATCACACTTTGCCTAACCTAAAATTTTGACTGCAAGCCGCCACTGGTAGCATGTCTGCCTCACATCCAAGAGTTCGTGAGTTTGAATCTTGCTTAGGGTTAGTTATCTGGATAAGATTTTTTCCAAGGTTTTCCCTTATCCTGAGCAGACGAATATCGAGCAACTTAAAGCTCTATGGACCTCAGGCTCATTTGAACATCATTTCACCCATTTCATTCATTCATCTGATATGACTTACGTTGGAGGACATTAATACAAGAAAAAGAAAGAAAAAAAAAAGGGAGGAAGAGCAAATCTGAGTCTATTGAAACATGACCACGGTAGTTGAAAAGAAAGGAGAGGTGCTATTGCTATTGTTATTGTTATATATATTATATAGCTTTATATAGCTCTACCATTCTCTTCAGGAATGCAATCACTCTTAGTTTAAAACCTACTGTGTAAGTTCTATATTTTCCCCATACTGGTGTTTAACAAAATAAGCACTTGTTAGAATAACTATAACTATAGAAACAAACACCTGTAAACAATTGAAGAATAAGATGGTTTTTGAGATGGTGCATGCTAACCAAGTGGTTCACATTCCGTGCCACTCCATTCGCTTAGTGCTTAGTCATATCTCGTAATTACTGCACTTCAGATGCTTGGATCAATTAGGTTCATTGATTGGCTAGCCTCCATCTTAGCAGTTGGCAAAGTCGGTCTGGGTGGCTCAGTTGGTTAGACGCTGGCCTACTGATCCCAAGGTCATGGGTTCAAATCTGGCCCAGACTGATGGTTTTTAAGTGTCCTTAAAAACGACAGCTCCACGTCAATTTACTGGCATGTAAAAGAACTCCTGCAGGACAAAATTATGGCATACTGGCAATGCTGATGTGATCCCGGCCATTGACAGCATTGTTAAACAATCAAATAATTTTATTTAAGCAGTTGGCAAACTGATGGCATCGACAATGAGGAATATGAGAGGTAGAATCAGAAGTGAAAAATTCAATGCCACAGCTGGGATTTGAACCACAGGCCCTCTGCTTACCATGCAGGTGCTCTAACCCACTTAAGTGGAGGGTTTGTGGTTCAAACCCCAGCTGTAGCATTGAATTTTTCACTTCTGATTCTTCCTCTCAAACATTGACCACACACGGCTTGTGTGTTTAAAAACACCAGCAGTAAGTTTGTTGGCATAAGTAAATAATAAGGAGGAATATATTACAATATTTTGTATACTCTGTACTCTCTCGCATGAACCTTACAGACTGCAGTGGCGGCACATTATTTTTCAATATTTCTTGATAGTGGATACCTGAAATATTAATGTGACAGTAATGTGGAGAAATACCTAAGCCCTAGCTGCTTGCCTATAAATCAAGGTGTGACCATTATGTGATGAAATATGCGCTTTTGATTGTAATCAAACATTTGAATATTTTGAAAGGATAGCGTAAGACTGAAAAATTCAATGCCATAGTCAGGATTGGAAACACAGGTCTTCAAATCCCAGCTATGGCATTGAATTCTTCAGTCTCATTCTATCCTTTCAAACCATGTCCTACACACAGCTATTGTGTGGGAGAACAATTAATTGCATTTGAATCTTTTGTTTGCCAACTACAGTAAAACCTGGCTAAACCGGACCCCCTATATACCAGAAACCTGGACAACCAGAAAATAAATCTCAGAATGGAGCTATTTCCTATGTTAAATAACACTCCAAAGCAGAAAACCACCTAACACGGAAACAAAATAGTTTTTCATGAACTGTTTGCATAAATAACCTAAGACGGATTTTCATTATGCTTAATACACAGTTATGTGCTTTGATAACGAACTTGCCATGACTGAAGACATTTAAAGTGCAGCAGATATTGCTGCTGGAAACAGCAGTTGGGAAGTCATGGAAGGAATGGATGATGACGACAAAGCCAATGAAAGGGAGCCAAGAATTCACACTTATAGAGAAGCATTGATGCGAGTGATCTTCAGGAATTTGCAGCTTCCAAGAATGTTCCAGAACTCCTGGAACTGATGCAGGATGCAAAGGAGATCATAGAGCATTCTCTTGTGAAGAAGTTGCAACAGTGCACTTTGACGGATATGTGGGGGAAAAGAAACTAATGGAGAAACTGCAATTATGTATGACAAGTAAGTTGAAAATACAGCAAAACATACAAGTGAACCTATTTTTTAGGTACAGAATTTTATTTAAAATTACATCTTCAGTTTAATTCTATACTATTATATTTTTTGTCCTTTGTTTTACTAAAATATGTACAACCCTTTGTAAGACAGAAACCCATGAAAACGGAAAAATGTTACTGGAACACTCATGTTCCGTTTTAGACAGGTTTTACTGTATTAAGTACACTGCATTCTCTGACTTTCAGTAGGTGCTATCATTCTGACAGTACTCGCCAGCCTTATTCCATTGTACACATCATGTATCACCTGCACAACCTCGTCTAGCAATGTTGCTTACTGGCATTTGTTTTCAGGAGGCAGATAGTAACAAAATGACAGAGGAGCAGCAGCGCGTGGTTGGCAAATATCTTACAGAAGGTCACCTTAATGGCTTAGATTTGAGCAGCTTTGAAGCTTTGAAGCTGGGTCAAACCCTTGCAAAAATGTCAAAGGAAAGAAATAAGTTTATTTCAAATGTGGAGGTAAGTGTGTCAAGGTAAAATACATATGTGTGTGCTTGATTTATTCAATAAATATGCTTTAACATTTTGTAGCTGAATGTTTTTCTTTTCATATATACACCACTTACTTGTTGAGATAAGTAAATTGCTTGACAAGTTTGGATGGAATGCCCCTAAATTCTTAGATGGCAGAGTTCTAATTTGGAATAAAGGGGAGAAAGGAAACCGAAATAAAAGGGTAAAAAGTAATACATTTTCAACAAAATTACCCCTATTTTAAACTACCTTTTGCATGGAAGAATGTTCAATATTTTTTATTTTCTCAAAAATGGTTCTAATATTTTTGATTAAAATATTATACAGAATATCCCAAAATTAGACTGAAACTTTGGAAGTTGATAGATAACATTATTTTAAATGCTTTTTGTTAAGGAAAGTTTTTTGCTGTGGTCTTTTGTTAAAAAGCTAGACAAGCTAATGTCATAGAATACTGTCTCCCACCCAGTTTAAGTATTTACGACAAAATTAACAATGAAAATTAATATTGCATTTATCTTAGTAAGGCACACAATCTTAATCCAAGAAATAAACACAGAACACATAAACAAAACACGAACATCTCTTGTTTATGGTTAATCACAGCTTTACTATTCAAATAAATGTTGGAACACATGCCCATTGCGATTAACACAAAGAGTGCATCTGCGTGCCCTATTCTGCTGCACTCTCACAAAGACACCAGCCATTTCTCTGGTTTAAAAGTTGTTTTTGTTAGCTAATGCTGGATTTCTGACAATGAAGTCATTAATCCTCTTGCTCTCCAATATTTTTCACTGATGGATGGGGCACTAGAAGTGGACGGGCATATTTGAAGGTGGCCTTGGTCCATTTCCTCTTGCAGATCACATAGAGGACAGAGTGGTGAAGAATATATCCCAGTTCTGTTCAAATGTTTTGCCAGACAATCATGTCCTGTAATCAACCTGAAGGTTGCAACTGCTGTTTTTCGAGGATACTCAGGAATTACTGTTTGAATGTTTGGTAGTTCCCATCTTTTATTCTTTGATTTTTCATAGTAATATTTTGCAATAATTTTTTTGAATTCAGAGTTGACTGATCTTTTAGCTGCATAAAATGGTAGATTAACTATAGATTTTTGTACACCGCTGGTACCCTTTTTTGCAAGAAAATCAGCTTTCTCATTACCACTCAGTCCACAGTGAGCTGGTATCCATTGGAAGACTAGGTGTTTTTGAAGTGCTGTTAGATGGGTAAGGATTTTCCAACATTCTATAATTGTTTGGTTTTTTGGTGACAACTTGGAAGTAATTGCTATAATTGCTGCCCTGGAATCTGAGAGAATAACTGCTTGCTGAAAATGTGAAATTCTGTACAAAAGATTTTGTAGGGCCATTCGAATTGCTTCAATTTCTCCATCAAAGTTAGTAGTTCCATAACTTAAAGATTTGTAAAGTTTGTTGGTCTAATTTTGAATATTTAAGCTGTGATTAACTGTAAACAATGAGATGTTTGTGTTTTGTTTATGTGTGTCTTATTAAGATAAATGCAATACTGATTTGCATTGTTGATTTTGCCGTAAATACTTAAACTGGTTGGGAGGCAGCGATCTATGACATTAACTCACCTAGTTCTTAAACGAAGCACCGCAGCAAAAAACTTTCCTTAACAAAAAGTGTTTAAAAATGTCATCTATCAGCTCCCAAAGTTTGTTGGTTTAATTTTGGGACATTCTGTATGTAGCTATTTAAGATATATGAAAAGTAAAATGTAGATTTTGAATTTTCTGAGAATAGCATGTAAAGTTTTTTTTCATTCAGAAGGAATCTTGTATAATTTTTATAACCGGTAATCAATAAGAAAGAGACACAAATAATGTAGATCTTTTTAAAACACAGAATTTATTTCAGATAACTGCATCTTGGGACATCAGTCACTATTATTGTTTTGAGTTTTTCAATGCCATGTAAAGTTTTTAAAGTGCTCTCTCTATTCTCTCTTGCTCTCAGGGAAAGAATATAGAATATTAAGGCTAGATATATAGTGATCCTTTTAAACATCTGTCAATTTGGTTTCTACTATTCCTCTTGTGTCCGCAATGAAATGCATAATGAAACTATTGATGCAAAGGTTTATCTTGATTAACATGCAATATAGAAACATAATCTTTCATAGGAATAGTTTGTAAAAGTTATTTAAAACATAAATGGGTAGAGAAAGTCACACATATGTAATATATCAAATTTTTTCCTCTTTTTTGTTTCACCATTCCCTCACATTCCTCACATCCCTCACCATTGAAAAATCAGCCACATGCTAATTATTTAATATGAAAGTGAATGAATTTGTAACTGCTATGAGACAGTTCAAAAGAGTAGCAAAATATCCTCAAACAAATTATTTACATAGTACGTTTCATAGTGTTTATAATAGTGTAATGATTACAGGCATCTTCAGAACGTTTTGGGCACGTTATTAGCGAGCGTAACAAAGGTATGGTGAAGCACTTTCCTGAAAGTCTGTTACGCATGATGGGAGGAACCAGGTAAGTTAACAGTATTTGTTTAACAAATAGTAGTATACGAGGTGCATTCAAAAAGTTGTTGTTGGCTAATGCTGGATTTCTGACAGTGAAGTCATTAATCCTCTTGCTCAAAATTTTTCACTGATGGATGTATATAATTTATTCTTTTTCTAGCAATATTTTGGCTTTAACCCTTCCCGGGCGAAATGCGCATATATTCGCGATGCATAGTTACGCGTCAGTTTCGCACAAATTCTTTTTATACGTTCACGTAAGCTATTGTAGCTGGCCTTTACTTCACGTAAATGGTCAACAGATGTCATTAGATGAATTTAAGCGCGCGTCTGTGCTTAGGTTTGTGTTTTGTTAGTCGCTACAGAATAATACGTCCTGAGCGGGTAATTTTCTATGTTGTATTTCATTATTTTGCTCGTTTTGGTTTCATTTGGAGCATGACGTGTAAGAGACTGTATGGGGAGGATGAAATAAGGGCTTGTATAGAATCTGTGCTCAATGAAACAGATGAAAGTGACTTTAATGCGTGGGAAAGTGATGAAAACGAAAGTCCTGCAAGTACGCGCAACAGTGACCTATGTAACAGCAGCTGTTAGGAAAGAAACAATATATTTTTGTGGAATTGGGATATATTCTTCACCACTCTGTCCTCTATGTGATCTGCAAGAGGAAATGGATCGAGACCACCTTCAAATATACCCGTCCACTTCTAGTGCCCCATCCATCAGTGAAAAATATTGGAGAGCAAGAGGATTAATGACTTCATTGTCAGAAATCCAGCATTAGCTAACAACAACATATATTTTTCCAGGAATGAAGTGGGGATGTTCCAGAGCAACGCTTAACACAACATACAATATATATATCAAACCATTATTTACTTACTGCAGCGAAGTTCTTGTAACAGCAAACACAAAAAAAATTCAAATCTTTCAAAACCAAAGTCTGAGATTAATTACAGGTGCTATCAAAACCACACCAATAGCAGCTATGGAAATACTAACCAACCAATACCCCATTGAATATGAAATACAAAAAGCGGCTCTTATTCAACACGAAAAGTTGATCAGACTCCCATTCAATACATGGCACAAGAGAAATTTTACACATACACTAAAGACTCAGGAGAGCTTTCTTTCCAAAATTCAGGACATCAAGAAGGATGTACACCTTCCTAATTCAAAGGAAAACTTCATATCTAAAGTCAATCCAATACATACATTAGACATCACATATTATTTACACCTGACAGAAGAAGTTAAAAAAAGTGATACTCCAACTAGTGTTCTAAAATTATTGGCATTAGAGACAATCCATACTAGATTTCCAGAACATGAGGGGCTCCATATTTATACTGATGGATCATTGATATCAAACCAAGATGGAGCAGGTGCTGGAGTCACATGTTACCTCTTTTCCTATTACAAATCTTTAAGTTATGGAACTACTAACTTTGATGGAGAAATTGAAGCAATTTGAATGGCCCTACAAAATCTTTTGTACAGAATTTCACATTTTCAGCAAGCAGTTATTCTCTCAGATTCCAGGGCAGCAATTATAGCAATTACTTCCAAGTTGTCACCAAAAAACCAAACTATTATAGAATGTTGGAAGATGCTTAGCCATCTAACAGCACTTCAAAAACACCTAGTCTTCCAATGGATACCGGCTCACTGTGGACTGAGTGGTAATGAGAAAGCTGATTTTCTTGCAAAAAAGGGTACCAGCGGTGTACAAAAATCTATAGTTAATCTACCATTTTATGCAGCTAAAAGATTAGTCAAATCTGAATTCAAAAAAATTGTTGCAAAATATTACTATGAAAAATCAAAGAATAAAAGATGGGAACTACCAAACTTCCAAACAGTGATTCCTGAGTATCCTCGAAAAACAGCAGTTGCAACCTTCAGGTTGATTACAGGACATGATTGTCTGGCAAAACATTTAAACAGAATTGGGATATATTCTTCACCACTCTGTCCTCTATGTGATCTGCAAGAGGAAATGGATCGAGACCACCTTCAAATATGCCCGGCCACTTCTAATGCCCCATCCACCAGTGAAAAATATTGGAGAGCAAGAGGATTAATGACTTCATTGTCAGAAATCCAGCATTAGCTAACAACAACAACAACAACATATATTTTTGTGAAACATGTGATCTGAAACCTTATTTACATCCCGATAACTGCTTGGGAGCATACCATACACAAAAAGACTTCAGAGTCACCCAATAAGATGTCTAGGAACTGATGATGCACTCTGCCCTGTAGATATGGCAAAGTTTCAGTTGTTTTGGTACATATGCCACTTTTCATTTAAATAAGTGTAGCCTCAAAAGAAAATACCTGTAATAAAAAGCAATGTTATGACTTAATGAACATTTATGTGCTTGGTTATACGTTTTCAACAATTTAGTACACAAAATAGTATCATATGTTCCGTATTTTGAATAATATTCATGTTTTAAAATACTTGAGAAAACTAGGAAAATAATGACGCCCAGGAAGGGTTAATATTGCTTTTAAATAATCTCTTGCTAAAATTCTGTTATTTTAATGTTATTTTTTAATTAATTTGTTTTTAGTGAAATTCCTGCTTCTAAGCTTTGTGTGTTAAGACATAATTATTGCATGCATGAGTTCATAGCATCTCATGATGGTTTTGAGGTACTCTGGAGCAAAGACTAGTTCATAAAAATCCAAGAATGGGAACTGGAATGAGAACGGCATTTTGGTTCACAATATCCAGGAACGAGAATGGAAATGCATAATGATAACAAAGTACAATGTCTATTTTACATATGGAGCATAATTTATTTGTAGCTCACCAATGATAAATATTAAGTTGTCTCATAAGTAATGTCATCTTTTTGATTTTGGGTTTTGGAAAATTTATTGGGTTTTGTTGGTTTGGCTATGCTATTTAAGGATGCTATGACTAGTGTTGCAACATTGCGAGCATGTATCAGTCTTCAGTTGTTAATAAACAATCACAAAATGGAGATACCAATGTTTGAACTTAGAGTCCTTCTAAAGCACTACTGGAAACAAGATTATAAAGTTGCTACCACAGTTAGAATAATATGTGAAGTGGGAGGAAAAGGTGTCGTTAGTGAGCATGTGAACATTAAGACACTTGGAAAATCAGATCTGTAGCTCTGTACCTTATGAACTGACACCTCAACAGGCTCAACGTGGAGTGGATATCTGTTGTCAGCTTATCCGTAATCCCATGAATGATAGATTTGTCAGGAGAATTGTCACTTGTGATAAAAAATGGGTATATTACCGAAACCCTGATGCCTCGAAATAGTGGCTTGATCACTGTCAACCTGCCAAAATCATCGTTAAAAAAAATCAGTTTGGTCCCAAAGTACTGTTGTGTGCAAGGTGGAATTTTGAAGATGTGATTCACTGGGAGTTTGTTCTAAATGGGCGGGCGATTGATGCAGATCTTTATTCTCAACAACTGGCACAAGTTCATGAAATTTTGAGACGGAGATACCCAGAATTAGTTAACCAAAATAGAGTTCTATTGCAACAGAACAATGCAAGACCCCATACTGCAGAAGCAACCATGGAAAAAATTCAGGAATTTAGAGGAATCGAACTGCTACCACACTCAGCATACAACCCTGATCTCGCACCATCAGATTATTATCTTTTTCAATCCATGACACATTTTCTACATGAAATAAATTTTGACAACACTGTAGCAGTGCAAGTGGGTCTCACCAAATTCTTTGCATCAAAAACCAGAGACTGGTACCATCGTGGGATAATAAACCTTGCTGAAAGATGGCTCAAGACGATAGAATCTAATGGTCTGTACTTTGAAGATGAGTTAGTTGCTTGTCAGAACACATTTCAAATAACTTTTTCTTAAAAAACATTACTTATGAGACAGTATCTGTAGTATTACACATTTATTTTAAAATTGGTACAGCACATTTTCTCTGTATTCTAGCTATATCATTCTTTTTCAGACAAACTAACAAACAAGGGAACACAATTCTTGTCAGTTCTGTAGGTTATATAAACAGTAACAATCACAAAAACTGTGTGTAATATTTATTGCATGGATGGGGAGAACTGTAAAACTTTTGTGTAAAAAGTACATGCATTACATATAGTTCACAGGGACCATGGAAAGTGACTCTAGAACCAAGATTATATGAGAAATTCTTGGAATATTGCCCAGATAGAGATCTGCGGTGGAATGTATGGCAAGCTTACAATAGAAGAGCTTCTAAAGTGATGGATCAGAATTTGGACAATAGCGTTATCTTAGAAGAACTACGTTTCCTCAAGTAAGTGACTTTAAATGGGTTAGTATCCATTTTAAATCAATACACTCATTCAGTTCTTATTTTTCTTTCAATTTTATTTCACTCTCTTAAAGATGTTTTTGCTGATAAATGCTGTCTTAGACTAATAACTCATATTTTTTAATAATTCTTTGCAGAAGGCTACAAGCTCAGTTCTTGGGTTTTGAAAATTATGCTGCCATGTCTATGGAAACTAAAATGGCTGGCAGTGTAGAAAATGTGAAGAAGATGTTAGATAGCCTCCTTGACAGAGGTAAGTTTTGTATTTTATTCAAGGTTAGTAACTTTTTCTGTAACATTAATGTATCTTCACAACATATTTTGTTGTGTGTCATAGGTTTTTCATCCTGTTATATTTATGGCCTAAGGTGTTAGGAGTTTTCTGTTACTGTTTACTCACAATCTGATGTGTTGCATTCACATGACTTTCTCTACTCCTCTTCTTCAAACTATTGTTACAAAATCATGTTCTTCTATCTACTTCCTGTTAATTGAGATAAACTTTCATTGGAAATTTGCATATTCGTTGTAGGTATAAGAAGAAGACAATAGACTATAGATGTGGCTATAAAATAACTGAACAGGGCCTCAGAATCTTTAAATCCCCTTTAAAACAGTCCAGATACTGCTCCATGTGCACTTTCCTGTAGGTCCACTTCTGTCAGACTGTTCACCAGCTTTGTCACTTTTGCTTTCACTGCCTCTAGACTCAAATCAGCTTTGTTTCAATGCAGTCTTAATTTTGGGCAACACCAAAGTCAAAGAGGGCCAGATCAGGTGAGTATGTATGTGTGGGCCTGTGCATGCGTGGGTGGACAACATAATTCAAAAACGAATAGTCAGTTAAGAATCAAAGATGGTATTTAAATTTAATGTCTTTCAACGATGCAACATGAAGATTTTGAAGAAAATTGCTCCAAATTAAACTACCCTTTACATGGAAAATGTTGATTTTCTTGAAAATGGCTTTACTGATTTTGATGGAAATATTGTATGTTTGAGATATTTTTATGACAAATGAAATGTATATCTTGAATTTTCTGGCTATAGATCATGTAGTCTTCTTCACTCTGGATGACTTTTGCATAACTGGTAAACCATAAGAGATACAGCAAATCTTACTGTACAAAAAATGTAGATCTAAAACACACAATTTATGTTCAAATAAATTTTTTGTAGAGTGAATCATTTCGAAGATATTCCTTGTTATTTGTGTGAGTTTTGGAGAACTTATACTTCTGTCAAATGGAACATTGTTACTCACTTTTTTATATGTTAACCATGCAAAGAGAACGGAAGTTGAAAGCTTCAAAACATTTGACTATCACTCAAAGCCAACTGTATTCCCATATTTCCCTTGCACTTAGAAGGAAATAAGCAATAAGATAATTTGTACAAATGTTTTTCTCGACTAACACGAAGAAGATATAGGAATAAGAGTTTGTAAGAATGGTTAGTACAAGAGTAGAGAAAGTCATGTGAGTGCAACACATCAGATTTTTTAAAATTAACTAATTTATTTATTATGAAGTTTGAGAGGTAGAACTGGAACTTAAAAATTCAATGCCACAACTGGGATTTGAACCACAGACCTTCCGCTTACCGGGCGGCTGCTCTACCACTGAGCTATTGTGACAAACTGCCAACAAACAGTAAGTTTGCTGGCATAAATAAATAATTATTATGAAGTTGTTTACAGTATATGATTTTATTTCTGGTTAATTTTTATATAGCATTACTAAGAAAGTAATGTTTATATATTGCACTGTTACAATTTCAGCATTTCCAGTGCAGGAGGAGGAAGTAGCAGCGCTGCAGGAGTTTACACTTTCACAAGGGGAAAACTCAGCTGTACAAATGTGGGACGTTCCTTATTGGTCAAGGATGCAGTGCTCTACAATATTAATGTAAGTTGCATCTACATTTGGTCATATTTGCAGCATCAAGTGCAACTTTAAGCTTAACTATCACATAATGAACTATCAACAGTATAATCATTTAATGGAACATTTACTGTTTAATCCTGCTGATTTTAAATTTGTCATTTTTATGACCCTTTATTTCAAAAACCATGCAAGATATTTGAGTGACATTTTTACAGGATTTATACACAGTGCCAATTAAGAAGGGGATTGACAGATGTTAAGCACATGGCGGAAGAGTATAAATGAATGGGTGTCGATGAATGCAACTTAGCAGTGGTCATAGAAACGAAAAGAAGGATCAATTAGAGCTAAGGCGTTTCCATGGAAACAGTACACACAAGGACCCTGTTGCAGATATGTAACACGTGATTAGCATGTGGCTGATGAACTCAGCAGTAACATAAACTGCTTTTGTTATGTTCTGCTATTGCTGCATAAACAAATAGTACTGCAGCCCGAGCTTGCAGTGCAATGCTTGCACCAGTGAAGAGATTGCCTGTGTGTTGAGAAGTTCGTTTGCATTATTCTATAGACGGTTATTTGCCTTGTGTTTACGTGTGTCTGAGTCTGTGCACATGTGCGTGTGTTGCAAGCTTTTATATTTGTGCTAATGCTTTTAGGGTGTATTTAACAATGTAGACAAATAGTGACAAAGGTAGTGCTGCCAAACGAAAAATTCAGCATACTCGTGAACCAAATAAAACTGTTTGGTAAAGGTATCCCAATTAAAGGACAAGTGCTGGAAATAATGTGCTTTAAGAGGTAGAACCGGAACTTAAAAATTCAATGCCACAACTGGGATTTGAACCACAGACCTTCCGCTTGCCGGGCGGACGCTCTACCACTGAGCTATTGTGACAAACTGCCAGAATGGCATTAAATTCTCAAGCCACACACACGGCTTGTGTGTTTAAAAACACCAACAGTAAGTTTGTTGGCATAAATAAATAATAATAATGTGCTTTGTCTGAGAATTCGGATATCAGAGGCATTTTCCCATTAAAATAAGCATCAATATTTCACAGGTATATTTCTTTTGTTAACGCAAATATTTACTCATATATAATTCCATATTCTACCGTTTAAACGTAGATTCCATATTTCACTCTTGTCTTTGCATGCGAATATAAATAATACGCACTCAACATTCCAGGCGCAGTCCAATCGTCGTCATACACATAATCATACTGCGCTCTCCACATGGTCGCAATAAGCAGCAACATTGCTTTCCCTCACTGCAGACTGTCAATCCCTTTCTAGGTTGGCACCGACATTAGATGCATACCTTGAAAGTTTACTGATAAGCTTTTAAATAGTTATATCATTTAGTAAATAAAATATTAGTTCTTATTTAATTTGAAATTTTTTATTAACATTAATTAGCAGTCAATTTTTTAAAATTAAATCTGATGTGTTTCACTCAAATGACTTTCTCTACTCTTGTACTAACCATTCTTACAAACTCTTATTTCCTCATCTTCTTTGTGTTAGTTTAGATAAACATTTGTACAGATTATCTTATTGCTTATTTCCTTGTAGGTGCAAGAGGAATATGGGAATACAGTAGGCTTTGAGCGATAGTCAAATCTTTTCAAGCTTTCAAATTCCGTTCTCTTTGCACGGTCAACATATAAAAAAAATTAATATCAATGTTGCATTTGACAGAAGTATAAGTTCTCCAAAACTTACACAGATAATGAGGAATATCTCCAAAATGATTCACTCTACAAAAAAAATTTATTTAGACATAAACTGTATGTTTCAGCAAGATTTACAGTTTTTATATTGTAAGATTTGCTCTATCTCTTATGGTTTACCAGTCATACAAAAGTCATCCAGAGTAAATAGGACTTGATGGTCTATAGCCAGAAAATTCAAGATATACATTTTATTTGTCATAACAATATCTCAAACATATGACATTTGAATCAAAACTGTTAGAGCCATTTTCAAGAAAATCAAGATTTTCGAAAAAGTTTCCATGTAAAGGGTTGTTTAGAATGAAGCAATTTTGTTCAAAATCTGTGTGTTGTATCCTTGAAAGATATTAAACTACAATACCAACTTTGGTGTTTAACCGAATTTTTGCTTTTGAGTTATGCTGTCCAGAGACTGACACACACACACACACACACACACACACACACACACTCACAGACCTTTCTCTAAAAATTCCACTTTTGGATTTAGGGGACCTCAAAACATACGTTTCCAGTGAAATCTCGACATTGAAATTTTGGGTGGAATACAATACTTCCTCCTCCAGTTTACTAAATGTAGTAGAGAAGGTAAAAAACAAACTGCCACCCTAATCTGTGATATAAGTAACTTGTATGTAGATGAGTTATTTTTATATTTATTATGTTGGTGCCGTTTTTATAATAATTCAGTACATAGCATACCGGAGATAATGTTCTTACTGAATGATGAAATAGAGTGGTAGCAGACGCTATTTTTATCTGCAGGGTCGAGGTTACAGAATGGAATGCATAAATCAACGTTCCTTTATCACAACATATTTATTCGTTAATTTACACTTTCAGCACCATATTAATTAATCAACAACTTTCAAAATTCGATAGAATCTACACTGGTTAAAAGTTTGGGTGTAAGTTACATGTTCACACGCTATCAAAAAATACACATCCTTTCATCTTGAGCACACAGACGCCAATGAAAAAAGTCCCTGGCGTCTCTCTTACGCAACACCGCCATTCTTTTGTATTCATCCGCACAATAGTCCTCATTGGTTGAACACAAAGTGACAAGAAAACATTGGCTATCTTGAATATTGAAAAATAAGTCCCTGATACACCCAAACAAGAACTAGGAATCTATACACTCTTAAAAAAATATTTACATGAATGATTTTCTATTGGTCAATATTCTGTCTCAATGTTTATCCTATAATTATGCATTTTGTAGTTTTTAGTTAACATTTTGTAACATGTATGCTTTAAACTGTAAATTTTGTAGTTTATAGTGGAATTTTCATTGTAAATGTTTGACGAGTCACCAACTTAAGCACGCATGTTCAAGTATCTACATAAGTGTTTTGTGATGAATAAAGTATGATCATCATCACCACCACCACCACCACCACTGTTATTATTATTATTGTTATTGTTATCATTACTGTTACTGCTAGTGTTAGTTGTTAGTGTTATTGAGGGTCATTCAGTGGCAGTTAATTATTCTATCACACTAGCAGTATGTAGGACAAAGATAGGAAAGGTAGATTCAGACTGAAAAATTCTATGCCATAGCTAGAATTTGAACCAAGGATCTTCTGGTTGGGTATGCTCCATTATAGTTGCATACTCATCTCTAGTTTTATGATTACTTTGTTACTTTAGATCTTTATTTCCAGTTTGCTGCTCATATATTAAATGTTTTTCTTATGCTTGGTAATTCTAAAGTTTATCTGTTGTGCGTTTCAGTGATCTTAATAGGCAGCTGAAGGACTATTTTCCTTTACCTCATGTGCTTAATGGTTTGTTCACACTGTGCGAGCAACTGTTTGGGGTGTACATAAGAGAAAGAAAGGGCATAACAACGTGGCATCCAGACGTTCAGTACTTTGATATCTTCACAGAAGAAAGTGGAAAACCTGTCGCTGGTTTCTTCCTAGATGCTTTCAGCCGGTAAGTTTCTGTGTTTGGCTGCTGCCAGTAAAGGTGATTTTATGAGGTTAGTGTGAATCACTATGAAACAAATATATATTTGTTGGAATCTTTAAACCAAACCATCAGCTTGATTTTGTTAATTTAGTATTTTTCTTTTGTTATTTGATCAATTCTAAATTTGTAGAAATGATAATTATCATCAACCTTGTTTTGACATTTCAATTATGTTTACATAATTAGTAATTATTTTGTATCATGTCATGTTAGGAGTTTGAATATACAAATTGATGTTATTTTCCTGAAATTACCGAAATAATCGTAAAATCACACAATATACCTGATGTATGACGTCATTATGATGGTTCTGACAAAGCAAGAGGGGGGTATAGGTAAGGAAGACAATAGCTGAGCAATATTGCCATGCTAATGCATAGAAAATGTTTCCAAATATTTCTTGGTGAACAGTCTTTCGACAGTCTTCTGAAAAATTGTGAATTATATGATTCTGGACGTGCCAGACAGGAGGAAGTATTCGAGAAAGTGTTGTAATATTATAACAATATAATAATTGTGATATTTAAAAAGTGTGCAATAAAATAACTTCATAAATTTAATTGAAGAAGTTCAGTGTATGCTTTATTTTATCACAATGACTCGAGATCAAGAAAAGAGTGCTCATTGCTAATCGCCCAAAAATATACAAAAACTGCACCAAATGTCTTAACAGTGTGTATGGTGATATAAGACATCAAAGCTTTTAAACGCATAATACACAAAAAATACACCAAATGGTGTCCAAATTGGGGCTTTAATTTTCGAAAAACTGCACCAAATGGGAGGCAGGAACAGGAATAAAGCAAATTTCAAAGATGCAAATACTTACTAACTTCAAGGAAAATAACTATCTATGGAAATTTTTGCATAGAAAATGCAGCTACCCTCTGCCACCCCCCCCCCCCCCCCCCCCTTCTGATACCCTTGTGCTATAGTTCTAGACAGATTCTTATACCCTTAGGCAGGCCTGAAGGCCTTCAGTAACCACTTGGTTAACTTTTCTGTTGAGAAAAGTCTGTATGTCATACCATTTTTGGATAGAAAAGCATAACATTTGCCACTATACAATAGTATATTATGCAACAAGACTATAATGGTGGTAATTAAGATGTGAATATATTCATACAAGCGACGCGTCTTAATTACCATTATAGTTAAGTTTCATACGACAGTTTGTAGTCGACCATATACCTAATTTTATAGTCGAAATATTATAAAATGTCGCACACTCACCAGGGACAATGACCTACATATTGCATCAGCTGTCATTTGGAGTTCTGCGCAGGTGCTAAACGATCGATTCGTTTCCAGCATGCCACAGCTGTATGATGAAAATGATAACCTTGGAATGCTACGTAACTTTGAAAAATAGAAGGCAAATTGAATATATTGGTTTTCAGACGAAAGTTTATTTCATGTATAAGTTATTTATTGTACAGTTAGTGAAATTAATTTGCAGGACTGTGCTCAGTGTAGTATTGTTGGAAGTTGATGCTGTATTGAGGTTAATTTGTGTAAGTTGCATCTTACATAGGCAGAATAAGTTGCATCTCACTGACTTGACTTGACTTATATAAAGGAGAGTCGGGTTTAAAAGCCCTCAACATGGAAACTTTATGGGTTTATTGTATTGCCTCCTGTCTTTGTGGTTATTTAGTCAAATAGCCCTGTCTCTAATGAGAGAGACAATAAGTTTTTGACTAAACCTTTTGTAGGAGGATCTTCATCTGGGTTAGCTATACCCAGTAATTCATGTCTTTTCCTACCTAAGGCTTCACAACTGAGTATAATATGAGAGGCAGTTTCTTCCTCTATATTACACAATCTACATATTAATATTTGTTTAAAGATTCCCATTGTGTGTAGATGTTTTCTCAACCTACAATGCCCTGTTATTAACCCCATTATCAGGTTTATTTGGGATCTATTGAGTCTAAGTACATCTTCAGTAAATGAGTAAATTCTCTTGCTGTGTTTGCATCCTTCTGTTCATTCCCATATGTTCTGATGGTAATGACTTATCCATTCATCAATGGTTTTTCGAACAGCATTTAAGGTTTATTTCATGTATAAGTTATTTATTGTACAATTAGTGAAATTAATGACTCAGTGGTTAGAGCATCCGCCCGGTAAGCGGAAGGTCTGTGGTTCAAATCCCAGTTGTGGCATTGAATTTTTAAGTTCCAGTTCTACCTCTCAAACTTTGCCCACACACGGCTTGTGTGTTTAAAAACACCAACAGTAAGTTTGTTGGCATAAATAAATAATAATTACCGCAAGTAGTTTAGTTTTTTAGATATATATTGAATGTGGTCATCCCATTTTAATTGATTGTTTAAAACAGTACCAAAAATGTAGATGTGTTAGCATGGTTAACTGAATGAACGAGACTATTATCGCAATTTTTGTTTTGAGGATTAAGTTGCATAATAAATGTTTTATCAGTATTGAGTTTTAGATGGCTGGCCCTGTAGTGCAGTTGGTAGAGCACCTACCTGCTGTGCAAGGGATTCGATTCCCGGCAGGGTAGGAATTTTTCTCCAGCAAAGATTATTCCTGAGTCTGGAAGTATAATGGTGGTGCCTTGGCTGAGTGGCTAGACCGCTTGCCTACCACCTAAGTGGGACCCGCCTGTGGTACTCGTGGTGGATAAAGCGGCATCTGGGCGGGTTTTCTCCGGGCTCTCCAGTTTCCCCCGCTGTTTATTCCACCAATTGCTCCATTATCACCCTTCCAATCATCCAGTTCGTCTGCATTTCATATCATCCTCTTCCTCACTATCATACCTGGTGCTTGGCTGACCACCTGCTTCCAGGTCTTCACTCTGTCTGGTCCGGAGGTCCCTCTGCTCTCCGACAGGCGTCTGGCCCTAGGCACTGGCTTGTAAGTCCTAGGGGGTGTAAGTCCTATATAAGGGGAGGGTAATCAGGGAAAGAAGAAAGAAGAGTTTTAGACCATTACAATTAAACCATTTTTTGATGTGATCTGTAGTTACGTTAGCATTATGTTGTAGTTCATTAACATTTTGCCCACTAAGTAAGATAGAATGTCATCCACATACATGATTGTTTTGCCAGTTAGGCAGTTTGGAAGGTCATTAGTGTATAATATATAGAGTAGTATCCCAGGACACTTCCTTTAGATACTCCAGTTTTTATAATCCAATTTGATTTAATGGAGCCAGTTTTGTTGTTTGAAATTACACTTTGTGTACGCTCTTTAAGATAATTAGTGAACCATATGAGTTTCATATTTCTAATACCATAAAAGTTTAATTTGCTTAATAATATTTCATGATCGACATACTCGAATGCTTTAGAGTTATCGCAGATTAGAACAGCTGTTTGTTGCTTATCATCAATGATTTTTGATGCATCATTTACCAAGTTTATTGTTAAACACTTGTCACGAAACCCATGTTGGGCACTGTTAATTTGGTGAAATAAGCAAGATATGAACTAAGTTGAGAATGTACCATCTTTTCGAATATAATGGAGAAAGGAGGAAGAATGGAAATTGGTCTAAAATTTTTAAAGTAAATTTTCCCACCTTTGTGAATCGGTTTTACTAATGCATATGTCATTGTTTTTGGAAAGATACTTGTTGCAAGGGAATGATTTATTATTTGACTAAGTGCACCACTTAGTTCATGCTTAATTTCTTTAGTAAGGAAAGGTGGAAGCTCATCCCAGAAGAATGAATCAAGATTACGAAAAGTAAACAGTTGTGAATTGTAATATCATGAAAGACTCTAGACTGTGTTAACGACAGTAAAAGAGAACTCTGTATTTGTGCTAAAGTTTTGGAGGAAATTTAGGTGAGAAAAAAAAAACTCGAATTTATTCAAGATGCTCTCGGGCTTCGAGCCAGGTGTAGTGATGAAAAGACATTGACGTTTCGGGAGTGTACATCTCTCCCATTAAAAAATTTTCTCATTCATACCTACAAGAAATAGAAACATATGCCAAAGATAAAAAATGGATTACACTACTTTCCAACCCAGATATAATCCCCCAGAGACCAAGGAAAACAGCGGTTGCAGCCTTCCGACTATTGACATCACGACTACTTAGCAAGTCATCTCTACAGAATAGGTATCTCATCCTCACCAATATGTGTCCTGTGTAACGATCCAGCAGAAATGAACGTAGACCACTTGAAGACCTGTGAAGCATTAAGATCAGAAGAAACTACAGTTCAAAAGTATTGGAAAGCACGAATGCTAATGGCTTCATTGCCAGATGCAAGGCACTAGAAAACAACAACAACATCTCTCCCATCTTCAGGATGAATGACTAGCAAGAGTGAAGGGACCAGTACTGTCAGCCAGTACGTACCGAGTGGAAAACACCCATTCTAGTGTGGAGGTGGTTCACCGCTCCGTTGGAATCTGTGTTTTCTGAGTCGGTCGATTTCCAATTTTAAGGCTGGTTTCCAAGATGGACTAAACTGCAATCCAGCGTCCCGGAACTTGTTTTGCCCTGCTATTCATTTTATTCCAAATCCTTCATTCTCATAGATTGACTTGCGTAATGTTATTTGTAACTCTCTGGTGTGCATGAATTGAATGCAAGGTATGATTCTCAATGAAAGAAATGGCATAATACACTCTGTTCACTGTCAACTTGGAAATAGGAGCATAAAAGCCTTTTACAATTACAAGTTTGTGTTTTACATACCTTTCGTGTGTACTATTTTGTTTATTCTATTTCCAGAGAGGGAAAATTGTGGTCACACAACATAGAAGAACTCGGCTGGGTTGTAGGACTAAGGAATCGGAGTGCTGTCGCTGATATGACACCACTTACAGCATTGATATTGAATCTACCCCCACCACAAAATGACAAGCCTGCATTGCTGTCGTTTCCTGCTCTTACACTTTTGTTTCAAAAGGTTCAGTATTTTAAATTCCGTCAGACATAAATATATGAAATGCTATCCAAAATTTCCTGGAATACCCAATAAATAAAATTAGACCTTACCTGGATCCTATTACCACTGTCACCTTCAAAGTAAACCTCTTGTGAGTGTATGCACCATGAACTGAAAGCCATATATATTGTTATTATTATCGGCGCCAAACAAGAAAGGGATTGACAGTTCATGGTGAAAGAAAAGTGATGTTGCTACTTATCGTGACCATGTGGAGAGCGTGTAAGCATTATGTATAAGAAGACGGTTGGATTGCGTTTGGAATATAGAGCAAGTATAATTTATATTTGTATCCAAAGATTAGTTAAATAGTGAATCTACATGCAAGGGATAGCACATGCAAGTATATATATGTAAAGATTTATGTTAACAAAAGAAACATATCTGTGAAACTCCATTTTCCCATGTTCACAGTTTTCAACTTTTTACTGGTGTAGTTTTATTACAGATTACACAGCGAAGTCTTTGTTGTTTTGCCCAACATAACCATTTACTTCTGCCCAAATTAATTACATTGGATTACACTAGGAAAGGGGGAAAGCAAACAATTTTGCGACTGTGTTCTTCAGCAATACCATTGATTGCATAATCCTTTAATTGGAATACTAAACACAATTTCATTAAGAGGTTGAATCAGAAACTGAAAAATTCAATGCCATAGCCGGGATTTGAACTATGGATCTTCTGCTTATCGAGTGGCTGTATTTTAACCACTAAGCTACCGTGACCAACTTGTCAGTATGACATTAAATTCCCCAGCTGATTCGTACTTTTTCCTGGTTAACCACAAGGGAATCACACCCCAAGGACGACTTACAATATGAGAGCCGCTCGATAAGCAGAAGATCCGTGGTTCAAATCCTGGCTATGGCATTGAATTTTTCAGTTTCTGATTCAACCTCTTAAACATTGCCCACGCACGGCTTGTGTGTTTAAAAAGTTTGTTGGCATAAATAAATAATAATTGCAATTTCATTAGCTTCCCGAGTATGTAAATTTTTCATTTGGCTACGCTGTCTTTGTCAATATTTTTGGACATAGTTAAATATTCTTTGAAAGAGTAAGACAATTGTAAATGCTCACAACAAACGCACAAATACACAGATTCAGACACATGTAAACACAAGGCAAATAACCATATAAATAGAATGATGCAAGCGAACTTGTCAGCACACAGACAATCTCTAAAGTCTAACTGATGCAAGTATTGCAAGCTGGAGCTGGAAGGAGGCATTGTATGTATTGCAGGGAAAACACAGTTTATGTTACTGCTGGATTGCAGGTCAGGCACATGCTAATCACATGTTAAATACCAACAACTGCTGACAACACTGGTTTAGCATTTAGTGTTGCTATGGAAACATCTTAGCTCTAATTGGTTCCTCTTTTCACTGCTATGACAATCACAATGACGCATCTGTCCTCTCCTGTTCATTTAGACCTTTCCACCACTTGGTGAGCAACTGTCATTCACCTTCTTGTTTGGTGCTGAGTATATATTCAGGATCTTCTTTCTTGGAAGTTTGAAAACAGTTTTGTAATAATCAATTTAAACCAAAAAGGCGAGTCGAACCAGTTGATGTCTGGTTGATAATAAAGGAAAGTCAAGCCTTCGAAACATGTTCCAGTAAAATATAAGTAAGTGTTGTATAGTGTTATTAATTGACTCACCCTTTTGGTTTAAATTAATATATTTAGGAATTTACTGCATAAAATGCAGAGAACTATGTAAAAAATATCAGATTCATATCTATAAAAGTTGTGAATTACACAGTGACTAAGTACAGGACGAAATAATAAAGCATACTGGTAATAACTTAACCATACGATAGTGCCTCTGCTGAGTCAACCGCATGACCTTTTGCATATCAGCTGCTGTTATCATGTTTTTCACAGCGCAGTGGAAAAACACAGCATAGCATCTCTTATGTTTTTGGATCTCTCTGTATATTAGTATTAAAATATATTGATTGTGTATCTCAGTGTCAATGTGAACTCAATTAACAGGTGTATTTGTTGTGTGTTGATTTAGTTTGGCCATGTTCTGCAGTACTTGCTAACAAGGACAACATACAGCGAAGTGTCTGGTCTGTCAAGTGTAGAGTGGGACGCAGTTGATGTCTGCAGTAATTTCATGGTTCATTGGTGAGCTACTCCATCTATCTTCTTCTAACTCAATTTTTTATAAGTTTGAGTAATGGGTAAACCATTAGAGACAGTCAAAGAACTACCACACAAAAAATGTACAGCTTACCGGAATATACCATTTATGGCAAATAATATTTTTGGTACCATTAGCAATTTTTTAAATATTGGTTGTTGTAGTGTTTAACGCCCGCTTTTACTACTATGGCACCGCAGGTGGTGACACTGATGATACATGGAATGAAGATAGAGCACCGGTGGAATGAGATGGCGGGGGAAACCGGAGCACCCGGATAAAACCCGCCCTGACGCCGCTTCGTCCACCATGAATACCACATGCGGGTCCCTGAGATCGAACCCGGGCCACCTAGGTGGTAGGCGAGCGCGCTAACCGCTCGGCCACGGTGCCGCCTTAAATATTGGTTGTTACATGTTTAAGCAGCATAATTAAATCTTCTGGGTTGCAAATGGGAGAGTTTTAAAAGAGAAACTACAACTCTCACAGCAGCAAAAGCAAAAATGATATTCAAAAAATTCACATATCATCAATGGGCCTTTGATAAATTTAAAAAAGTGTTCAAGGAATACAACATTCAGCTAGCGCCAGTAAACCATTACTCCATAAAAAAACCTACTACTTTCAAACATCAAAGATGCTATTCCACCTAACAAAAAAATCTGGCATATACCAAATTGAATGCAGTGATTGTAATGAAATATACATATAAAAACCAAAAGAAATTTAGAAATTAGATCCAAGGAACATGTTAGAAACATTAAGAGTAAACAATTAGAAAAATCACCAGTTGCATTTCACTTTTGGACAAAAAATCATGACATAAAGCTAGAACCGAAACTTCTCAAACACATAACCGGAAAACAAGAACTGTCCACATGGGAACAAATCTTTATTTTAAAAAATAGAAACCGAGTATTTAATTTTGACATTCCTCAGAGGGACATTTTCAGTAAGTTCATTGAACCGTTACCAGAAGAAACATCAGAAGAAGCATCACCATCCGCACCATCAAGCACCATGGAAACCCAGTTATTGTCCGGTTGATAATGGAGGAAAGTTAACCTTCGAAACGCGTCCCGGAAAAATATGTTGTAAGTGTTGTTCAGTGTTATTAATTAACTCACCTTTTAAATTAAATCAATTACAACAACACTGTTTTCAAACTTCTATGAAAGAAAGATAATAAAAATTTTACAATATTTACACACCCTAATTTTAATTTATGTTAAAAATTTAAACTCATAAATACTAAAATGCATTGTTCTTTGAATACTTTTTTATGGCCTTAATATGAAGTAGCTTTAATCAAGTATATTACAAACTTATCAAAGTTATTATTGCTTTCTTTTCTCAATATATAAGCTTTATAATGATGATGATGATGATGATGATAATGAAAAGAGTAAATACCACCTGAAGTAAAAATAAATGAATTAAAATTTGAGAGGTAGACTCAGGATTGAAAAATTCAATGCCAATTCAATACCAACCAGAAGAACACAAGCCATGTGCAATTATCAAAACAAAAGTTATATAAAAACCTCATACATTTAATGTTATTAAGGGACCCTGAGACTGAATTTTCTATATTTTTATAGGCATGACTCACCTTTTAAATTAAATGAAATCAATACTTTGCACACTTAAGGGTGTTTATGTTATAAGCTATCACACAAAGTTTCAGCTCAATTTGATTTATAGTTTTGAGAGAATTAATTATTCAACTTATTCATTGTGCAAAAATACCTTAGTATTCAAAATACTCCAGCCGTCTCAAAAACTAAAGTATCACAACAGTTTTATTATTTTATAAACTCAAATTGCCTAACAAATACCACCAGTCTCTGGCAGCAAGAAAAAATAGTTACTTTTAAAGTAATTAATTTCTTTGCTTCGATGGACACTTTAAATATTTTTTAAAATTTGTTTTGTGCATTTAATTTTTTTTTAGAGTTAAACAAATTGTCAGATGTTGAAACCAGAGACTGAGATTGAAGCCACATGAATATAATACATACTGGAAAAATTCTAGGAGCATAGCACAATGTTTAATGCAGCAGGAGCACATAGTGTATTAAAAACTGTAAAGTTGAGAAAAACCAATTTTTCTGCAGACCTACATAACGATCATGAGTCAGATTACCTGTTTGACCTAAAACTTACTACGGATTTTGGATTGAATTCGTAGTAATAGCTCACTGACATCTCGCCAGAAAGCAGTGCAAGATACCGTTACATAAATTTTCAGCAATAATGGCAGAATCTAAAAAAATGTCACTGGCAACTGATGACTGAAGGTTTGGGGAACATTTGTATGCATAAACCTAAAAATCATCAGTTTGACCATTGTTCAGTCCCAGGGTCCCTTAAGACTCCTACTACCAAAGCCAGGATTTGAACCATGGATCTTCCACTTCATGTGCAGCCGCTCTCTCAGACGTGAGATTCCTTAGTGGTCTACTAGAAAAGTACAAATTGGTTGGGGAATTTAATATCACACTGACAAGTGTCCATGGTAGCTCAGAAAGTCAGGGCAGTTGTGCATGAAGTAGAAGATACATGGTTCAAATCCCAGCAATGGCCTTGAATTTTTCAGTCGTGATTCTACCTCTCAAACGTTGCCTACACACGACATGTGTTTAAAAACACCAGCAGTAAGTTTGTTGGCATAAAAAACAATTGCAAATTAAAGTTGTTTTGGTTCTAGGCTGTATGACAACAATACAATGAAGCTGATTAGTAGGCATGTGGAAACTGGAGAAACTCTCCCCTCAGAGATGACAGAGAAGTTGCACCAAGTTCGCAGGCACATGGCAGGCTACAACCTGTGTAAAGAACTTTACCTAGCAAGACTTGATATGGAACTTCAAACAAGGTAAATGTCCTAAAAACAACTGCCAGCTGTTTAAATACACAAAGTGAATTAGCTGCCCTGGTTATTTTACACGTACTTTCTGTACTACTTAGAAGTAAATAGGGGAAGTTTTGCATTCCAAGTTTCATCTCAATTTATACCAGAAATACATGTTTTGAGGTCCCTGAGCACCCGCCACTCAAAACAACATTTCTTACAAAAATGTATGAGTATGTATGGGTAATCAGCATAATTAAAAGCCTGATGTGTTGCACTCACATGACTTTCTCTACTCTTGTGCTAACTGTTCTTACAAACTCTTATTCCTATATCTTCTTTGTGTTAGTGGAGATAAACATTTGCAGAAATTACTTATTATTTATCTTCTTATAGGTACAAGGATAATATGGGAATACAGTAGACTTAGGGCGATAGTCAAATCTTTTAAAGCTTTTAAATTCCATTCTCTTTGCATGGTTAACATAAAAAAAATGAATAATGAAGTTCCATTTGACAGAAGCATAAGTTCTCCAAAACTCACACAAATAACAGGGAATACCTCCGAAATGGTTCACTCTCCAAAAAAAAAAAGATTGAGACGTAAATTGACACACACACACACACACACACACACACACACACACACACACACACACACACACACACACACACACACACACGCACACACACACTCTCGCACGCATGCACACATGCACACACACTCACTCACACACTCACACACTCGCACACTCACTCACTCACTCACCTTTTTCAAAAAATGGTCTTTTTTGGATTCAGAGGGCCTCAAAACATATATTTCTAGTGAAATCTCGACATAAAATTTTTGGTGGAATGCAATACTTCCTCTACTTTACTAAATGTAATAGAAAAAGTAAAATCTGGCTTAGAATTAGAGGAAGAGTAGCATAATCATCAGAATGTGGCCATTGGATAATGGTTTAATTAAATATATTTAATGTAAAATGTATGCTAAAAAGCAAAAGTATAGTCAAAACTGATTATAACAACACAGAAGGGACCGACCATGCACAGTGTATAATTTGTTTTGTTAATGGTTTTTCAAAAAAGATTCATATCTGTAAAATTTAAGCTGCCATAGAGTTAAAACTTTAAGAAGTAGCAGAAATACAGTACACCTATGAGCAAAATGTGAAAACCTATAATAAGTGAGTAAAGAAGTAGCAACAATGTAAATTATTCAATAATGTTAAACACAGTCTTACATAATGAATGAGAAATTGTTGAGCATGTTCAAAACTTACTGTAATGCTGTATAATGTAATAGTCAATTTGAAATCGACAAGTTACGGAAAACAAGAGTTTGAAAATAAGCGCTATATTGATTTTAACAATTCCCAAATATGTAACTAACAAAAATGAACATGGAAAATTATAGACGATATATTTCTCTGAAAATATAATAAAATAATATGTCATGTTATATGATCAGTTGCAATACACAGTGTTGTACTGTGTGATATTTTTAAATATAGCATTTATGTAAGATTTAGATAGAACCGTTAGATTTCACTGTTATAACCAATATGCCATTAAAAGCAATGTGTTGATTTACACATTAAATGTGTAATATTATAAAATGTATATTAAAAAGCAAAAATATCACCAAAAAGGATTAAATGTGGTTTTACTGCATTTCATTCATCAAGCATCCATGATCACTGTCATTTGCTTATTTCAGCAAAGTGTTTTGGAGAAATGTAATGGAAGATTTATGGCCAAAGCATTTTGCATTCCCATTTGATGGCAAGGACAGCCATCCTTGTTCCCTGACCTCCATCATCTGTGGCGAGTGGTGTGCTGCATATTACAGCAACATATGGGCACAAGTTGTAGCTGCAGATGTCTTTAGTGCATTTCCAGAAGCTGGGCTGGAGAATGGTGAAGATCAAGCTACTGTAGGACGAAGGTAACTGTTCTATATTTATATCCATTAATTATATTTATAACATTTATTTCAGCATGTAAGATTTGAAACTTTCATGGCGAGCATTATTAATCAAGGCTTCACGGGTGATCAGCCGTGTCAGATATATGAACATCAAGCTTTCGGCCATTCCAGACTCCATGGCCTTCAGGAAACAAGAAGAAGGCCATGGAGTCTGGAATGGCCAAAAGCTTGATGTTCAAAAATTTTACTCAGCTGATCATCCATGAAGCCTTGATTAATAATTTACTTCAGCAGTTTGAGGTGGCATAAGACATAATACTGTGAGATTACAGGTAGAAATAATTCATTAGATTACAACAGGCAAAAGCAAGAAGGCTTTTAATTAGAAAATTGACTAGTATTTAATAGAAATAAATGTTGTTGTTGACTAATGCTGGGTTTCTGACAATGAAGTCATTAATCCTCTTGCTCTCCAATATTTTTCACTGATGGATGGGGCACTAGAAGTGGCCGGGCATATTTGACGGTGGTCTCGATCCATTTCCTCTTGCAGATCACATAGAGGACAGAGTGGTGAAGAATATATCCCAATTCTCTTCAAATGTTTTGCCAGACAATCATGTCCTGTAATCAACCTGAAGGTTGCAACTGCTGTTTTTCGAGGATACTCAGGAATTACTGTTTGAATGTTTGGTAGTTCCCATCTTTTATTTTTTTGATTTTTCATAGTAATATTTTGCAATAATTTTTTTGAATTTAGAGTTAACTAGTCTTTTAGGTGCATAAAATGCTAGATTAACTATAGATTTCTGTACACCGCTGGTACCCTTTTTTGCAAGAAAATGAGCTTTCTCATTACCACTCAGTCCACAGTGAGCTGGTATCCATTGGAAGACTAGGTGTTTTGAAGTACTGTTAGATGGGTAAGGATTTTCCAACATTCTATAATAGTTTAGTCTTTTGGTGACAACTTGGAAGTAATTGCTATAATTGCCGCCCTGGAATCTGAGAGAATAACTGCTTGCTGAAAATGTGAAATTCTGTACAAAAGATTTTGTAGGGCCATTCGAATTGCTTCAATTTCTCCATCAAAGTTCGTAGTTCCATAACTTAAAGATTTGTAATAGGAAAAGAGGTGACATGTGACTCCAGCACCTGCTCCATCTCGGTTTGATATTAATGATCCATCAATATAAATATGGAGCCATTCGTGTTCTGGAAATCTAGTATGGATTGTCTCTAATGCCAATAATTTTAGAACACTAGTTGGAGTATCACTTTTCTTAACTTCTTCTGTCAGGTGTAAATAATATGTGATGTCTAATGTTTGTGTTGGATTGACTTTAGATATGAAGTTTTCCTTTGAATTAGGAAGTTGTACATTCTTCCTGATGTCTTGAATTTTGGAAAGAAAGCTCTCCTGAGTCTTTAGTGTATGTGTAAAATTTCTCTTGTGCCACGTATTGAATGGGAGTCTGATCAACTTTTGAGCTGTTTTTTCTATTTCATACTCTAATAAAAATAAATATGTGCTAATAGAAAATATATCAAGGAGCATGATAACTAAAGCCTGAATTTCCAAGCACTACACTTATCCTCCTTTGTTTAGAGGTAACATGCAAGCCTCAGGTTTCCAAGGTCAGGGTTCAAACCTGGCTGAGGACAATGCACTTTCAGGCATAAAAATCCTTAGCATAGTTTCCTTTGGAAGGGAAGTAAAGCCGCTGGTCCCATGTCATAAATTTATGGCACATAAAAGAACTTTACGATAAAAAGGCCTCTGAGCAAAAATAAGCGGTCTTTCACATACAATATAAAATGGGATGCAGAGAACCACAGCAGTTAAAAAGAATCCATAAATAAATACTCAATTTCATTTTTTTTCTATGCATCATGAATCTTAAAACTATACATGCATTCATGCACTATTATATATCCAAATATACACAGTTCTTTTTGTAATCAAGTAATGATTAATTACAAATTTGTACTGCTCTCTCAGGGGTCCTCATCTAGGGGACATATGGATGGCGACCACAAGGTACCCAAGCTGAGCAGAACGTTACTTCCACTTACTGGTGTTTTGCTCCTCACTGTGGCTCTTCTATCTGACCTTATGACCTTACCTTGGTCATTTCTTGTTCTCTTCTGACTCGGATGCTATTAGGCTAGAAAATAGGCCATAGTAGAAGAAGAAGCTCCTTTATTTCTTGATTTTGGTTTTTGTCTAGAAGAGATTGCTTGTATTGCTGCTTTTGAATCAACTAGTATAACTGCCTTTTCATATGATCTTTGTCAGTCAGATGTTGTGTGAGTGCAAATGCAATTGCTTGGCTCTCTTCTTTGAACAATCTTATTTTGACCTATTGCAATGTAATGACTAAAGAGTTCACAATAAACTCCCACTCCAACATCTCCTTTTTCTGTTATATGTGAGCCGTCTGTGTAGACCCTTAGCCATGTTTCTGTGGGATGTCACTTGACTAATTTGAACCAGTTGGTGAGAAGTATGCTATTTGCTCAACACTCTTTCTCTGTTTCTTTTTTTTTTGCTCCTAAAGAAACTTATAGCCATCTCCATATTATATTTACATTTAAAAATGTTTCTTACTCCACATTTTTATATTCTCTTTTTTTCATTTTTGGCAAACCTCTGATTATAAAGAGTGAGTAGGTGAGTGTGTGGCGTTTAACGGCCCGTTGACAACAAGGTCATTTGGGCCCCTGATTATAAAGAGAGTTGCTTCAAATATCTGCCGTGTCTACCAAGTATAACAATAACCAATCAGAATCATGCCCATTACGTTAAGTCAGGTGCACCCTAATAGGCCTTCAAGATTAGTGACATTTCTTACTTGACGTTACGTCCCATTGTGTTAAGTAAAGTTCATTGTAATTCTGCCATAAGATATGACTGTTACATCTTAGCTTTCTACTCCTCGAAATGCTGCTTTTTAATCTGATCTAATAGGTTTGTCTTTACCATTAATTTGATAATACCCTAGGCAGGTTCTGGTCTAATTGGAATATCTTTGGCCCAAATATGAAGAGTTATTAATTTGAAAGAAAGAATAATTGGGTTTTCTATGTCATGCCAAAAACTTTTTGAACAACGCTCTTATGCTCTTATCTAAATCACAAATGTAACAGTGAAATGCTTTGTTGTTTTCAGGTTCAGGTCAACGTTCTTGGAGTTAGGTGGAGGTTGCCACTCTGGAGAAGTGTTCCGCAGGTTCCGAGGTCGTGACCCCACACCAAAGGCTCTCCTCACTTCTCTTGGTTTAAAAAGGAAATCTAAAATAGAGATGTTAAAACTTTAGAAACTTGATCATCTGATGTACTTTACTGTGATAATCTCATGTTTTTGCATTAAAAGAATATAACACAGCACTTGTTACATTTTTTCTAGCTTTTAGTTCTCATTACTTTCAAAAATGTTGTGTACTTCCTATAAAAAGAAGGGAAAGATGTTGAATAACGAAGATCGGCATATCTTACTGTACTTATGCAATATGCAAATAGTCTTAAGAGATTCATTCCAAAGGAAAGGAACTATCCAGTGCAATCACTTTAATTAAATAAATTAAATTAAATACTGAGAGGTAAAGTCTCCAAATTTTTTACATATATACTAAAAACCCAGGAGAGCTTTCTTTCCAAAATTCAAGACATCCAATGTGTGTGTGGTATAACTCAAAAACAAAAAGGTGATTAAAAACCTAAGTTAGTATTTAAGTTTAATATCTTTTAAGGATGCAACATAATGATTTTGAAGAAAATTCCTCCACCCTAAGCTGCCCTTTACATGAAAAATTTTTTGAACATTTTGATTTTCTGGAAGATGGCTCTAACAATTTTGACTAAAATGCCATATGTTTAAGACATATGTATGACAAATGAAATGTATATCTTGAATTTTCTAGCTATAGCCTATGTAGTCCTGTTTACTCTGGATGACTTTTGCATGACTGGTAAACCGTAAGAGATAGACCAAATCGTACTATACAAAAAATGTAGATCTTGCTAAAATACAATTTATGTCTAAATAATTTTTTTGTAGAGTGAACCATTTTGAAGATATTCTTTGTTATTTGTGTGAGTTTTGGAAAACAAACTTTCGTGAAATGGAAGATTGTTATTCATTTTTTTATATTTTAGCCATGCAAAGAGAATGGAGTCTTAAAGCTTTAAAATATTTTACTATTGCTCAAAGATTATGCACATACAAGGAAATATTCAATAAGATAATTTCTGCAAATGCTTATCTCAACTAACATGAAGAAGATAGAGGAATAAGAGTTTGCAAGAATGGTTAGCACAAGAGTAGAGAAAGTCATGTGAGTGCAACACATCAGATTTTTTAAAATCAATTAGTCTCAAAACATATTTCAGAGAAATCTCAGTATCAGATATTTTGGTAGAATATACTTCCTTTAAAAACCTGTGGCACTACAGTCCACGTGGACCAGGGCCTGCCAACCCAACTGCTGGCCTCACGCCCACATATGCAAGGTAGAGATGGGCGATCAACCAACCGATACGGAGAGGAGGTGTGCTCAGCATCTCGACACCCCCAGCCGGAAAGTTGACTTTCATGGCCAGATACTTCCTTTGCTCACTGTTAAATAAGAGAAAATAAAAAATAATTACTTTATTGTACCAAACTGGAAAACTGGTTCTTCTAGACATTCATTTGGAATTGCATGACTCTGTGGAAAATCTTGCATTTTGTATTAGCTGAAAAAGAAAGATATAAATTAAGCATAAAAGAAATTTTTGAAAGCCCTTTTGAGGGTAGGGGTATGAGCTTCTTGGTGTATTATTTTTTACAATTACACAAATCCAGCTGTGCAGCTTAGGTAAACCATAAGAAACCCTATAAACCAGAATAAACATATTAATGTTAATTCCTCTCAAATGTGAGTAATCTTATTTGTTTTCTAAGATGTATATATTTGTTGTGGCAGGTATTTGATTTACAGCATTGGCCTAAGAAAGCCAAATAATGTATCTTGGATCAATTGGTGTTGATAAAAAGTAGGGAAAATAACACATGCACGAAAGAAAAATCTTGATCAAAATGAAATAAACAGTTGGACTTGAAGGGGAACTCTGGATGTTGTTATGGCATAAATGGAGCAAAACAAAAAAAAAGAAATTGCCTTTGCATACCTGAGGTTATCATTGAATTCCAACCATGAAGGGTTGAGAGTTGAGTTCATCGATTAAGACATGGTGGACGGTGCTATAGCTGAACAGTTAGACTGTTCACCAATCACAGAGGCAGCCCAGGTTCAATTCCAGAGACCTGCATGTAGTATTCGTGGTGGACAAAGTGGCATCTGGGCATGTTTTCTCTGGGTTCTCCAGTTTCCCCCACCAACTGCTCCATCATCACTGTCCCATTCACCCATTTTGCCTGCATTTCATATCATCTTCCTCACTCTCATACTTGGTGCTGGGCTGACCACCCGCTTCTGGGTCTTCCCTCTGTTTGGTCCATAGGTTTGTCTGCTCCCTGATAGGCATTGACCCTAGACACAGGCTTTTACGTCCTAGGGAGTGTGAGTCCTACATATGGAGAAGGTAATCAGATAAAGAAGAAGAAGAAGAAGATTAAGATGTGACAACAACCACAGAAACAGGGGCGGCTCTGGGGTAGTGCCTCTGTGCCATGACACTACCTTAGAAAAGGTAAGAAATTTTTATTTTAAATTATCTGTATATTCTGAATGCAGTCATGCTTTCTGTTCCTCAAGACACAATGAAATGTCTTGCCTAACAGCAAAAAACCACAGAAGCTGAAAGAAGCGACTACTAGTTCTGAAAAATTCAATGCCACTGCTGGGAACTGAACCACAGACCCTCCACTTACAAGGCAGGTGCTTAACCATTAAGCTACTGTGACAACCTGCCAGAATGACACTGACTTCTCCAATTGATTCATATTTCTCCTGGTAAACCACAAAGGCAGTCTCACATCAGAGACAATTACCCCAATGGTGACTTACTATTGTAAGTACTTTATGTCCCAGGATTAAATAATCTTCAGATGGTAATTATTATTTATTTATGCCAACTAACTGTTGGTGTTTTTAAACACACAAGCCGTGTGTGGGCAATGTTTGAGAACTAGAATCAAAACTGAAAAATCCAATGCCACAGTTGGGAACTGAATCACAGGCCCTCTGCTTACCAGGTGGGTGCTCTAATTACTATAATTGATGCTGTCAATTGCCAGGATCACATCAGCGCTGCTGGTGTACCAGAATTTCATCCCACAGGAGTTGTTTACATGCAGTAAATCTACCAACCTGGGGCTGTTGCTTTTAAAGCACACTTAAAAACCCTCAGTCTGGGATGGGGTTTAAGCTGCGACCTTGGCCAGTGCCTTACCAACTCAGCCATCTAGATGAACAGCATTGTGGATGTTTTCTCTGGCTGCTGGGGGAAGTGGAGGGGCAAGGGGATAGGCCAAATATGAGCCAGTTAGTACCTATCATGGCTATCATTGGCAGCACAGTCAATTGAAATACCACCCTATACATGCACCTAAGACAAGGTATGATATATTGAGAAGTCAGAAATAAGGCACTTCTACTTTGCTGTGGAAAATTGTGTTGTGCTGTCTCTTCGTCATTCATTTCCCATTGTTCACAATTAAAATTAAATTAATCATTGTTTTATAATAATGGTACTTGGAATACCAATACTGCAGAAGATGACTAAAGAAGTTTCTTCTGCTAGGAAAACTTAATCAGTAGGTACTGCGATGTGATCTCTCCTTTATTTAGCACAAATAAAAGAAGATTTTTTCTTTCTTTACTAAGTAGCCAATTTTCACATCGTTGGAAGGCAAGGTGAAACTGAAATACGAGGTCTCGTACATGGTGAGACCTCCTGACCTACACATAAATATAGAAGAAAAAAGTGGCGGTTATCCGTGTAGAAATTAAACGAGACATTATAACGAAAAATAAATCGTCTTGTAAATGTGAAGTCCAAATTTTTTTTTTTTTCATTCCATAGGTTTTTGTTTGGTGACCATAAACACTGGTCAGAAAAAGATGTGGATTTAGTTTACGCGTAGGAAACATTAAGTTGATCTGTGCTCAAAACTCTGTAAATTTTACGTTTGTCCGATATTTACTTGAGAAAAAAGTCGGCTAAACACGTCCAGCGGAAGTGTCAGTTACACGTTATCATTGCAAGTGGCGTTTAGTGCCAGTCGATATGCAACTACATAGTGGCGGTATTATATTGCATCAATAACTGAGCATCATTTCAACCCTTTCACTCATTCACCGTCGGATATCCCCTACCCGGCTGTTAAGGACATTAATTAATCGTCTTAAAGCATCGAGGTAATGCTGGCACTGCTAGTGTATTCATGCTTGAGCCGCCACTGCACAGAGCAAACGACAGCCTATCGTAGATAGCGTTGTAAAGGTATTGTTATGAAGCGCAGAAGTTTTAGTTTCACATCGCTGAGGTAGATGGCTCAAGCATAACAACCACTCACACAGAACCTGAAATGCCTCATAGTAAAGTAGCGCATGCGCAAAGGAAGTTAGAAAAATGGTGACATTTGACAGGAAGGTAACTGTAGTAACAGTTCCGTGAAATGGCAATATGTGAGGGATAAATGTATATTATGCTATTCAAAATGTTAATTAAACGAGATTTATGTCTTAAATGAGTATATGTGAAAGAATTTCAACTAGTGGTGATTGATTTCTGTGCGTGTGACCTTACCATTTGTTTGGATTTCCGGATTTGACAGTGGAAAAGAAATTCTAGGTATGTGTTTCCGAGGATATAATATTTTCCTTGTTGCATTCATTTATGACCTACACATGTGTGGGCGTGCAAATCAGGCTTACGCTTGCCTAATTTTTGTGGTGCTTATCCTTTGTATGTGGCAATAAAAATGTCAATTTTTAAATAGTATGCAAGACCGTTTCTCTTGTTACAATAATTTTGATTAGCGATTTAAATTGATATAGGATTTCTTTTACGATAACATTTCACAGCTGTCATGTGGGTTTCTAATTTTTGCTTACGTACACTACCTTTTCTTAAAGCAATATTATTGTATTCATTGTTTTATCATTACTTTGTTTGGAGCAAACATCCATTTTAACTGTCAAAAGATTTAGAAATTCGTAATGAACTTGGATTTAATTGATAAATCAAAACATTTTTACTTTACAGCACTCATTCAACACAATGCTACTAAGCACTGATCTTTAGCTATCCTCAAAAAGTTAAAGCTTACAAGAATACATATCATAAGCACATTGCTTGCATCAGGAGTAGACAGTGGTGATGCAACTTTACAATTTACAGATTTCTGGACCGTTTGATTTATATCTCATCTAGCTAAAGAATCGTGGATATTACTGTGAACTGTAAACTTTTGTTGCCTGTTTTCTAATGAGTTACAGACATATAAAATTTATGCAAGGCTTGTACAATATTATTTCAGACATTCCAAGTAGCATACATAGAACTCAAAGTCAAGATTTTAACTAAAGTATTTTGGCAGTGTTCCTTTAAATCAGAATATGTGAAATTAGATATCTCAGTTTTAAGTTGTACACTAGTGTGTCTCTCTCTCTTTTGTTTTGCTTATTTTGCATTTTTTTACACATTGTTTCTTGGCCCAAAATTTGTTGATACTTGATTGCACAGCATATAATTGGAGTAATAATGGTAACTAAACAGCAAGAATTGTTTAGCGGAAAATGGTAATAGTTAACCAATGTTTTAACTTCAAACTTGTTTCCCTCCATATGGTACCTATAAACTCAAAGTTGGTAATTCAAGGTTAAGTCTTATAATTCTTTGTGATAGAACTGAATAAACAAAAGCTATCTCCACTAAATATTAAATGTCATGCTTGAATTGCTTTATATTTCTCTGAGCAGCACATGAAGTTCTTCTTCATGCTAGTTGAATTTCAATTTTATACTAAAACTTGGAAACTGTAAGAGGTAGATAATTAGACAAAAATAGTTACTTAAGAGTGTCAAATGTAATTTCTGTGACATTGGCAATTTCAAAAATATCCATTCCATTATTTCCTTTCAAGTTTTCCTAGTTTTAACTGTAATATTCTAAAAGCAACTTTGAAAATATGTGGTTCTAATCTTTTTCTGCGTAAGCTCATTTCGAACTTGTAGCTGTTTGGTTTTCACAGTTATGCATGCCATCGAGTTCATTTTGCTTAATTTGAGAACATTTCTGGGCAAACCTTTTTAATGAGTAGCATAACTTGGATAGAAGAATCGCTTTCTATGTGGTTAACATAATCTTTAGACATACCTGAGAATTTGTAACCGATAAACAATGGGGACCTATGAGGATTATATGATATTTGGCAATGTTTGTTTTTAATCTTTTTGAATTTTTGCATGTTGGTTACCTTCATTCTAAATAGTATACTGTGTAAATTTGAATAGAATTGATGAAGTAGAGTGTCAGCAGTGAGCTTATTTTCTATTTTTGCATTCTCTACGACATATAGTAAGTAGAGGAAGTATTGTATTCCACCCAAAAATTTGATGTTTAGATTTCACCAGAAATATATGTTTTGAGGCCCCCTGAATCCTCCCCCCCCCAAAAAAAGCATTTTTAGAAAAAGGTCTGTGTGTATGTGTCTGTCAGTCTGTGGACAGCATAACTCAAATACGAAAAGTCGGTTAAAAACCAAAGATTGGTATTTAAGGTTAATGCTTTTCAAGGATGCAACACAAATATTTGGAAGAAAATTCCTCCACCCTAAACTACTCTATACATGGAAAATTTTACGAAAATTTTTATTTTGTTGAAAATGGCTCTGATGATTTTGATTAAATGCCATGGGTTTAAGATATTTTTATGACAAATGAAATGTATATCTTGAATTTTCTGGCTATAGCCTATGTAGTCCTGTTTACTCTGGATGACTTTTGCATAACTGGTAAACTGTTAGAGATAGACCATATCTTACTGTACAAAAAATGTAAATCTTGCTAAAACACAACTTATGACCAAATAAATTTTTTTGTAAAGTGAACCATTTTGGAGATATTCCTTGTTACTTAACTTTCGTCAAATGGAACATTGTTATTCACTTTTTTTATATGTTAACTGTGCAAAGAGAATGGAATCTCAAAGCTTTGAAAGATTTGATTATCGCTCAAAGCCTACTGTATTCCTCTTGTACCTACAAGGAATTAAACTAAGATAATTTCTGCAAATGTTTATCTCAATTAACATGAAGATATAGAGTTTGTAAGAATGGTTAGTAGAGGAGTAGAAAAAGTCATGTGAGTGTAATACATGAAATTTTTCATATTGTGATATTTGAAAAATACTCCTTGCAGTACATGTATTTTTTTATCAGTACCACTGTGTCATATTAATATTTGAACTTGTAAGTATTTATTTTAGAATGCTTTTTTCATTTTGTGTTTTGAATAACAAAACATTTATAATAATGCAAATATTGCCTATTGCCTAAAAAATAAAATGTTTTTGATTAATAGCGCCACTGTGGCCAAGTTTTAGATTGTAGCCTAAAATTGTTTCTAGTTTCTTTAGTTCTGTAGAGCGGTTTAGCCAAGTTTTATGATAAAGTAAAGAAAACTTGACTGCGTGGGTTATTGCTCATATTGCAAAATGTTCTGAGGAAACTTATTTTTACTCTCTCTACTGGTAAGTAGAAGTATTGTATTCCACCCAAAAATTTGATGTCAAGATTTCAGCAGAAATATATGTTTTGAGATCCCCCTGAATCCAAAAAAAAGCATTTTTAGAAAAGGTCCATGTATGTGTGTGTGTCTGTCTGTCTGTGGACAACATAACTCAAAAACGAAAAGTCGGTAAAAAACCAAAGTTGGTATTTAAGTTTAATGTGTTTCAAGGATGCGACACAAAGATTTTGAAGGAAATTCCTTAACCCTAAGCCACCTTTTACATGGAAAATTTTTATTTTACTGAAAAGGGCTCTAACAATTTTGATTAAAATGCCACATGTTTGAGATATTTTTATGACAAATGAAATGTATATCTTGAATTTTCTGGCTATAGGCCCTGTAGTCGTATTTACTCTGGACGACTTTTGCATAACTCGTAAACCGTTAGAGATAGACAAAACCATACTATACAAAAAATGTAGATTTCGCTAAAATATGCAATTTATGTCTCAATAAATTTGTTGTAGAGTGAACCATTTCGGAGATATTCCTTGTTATTTGTGTGAGTTTTGGAGAACTTGTACTTCTGTCAAATGGAACATCATTATTCATTTTTTTTGTATGTTAACTGTACAAAGAGAACATAATTTAAAAGCTTTAAAAGATTTCACAATTGCACAAAGCCTACTGTATTCCCATATCCCCCTTATGCCTTCAAGGAAATAGGCAATATGATAATTTCTGCAAATGTTTATTTCAACTAACAGGAATATATAGGAATACAAGTTTGTAAGAATGAAGTACAAGAGTAGAGAAGGTCATGTGAGTGCAACACATCAGATTTTACCACTTACCTTTAGCAAGTAGGGATGGTATTACATTTTACCAAAAAAATTTATGTCTAGAAATTGCCAAAATACATGTTTTGAGGTCTCATAAATAAAAAAAAATTATTAGAAAATGGTTTGTGTATATGTGCCGGACAGAGACATTGTCATGACTCAAGCTTGTGTGACATGATTTTCAAAAGATGCTCCATTCCAAGTAACCCTTTGAATAGAATACTTTTTCTTTTTCTCTGAGAAATCAAAATATTATATATTTAGTGTACTTGCATGACAAAATACAGGTCTTTAATTTTCTCAAATAGTCTGTAAAATCCTCATCCGCTGTGGTCTAGGTGTGACATCCTAGCCTGTGTTCTTGATGTTGCATGTTCACACTTTGCACAGGGCGATTGATTTAATTATAATTTAAAAGTTATTTAATTAATTCTAAAGTAAGAACACTGTTAATAGCTTCAATTTTTCCTTATTTATTTAATTAATCCTGGGACATAAAGTACTGACGATTATAAGTCGCCCTTAACATATTTATCTCAGATGTGAGATTCCCTTGTGATTTACCGGGAAAGTACAAATCGGTTGGGGAATTTAATGTTATATTGGCAAGCTGCCATGTTAGCTCAGTGGTTAGAACAGCCACACATGAAGTGCAAGATTCGTGGTTCAAATCCCCGCTATGGCATTGAATTCTTCGGTTCTGATTCTACCCCTCAAGGTTTTTAACATTTTAAATAACATTTAATTAATGACACTTATGTGTCTGTAGTTAAGTGACTTTTTACTCCATCATCTGCCTTCAGTTTTGATTTCTGTCTCACATTCAAGAGGTTCCTAGTTTGAATCTTGGTTGGGTTGAGTTCTCTGGATAAAGTTTTTTCTGAGGTTTTCCCTTATCCTAGAAGACGAATGTTGGGTAACTCTACAGACCTCAGGCTCATTTGAGCACCACTTCACTAATTTCATTCGTTCATCAGCCAATATGACATCATGCTGGAGGATGTTAATATACCAAAAAAAGAAAAAAAAAAACCCTTATGGTATCATAAGCATCCATTATTGTAGTGTTTCTACTCTGTAGTTTCAAATAAACCTGCAAAATGTGCTAGGCAAAATATAAAGCTTGTCATGAGTGAATAAATAACCAAACTCAGCTTTCTTTTGACTTAAAAGAATTAGTTCTACCTCTGATTTCTATTCATACGGCCTGCTAAGCATATTGCCCTTCGAAAGCCATCAAACTTGTGTATGAAAGATTAAAAATCTAATGTGTTGCACTCACATGACTTTCTCTACTCTTGTACTAACCATTCTTACAAACTCTAATTCCTATATCTTCTTTGTGTTAGTTGAGATAAACATTTGTACAAATTATCTTATTGCTTATTTCCTTATAGGTACAAGGGGAATATTAGAATAAAGTAGGCATTGAGTGATAGTCAAATTTTTTAAAGCTTTGAGATTCCATTCTCTTTGCATGCCTGACATATAAAAAAAATGAACAACGATGTTCCATTTCACAAAAGCTTTAAGTTTTCCGAAACTGACACAAATAACCAGGAATATCTCTGAAATGGTTCACTCTCCAAAAAGTTGATTTAGACATAAATGTGTTTTAGCGAGATCTATATTTTTTATATATTAAGATTTAGTCTATCTCTTACGGTTTATGAGTTATTCAAAAGTCATCCAGAGTAAACAGGACTACATAGGCTATAGCCAGAAAATTCAAAATATGCATTTCATTTGTCATAAAAATATCACAAACATATGTCATTTTAATTAAAATCGTTAGAGCCGCTTTCAAGAGAATACAAATTTTCCATGTAAAGGGTAGTTTAGGGTGGGGCTGTTTTCTTCAAAGTCTTCGTGTTGCATCCTTGAAAGACATTAAACTTAAAAACCAATTTGGTTTTTAATCAACTTTTCGTTTTTGAGTTATGCTGTCCACAGACTGACTGACAGACAGACACACACACAGACCTTTTTCCAAAAATGCTTTTCTTGGATTCAGGGGGTCTCAAACATATTTCCGGTGAAATCTTGACATCAAATTTTTGGGTGGAATACAATACTTCCTCCGCTTACCAGTAGAGAAAGTAAAAGCATATATTTGAGAGGTAGAACTGGAACTTAAAAATCCCAGTTGTGGCATTGAATTTTTAAGTTCCAGTTCTACCTCTCAAACTTTGCCCACACACGGCTTGTGTGTTTAAAAACACCAACAGTAAGTTTGTTGGCATAAATAAATAAAAGTATATATATATTTACAAATCTGATCTGGATAATACAGAGATCCAGATAAACAAGGTTTTACTGTACAGTGTGACACTGACCATCATTCACAACTCTTATTACAGTAGGAATGATGCTTTTGGCCTGGAATGGCCTGTTACAAGCAATTATTTGAAGTGTCTGTGGTACTGTGGAGGGACTAAAAGATTATGTTGTATCTTTATCTTGCACAGGCTGGAAGAGCATGGTGTCAGGCAGCGAGTTCTCATATAGTGAGCACATACTTACTATAAGTTTAAACTTAGTCTATAATCTGACTTGTATAATGTTGGTGATGTTGGTGCAGATATGAGCAGTAGCAGCAGTACCACTACTGCGACCACGCTGAGTGCTACAGTGAGCACTACTGTGGCGGCCATATTGAACACGACCGCAGCAGCAAGCTCGACTCCAGCAGCTGGTCCCACCATTGTACCTGCTGTGGCGCCTCCTATCTTCCTCCAGACCAAGGCAGCGCAAGGAATTGCAGGTGCCTTTGTATGGGTAGCCCTCTTCCTCACATGCCAGCAGGTGAGTTAATATTTCTGCAAGTACGCTTTATGAAACTTAAATACCAGCTTACTGCTCTAAATGTCCTTGATACTGCTGCTGCATCACATTTCTAGAGCTGTCACTTAAAACAAATTCTCTTTGTCTCACTACTGACTCATCGACCCGTGCCAATCTGCTTTTATAGTGCTGGGTCACCGCAGAATTTTTTAAAATACGAAGATTTTGGAAGTGGAAGCTTTGTATGTCTTACATATGCACGCCTGTAAAATGTACAGAAGCAGAGGGCTTTTAGTAACTTTAGTGGCAAACTACGCATTTTAACACTTTTATGGGGACATCAAAGTGCTACAGATTTTCACCATGAAAATGACAAAGTATTAAATTCTACTTAATGGTGTTGTAACTTAAGAATGGTGCACAGTGCTGTGATAGACTAGAGCGTATCTCTGTGTCTGTCCTTCACGATCAGGTCCATCTTCACTGATCTGCAACTCAATGCATAGCATGGGGTTTTAAAATGTATTCCACCAATAGTAACCAGGTGTAAGTGTCCTGAACATTTAGTAATGGACAACATTAATTTGTGAAGGCAACTCTCATATAATTGAGAAGTAGAATCGGAAGTGAAAAACTCCATGCCACAATGGGGGTATTTATGTCTGGTGTGAGATTCCCCATGTGGTCTACTAGAAAAAATCTGAATTGGTTGGGGAATTCAATGTCATACTGACAAGTTGTCCCAGTAGCTCAGTGGTTAGAGCAGCTGCATGTGAAATGAAAGGTCTGTGTTCAATCCCAGCTGTGGCATTGAATTTTTCATTTCCAGTTTGTTCTGCCTCTCAGACATTGCCCATACACGGCTTGTGTGTTTAAAAAATCCAACAGTAAATATGTTGGCATTAATAAATAATAATTCCATATAATTGTTTATTATTCACATTCTATGGTTATGGGATACAAGTTTTTTGTGACAGTTTTATTACAAGGATTCTTGCAAGATGGAATTCCCATTTATTTTATACCTATACACTTACTGTACTGGAATAAGGTGTATAATGAAACTGAATATTACTTGTAGAACTGGCAACTATATCCAGGGTACAACTCTCCACATTGCAGGCAGACAACTGTATTACCTCCATGACTTTTGCACACGTGCACAAATGCGTGTTTCTAACACACAACTGCAGACAAAGTTGTCTGGCTCCTATGCTCTTCACCCAAGAAGTGTTTCTTGCGACCATGCTATTAAAAGAAGAGGTCCATCTCTTCTCTTTTTCAATTTCTAGAAATCCATCTACTTCAAAGCTACATTGTCCCCTTTCACTTCTCTAATTCTTGTAACCACCCAGTTAGCTGGAGTTGCTCATCAGCGGTCATTTCCTCGAATTTGTACCTGGTGCCCAATGACCTACCCTCTGCTCCGTGCTGACTGATTACCTAATGACATGAAACAAATTTCCTATTCATGATTAAATGATTATGTTATACATGTTAACCTGAGACAATGTGCTCCTCTGATTTTATATTTTCAAAAAATGAATAATGATGTACCTTTCGATGGAACTGTGTTTTCCAAAACTTACACAAATAACGAGGAATATCTCCGAAATGGTTCACTGTACAAACAAACAAAAATTATTTAGACATAAATTGTGTGTTTTAGCAAGATCTACATTTTTGGTATAGTAAGATTTGGTCTGTTTGTACGGTTTACCAGTTATGAAAAAGTCATCCAGAGTAAATAGGACTTGGTAGGCTATAGCCAGAAAATTCAAGATATACATTTCATGTCATAAAAATATCTCAAACATATGGAATTTTAATCAAAATCGTTAGAGCTATTTTTAAGAAAGTCCAAATTTTCGAAAAAAATTCCAATTAAAGTGCAGTCTAAGGTGAAGGAATTTTCTTCAAAATCTTAGTTCAACCCTTGAAAGATGCTAAACTTAAATACCAACTTTGGTTTTTAACCGACTTCTCGTTTTTGAGTTATGCTGTCCACAGACTGACACACGAACGGACCTTTTTCTAAAAATGTCTTTTTTATTCACGAGGCCTCAAAACATATATTTTCGGTGAAATCTCGACATGAACTTTTTGGGTGGAATACAATACTTCCCCTACTTTACTAAACGTAGTAGAGAAAGTAAAAAAAAAAGAGGTGTATGCACTTAATGCAAGAAATGTGAAACATGCCAAATTGTGATTTCTTTAAAGCAGGACCGTTACTTGTTTTCTTCGTACATATCTCGTAAAATTTTACACATGTAGGCCCACAATATCGCTTTTTACTTTCTCTGCTGGTATGTAGAGGAAGTATTGTATTCTACCCAAAAATTCGATGTCGAGATTTCACCGGAAATATGTTTTGAGACTCCCTGAATTAAAAAAACAAAGCATTTTTTAAAAAAGGTCTATGTGTGTCTGTCTGTGGACAGCATAACTCAAAAACGAAAAGTCGGTTAAAGACCAAAGTTGGTATTTGTTTGTCTTTCAAGGATGCGACACAAAGATTTTGAAGAAAATTCCTCCACGCTAAACGACATTTTACATGGAAAATTTTACGCAACTTCTGATTTTACTGAAAATAGCTCTTAACAGTTTTGATTAAAATGCCATATGTTTGAGATATTTTGATGACAAATGAAATCTATATTTTGAATTTTCTGGCTATAGCCCCTGTAGTCGTATTTACTCTGGATGACGTTTGCTTAACTGTTAAACCGTAAGAGATAGACCAAATCTTACTATACCAAAAATGTTAATCTTGCTAAAACACATAATTCATGTCTATTTGCAAATTTTTTTGAAGAGTGAACCATTTCGCAGATATTTCTTATTTGTGTAAGTTTTGGAGAACTTGTACTTCTGTCAAATGCAACATCGCTATTCATTTTTTAGATGTTAGCCGTGCAAAGAGAACGGAATTTGAAAGCCTTAAAATATTTGACTATCGCACAAAGCCTACTGTATTCCCATATTCCCGTTGCATGTGCAAGAAAACGAGCAATAAGACAATTTGTACAAATGTTTATCTCCACTAACATGAAGATATAGGAATAAGAGTTTGTAAGAATGGTTAGTATAAGAGTAGAGAAAGTCATGTGAGTGTAACACATCAGATTTTTAACACAGGAACATGGTTTGTAATCTAGTGTTGCAAGCTATGGCGTTTCTAATTTCCTAAGCGGGAATATAAAACGTATGGAAGCCTTCCCTATGACAGATAATCGTGACTCATTGTTCATTGCCTCATGCGAGTCTACGGGATTTAATGCATAGAAAATTTCCAGCAAAACCAACCAGAGCGTCATTGTGTTTGGAATTCTTGCAGGATTAGCCATTTTCTTTGTTTTCCTTCACGCAGGAGGTGTGAAGGAATGTGTCGAAATCATATCTTTGCTGAGATAAGTACACCTGAGTGAAATCGGTAGACCAAAAGGCCTTGCAAATACATCTTCCTCTCACGCAGGAGGCAGCACTTGCAGAAAGTGGCATGGGGGTCAATGTCTCGTGACCTACTTATACGTGCAGTTGAGGTGGGGTTAGCCTGTAAAGGGATTGGCTGCCCTGTTGGGGGCGGAATTTGGTGCGAAAAACGCAACTTAAATGTTCGTAGATTAGGTACCTTAGTTGAGTGGCGCTGACATAGCGAATTGGCCAGATGCTTTACGCATTGTATTGCCATAGCTCTAGCAGGATACACAGAGGTGCTGCGCGTTAATCTCAGGTACTACTGACCACGTGACTAACAGCTGACAATGCAAAGTTGCAATCGTGTTAAATGAGAGCATGCTGTTAAAGAGCGTAAAATTCATTAAAATGCAAGTAATGGAAGATCAAACGGACGTATGCGAATATAATTGTTTTCTTTCGTGTAAATAGCAATGCTAAAAATCTGATGTGTTGCACTCACGTCACTTTCTCTACTCTTGTACTAACCATTCTTACAAACTCTTATTCCTATACCTTCTTCGTGTTAGTTGAGATAAACATTTGTACAAATTATCTTACTGCTTATTTCCTTGTAGGTACAAGGGGAATGTTAGAATACGGTAGGCTTTGTGCGATAGTCAAATGTTTTAAAGCTTTGACACACACTAGACATTCTAACGTTACGTAGCATATTGCTGTGATATTAATATTTAAAGTGATTCTATTTGCTCGTTTTCCCTATAATTCTTTATCGATAATTATAATTAAAAGCTAAACCCCAGCGCAACAGCCAATGAAGGGCCAAGGCTTGCCGCCCAGCCGCTGCGTCCTCCACCTCTGCCTAATACAGGCATCATTGGTGGGGTGTAGTACTGGAGGGTGGGACGTAGTCAGCGTCCGGACTCCTCCCAGCCAGTTATGCGGCCTTCTCGACCTAGGACCGCTACCTCTCCTTCAATTAGCTCCTCAAATGGCTCCCCGGGACCTAACGAGGCTGAGTGCACCCCGTTCCAGACCTCCCAACGGTGGAAAATCCCCATACTGGTACCGGAATCGAACCCGGGTCATCCGCGCCGCAGGCAAGCGCGCTACCAACTGCGCTACGGAGGAGTCAATTATAATTACTTCTTCATTTATTAATTTCGTGTTAAATTATTTTATTTACTGCACCTATTTTCAGTAGCAACTGACTGGAGAAAGTCATATGATGTAGGTACACGATGTTGTGCTGTTTTCCATAGAATCCGTCATTTATTTGTATTTAGATTACATAGAAGCATTTTTAATAAGTAGCAGAAGTTGAGTTATTGAAGTCGGAAAAGCCAAGTGCTTGTTATTCAGCCGGGAATCCTACTTGCTGAGATTTAACAACGGAAGTGCAAGAAAGACGTAGAAATCTGGTTAACAACCCACGCATTCTTGCATACTCTAGCTGCGAATCCGTGACACATTTGCATGAATACATTTCTTTCAAGTTTACTAACGCTAGAAAGCGAAAATATAACATCGCTTTAAGCGTACATTTCTTCTTTGCCTCAGTTGACCTTAATAAGTATAGGGAACGACTGAAAAGAAAGACTGAAGAGGAACAAATGTGCACCAGAGATTGGTTACGAGCCCGTAGGTATTAGAGCGAAAGAAAATCGAAGTATCTCCATTGTTTGCACCAAATTATTGATACGTGAAGTGATATTCAGTTTATATAAAACCAGAAACTGGGCCCTCCTTTATGGCGATGATGCAATTCTGGATTTGGGACGACGTTCGCGACTTTAGTGTTTACGACTGAGCCGCCAAATCTGGTTAAAATTACGGAACGTTTGTTGAATTAGCTGCAGCAAAATATCTTAGTAGCTTTATTTGTTCTTGGATTTGCGTATCAAATCAAAACATGTGGTCATTAAATGCTAAGCCTGAGGCCAGCAGGTGTCATAGGAATACTGAGCCGCACAACAGCAGGTGGGTTCAGAGGGAGGGGCAAGTAGATGGAGTGCAGTACAGTACTGCACATATCTATGGTGAAATGAGTAGGTTACGGTTAGCGAATTTATTTCACTAAATTAGCAAGATCTCTGGAAATATCACAGGTAACTATTTTTAATTGCGAAGAAAGATGTTCATCAGAAATGCGACATCTTTTATTTGATTTCACTGTTTTTAGTTTGAAAAAAAAAAAAACTTGTATTCCTCTCTCACATACATATACAGAGGGAGAGCGAGAGAACAAACGATTTGAAGCGTGCATACTCTGAAATTGATAGATTAGACTTTAGATTTTTAAAAAACTTCTATGCCAGTTAGATCTTGACACTTGCTTTTCAGAAACGTATTAGTAAAGGCCGGAGGGATGTGCGCTCGCATACGACACAGGTTAGATGGACGCCGAGTATGTATGACGTCAGAAGTACAGCACTACCATCAAATGTGCAAATAACTGCTACTAGCGGCAAGAGTCGAAAACAACGTAACGTTGTACTCTGCGAACTAATGAAGCATTGCCTTGCAAGTGTATGCAGACGCAAGGTCAAGTGTAGAATAACGCGACTGTTGCTATTAAGTTTCTGATATCGCGTGAACTATCTGAAAATCTTCAGTTCATATCCAATAACTGTACGTGTTGCCCAAATCTATTAAACAATTAGAAAAGTCGGGTTTGGAAATGTCCAACAGCATAAGCATAATAGAAGACGTAGCTAATTCAGTCAATAGGATACTTCTCGTGCCAGATATTGAAAAGGTGAAAGTTAAATTCCAGAAAGTTGTAAACAAAAATATTGGTTAGCAAGCTGTGTGTGAAATTTTGAAAATGAGCCAGAAGGAAAACACGCCAGACGACAGAGTGGAATTCTTTACATTTGCACTTCTGACATCGTGTGACGTAGAAAGAAGTATTTCACTGTTTCAAAACTGCTTCAGTGATAGGGATCGAAATTTCACATTTAATAATTTACGAATGTACATTGTAACCAGTGTAATGCACTCTGTGGCGATATTATAGTTAATAAAGAGCAGTATGTATAAGCAAGTCCAGAATGCACTGCTTATGATGCTTGTGAGGTTGTGCTGCAGTGAGGTGGTTTTCATGGTCAGGCTGTACCTACCTGCAGTTGTTTACATGCGCGCGCGAGCGATAACAGTGAAGTCCATGTGCAGTATACGTATGGAAAACACATACGCCTCCCGCTGTTAAATATTAGGTTGTATTTCTGCAATTTTCTGTTGCAGTTTTGGCCTAACTTTCATTATTTTTGCTGTGAAAACATTTCCAAACTGGCTGAAGTCATTTTCCATTGTTTGATAATCTTTAATTTTTTTTTTCTTGAAGCTGTTTTCCCAAGATATTAATGCGTAATGCAGAGTTCGCAACTGATTTTGTGTGTGTAGTGGTTTGACTGGCACGGGCTGAGGGAGGCCACAGTTTCATGTTTCATTGTGTCAACAAGTTGAAGTTATTTTCATTATCCCAGTGTTGTTGTATGTTTATGGAATACTAAATCGCTAGTCTAATAAACAGTTTTAAGCCAGATGTTCGACATAATACTTTGTCGCGAATGAGAAGTAGAGCACCATGCTTCACTGTTACCTTTTGAAAATGTGTCAAATGCACGGCTTAGTTGTTCTGTACAACCATAAGGTTTGTTCCAACTTGCCAAACTTCCATAATCAGGCGTATCGGTAATACATGGTTACTCCACAACATGCCATCAACAGCCTTTACTCGTATTTCTTAAGAATTATGTCGCCATTAACACACCCACACGTGGCAGATTATCCACTTGTACCTTTTAAGACCATCAGTCATTTTGAGAGAGGGAGAGAGATGTGTTGCACTCACATGACTTTCTCTACTCTTCTACTAACCATTCTTACAAACTCTTATTCCTATATCTTCGTGTTAGTTTAGATAAACAGTTGTACAAATTATTTTATTGCTTATTTCCTTGTAGGTACAAGGGGAATATTAGAATACAGTAGGCTTTGTGCGGTAGTCAAATGTTTTAAAGCTTTGAGATTCTGTTGTCTTTGCACACTTAACTTAGGAAAATCAAGGAAAAGATGGAGTGATGCGTTTAATTATTGAGGACGGAACAAGTCATCAGGCTTGTGACTTCTGGAAGAAGATTTTAAGATAGTTCATTTTTATTTGCCTGAAAAGTGTCTAAACTGCGTTTCACTAGATGGTTTACATTTACTTTCTTTGTCTCTAACTGTTACCCCAATGAAGGAATTCCTCATACTGAAAGTCGTACAGACCCCGTGGTTTGCAGGAAATGTGACATGCATTCCATCTCAAGAACGGAAGGATCGCCGATGTATCGATACAACGAAAGGGTCGCTAAGTTGTAATTCATCAAAAAATGAAGTCGTGTGTTTGTAATGTGCGAGTAATATTTGTTTTAAGGTATTGACGAGAAAGAAAGAGTGATTTAGTGGATTCTCTGCAGTAATACGAGTATTATATTGTTCAACTGGGTATCGTAAATTGTGACCCTCGAGGGACTATCATCAGGCGGCGTCACATTTTGCAACAAATTGCGATTCGAAACCCGAGCCCCATATCTGCGTAACGAAGCGCCTGCGATCGTATAAAAGTTGCTTGCCTCACACCTCATCTTTCCCTGAGTCTGGAAGTATGAATGAACGAAAAACCTACTGTTAAACGAGAAGCACCATTTGCCAATAGGCAAGGCCGCCGATATGACTCTGCAGTTAAAGGCGGGATATAAATGGAGTAATAAAAAACAGAGCGTATATACTATAGGCATTTGTTATATCTGCTTCATTACGTCATTTCAGCTTACAGAAACAAATAGGAAGAGCTGATGCAACTTGTTCCCACCGCTTTGTTAACCTGTTTGGCCGAGGCGAAGGAATTTCTACATTTGTGCCATATACTAAAAATCTGATGTGTTGTACTCACATGACTTTCTCTACTTTGTATTAACCATTCTCACAAACTCTTATTCTTCTTCATGTTAGTTGAGATAAACCTTTATTATCTTATTGCTTATTTCCTTGTAGGTACAAAGGGAATATTAGAATACAGTGGACTTTGAGCGATAGTACAATCTTTTAAAGCTTTGAGATCCCGTTCTCTTTGCACGCTTAACATATAAAAAATGAACAACGATGTTCCATTTTACGAAAGTTTTAAGTTTTCCGAAACTGACACAAATAACAAGGAATATCTCCGAAATGTGTGGAAAACGAAGATGTGTAAGAAGGTTCTCTGCTGTGTGTTGATGGGCCACAGATGCTGCTCTATCATTACTGTATTCCGTTTGCCTTGAACACAGCATGTTATTAGTTATGCTAGATCCCAAATATGCGTGACGTTTGCTCTATTCCAAGCGTATTTTTGCTTCTTTCCAATATAAGCTTTGTTTTGTTTTCATTCCATTGTCAGCTGACAGGTGACTGTCGTCTTCTCCTACCAACAGCAACCCTTGTGCAATTGATTCTTCCTCTCAAGACCGGCTTTTGACTCATGACCAAGGCCCGGATTCTAATGTCATAGGCATTGCTAATGTGTACGTATGAGATCCAGGTTATAAAAATATATGTTGCACTCACACGACTTTCTCTACTCTTGTACTAACCATTCTTTGCACGACCAAGAGGGAAAAAAGTGAAGAACGACCTTCCATTTGACGAAAGTTTAAGTTTTCCAAAACTCGCAAAAATAACAAGGAATATCTCCGAATGGTTCATTCTATAAAAAAGTTTATTTGGACATAAATTGTGTGTTTTAGCAAGTTCTACATTTTTTATACAGTAAGATTTTGTCTATATCTCACGGTTTACCAGTTATGCAAAAGTCATTCAGAATAAACAGGATAACATAGGCTATAGCCAAAAAATTCAAAATATGTATTTCATTTGTGATAAAAATATTTTAAACATATGGCATTTTAATCAAAATAGCCATTTTTGAGAAAATCAAAATTTTGGAAAAATTTTCCATGTAAAGGGTGGATGAATTTTCTTCAAAATTTTCGTGTCGCATCCTTGAAAGACATTAAACTTAAATATCAACTTTGATTTTTAACCGACATTTCGATTTTGAATTATGCTGTCCACAGACACACACGGACCTTTTTCTAAAAATGCCCTTTTTTGTTTTCAGGGGCTTCAAAACATATATGTCCTGTGAAATCTCGACATCGAATTTTTGGGTGGAATACAATACTTCCTCTACTTACTATATGTAGCAGAAAATTCAACTGTTTCGGTGGTTGAGTTGAAAACAACAGAGCAACAGATTTTGCCCCCGCGGAAGGAAATTAAAGTGGAAATATTCTCAAACCAGAAAATTTTAATTTTGTGTATATTTTCTTTGCTTTGACTAAGAATTCTAACGGCCTGTAAGAAAGGCAGTATTGGGTTTATCTCCTGCGGGCTCAAGGACAGGGTTTAATCGGTTTGTGAGCGATAAAATTGATTCATTATCAGACCGAAAGGCTTAAAAAGTAATCATTTAATCAACTATAAAATGGAGAAAATACCTCTACTGCTTATTTATAGTAAATCGAGCAAGTGTTGTATTCTACCCAAAACTTGGAGACTCCCCAAATCCAAAATAAAAACATTTCTAGAAAAAAGATTTGTGTGGGTGTGTATGTAAAAAAAAAAAAAAAGTCAGAAGTCTCGCTCCAAATTACTTTTTATATGAAAAGTTTTATTTTCTGAAGTATGGCTCTAATGATTTTGATCGTTGTTATTGGTTTACATTTTCAAATATGTTCACTTTGCTCAAACTGTAGTAATTGTCCTCCGTGGTTTAGGAGTAACATGGTAGCCCAGAGGTGCTCAACTGCAGGCAAGTTAGGGGAGGTTGAAATCACCTCCTTCCACCCGCTGGGACAGAATGACGCATTTGTCCGTGGTTACTGAGTTCCAGTGGCGGCACATTCTCACAAAGGCGTACACATTCATATTCTACTCCTGATTAACCCATCATGTTTCTGAGGATAATTTTTTGGCACGATTTACGTTTCACAAGGTCTTCAATATTTGGTGAAAAAGATGAAGTGCACACTCAAGGTGATTGTCACTTATCTTGCTGCGATTCTCACTTTTAATGTAGTTTATTTTTGAAAATGTTTGTTCTCAGATATAAGTGGAGCCAAAGACTGATTAAACTAGATGCAAACAAACATATTCTCAGACACTCACGGCAGGGTAGAGACCTAAATAATTCCCAACCTTCTTTCTCAGAATATTTTACGGTCGTGGAATTCTGCAATGCAAGTAGTTTGATATTTTGTAGCTCGTCTGAAGCCTCACTACATAGACACTTAAAAGGTGCAAAATAATTGGACTGCGGTTTCAAATGCAGTTGTGCAATTGCTTCAAAAGTTCGCTTGTTTTTTCCAGGAGAATATTTGTCGTGAAGACGAAAGGAAAGCAAGGGAAATGATATAAATCTGCATCTACCAGTCGTACAAATCAAGCACTTAACTTTATCGTCTTCATCTCGAAAACAAAAGTATTTGTCTTCTCACTGAATTGTACGTGCTACTACGCCGCGCCATCCGCCTCTGATTAGTGCTTGGCATGGTCAGTGGAGGAGGGAAAATATATGTAGGGGAAGCGAGCATGTGCTGCACTCCTGTGCTAGCGTCCGGTTCTCAAGGTCACGGGTTCAAACCCGGTGGAGGGTGATGGTTTTGGGTGGGGGGTAAAAATCATTAGCGTGACTTCCTTCGGAAGGGAAGTAAAGACGGTGGTCCTGTATTGTAGGTTTACGGCACGTAAAATAACCTTAAGCCCGATAAAGAGGCCTCTGAGCAAAGTTAAGCCTTCCTTTAGGCTGAATATAGAATGGGACGCTGAGAACCACAGCAGTTAAAAGAGTCCAATTTTTTACTGCCAGTCGTTTCTGCTTTTTTGTGATCATGCAAAGAGAAGGGAATTTCAAAGTCATCTCATAGCGACCAGCTCCCAAAACGTTTGACTATCACTTAAGACACTATATTCCCATTGTACCTATAAGGTCATACGAAAAAAGGCATTAAGTCATTTCTACAAATGTTTATCGCTTGTAAGAATAGTTCTGGATTGACAGCAGATTTTTGCACAGGAGTACATTTTTATATGCTATGCATGTGTCACTGTTTGCTTTGCAAGTCTACGCATGCTTTTAATAATACATTGACTTTAATGCCATGCATCACGTAACTTCAGAAGTGTGCAGTTCATTGACACGAAACAGTCTGCACGTGTGGCCTTCTGTCTTAAAACCTTGGCTTCCGTGTTTTGTTTGCCCTAAGTTACAGGAAACAATGAAGTTTTTGTTCGATGTGCCACCTAATGAAAACAAAACAAGTTACATTCCAAACTGTCACGGAAGCAGCGAAATAAAACAATAAAATTCAAATCGCTTTCCTTCAATCCTAGTATTTCTTGTTACGTACACTAATATAATAGAGGTGAAGCCATTTGGTTTCCTCGTTTTGGTCACACTGTTGCTATTGTGACTTTCCAAACTTCGCGGATAAGTGCAGTATTGTATGGAAATAACTGCAGATGTAGTGTCACCAGGAACATTGGGGGGGGGGGGGGTATGGGAGACTGCGAATATATTGAAGTAAAATGCAGGTAATGTAAACACATTTATTAAAATGATTAATTGAATTTTGTATTTAACAGAATTTGTATCTCTTGAAGTTTGTTAATTCAGATTAACCTAGCGAGATGGCTCAGGCGGTAACGTCTACGGCCCGCATTCGGGAGGCCGCAGGTTCGATGCCCGTGGCCGCTCACTCTGACATGGGTTTTTCCGTGGTTTTCCATGTCACTTAAGCGAATGCTGGGGTGCATTGTGTTGGCAGTATCGGGCAAATGACTCGTATGGTAACTGCTGTTCTCGGCGCTAGGTGGCGTTTGGCAGTCCTTGTTCTCCGTCGGGGGGTCGCTCAGTGCGACAGCGGAACCGCGGAGTGGTGGCTGCTTGGCGAGGCCTGGTGCCGGGATGAGATCTCAGCACTTGTTAGGGACTTCCTTGCGTCTCTGTGGCCTGCGACCCTGTGTGGCACTTTGATCCCTGCCTCCTGGGGGTGATAGCCACAATAGATCTCTGTAGGTCGAAGTGAGCGAGGTGTCCCCTCTGTGTCTGTACCTTTACCCTTTTGTTAATTTAGATACCTGTAAAAAGAAATGAAGACTTGAAGCTCTCTTTACTATTTTGTTGATAATGGTTCGTGATGAAGACCATGGAGTTTGAAATGACCGAAAGCTCGAAATGTATACATTTGACAGGGCTGATCATTCGTGAAGCCATAATTAATAAAGAAAACGTAATTTGTGGAAAGAATGATTTGAGCGCATTATGAGAGCAAAATATGTTTTAAGTCCCACATCGTGTTGCAGCGTGGTTTACACCAGTCGATATTTCCGACATGCACCTGAGTTTATTGGTAGTCTCTGTTCCATGTGTAATTGTCTGCCGGACACATAAATAAGCTGTGTCGACGCTCCTTGAATCTTCTTTACGACGCGCCACAGCTGTCTCGCACTCGTTGACGGACTCATGTCCGTTAAGTCTTACTTTCTCTTGGTTCCTGGCCTCCTTAAACAGTGGAGATAACGTTACACGGACCTTTCGTGAACTCCTTCAAACACTTCGGCGGTGACGCAGCTGGATCTTTCTCAAAGGCTGAAAATCCGCTTCGATTGTTAAGTCACGCACACACAAACAGACGCACGAGACAGCCTGACCTTGAGCGCCTTTGGTCGCTTGCCGTACTGGCATGTGGTGTGAGGTAGATTGGCCCTGCCTGTCCTTTGTTGTGCGCCGAGCCCGGGGTCACAGTGTCTTGCAAGTCTTAAGAACAATCGATAAATATTTGTCGACGAGTGGGGAAAAATATCACCATCTTGAATTATTGCGACAAAATAATGAGCATAATGTAAAATCTCCATGCTTTTGAGACGAATATATCTGTGGTTTGTAATTATATAAATATAGTGTAATTAGTGAATGAAATCGAAATATAAATGGTTCAACATTTCGTGTGCCTCGCTGTGGCTGACTCCAAGGTTGAGACCAAAAAAGTGCAACCTTGCCCAACTTGATTACAGTTAGAGTGCTAATCTGTTGCTGTAATCTGCGTAGGATTATCTCTGCTGTTATCATGAATCAGGTTGCAGTCTGACGTCTGTTCGTGGGTTCTGTTTTAACTTCTGCATTAGCAAGTTCATACTTAGGGCAAAGTCACTAATGAGGAATTAATATGAAATCAGATTATTTTAAAACACACGTGATCGTTTTATTGCATGCCTACTAGAATCGGGGGGGGGTGGGGGGGGGGCATACCAAGTATAAAATTAGAGAATGTCCCTTGAGGATTGTATATACAGATGGAAATGCCCCACAAGCAAAAGGTGGCAGAAGGCGCGTAATCGTAGTTTTATTTACTGTTAAGATGCCCACACTAACGTCAATAAATCGGGGACAAAAGTGTTAGTTACTATCAACTAAGTGTAAGTTAACCATTTAGAAGGCGCCACACTGGTGTCGAACACTTCCCCAGTTGACCCAGGGAGGGCTAATCGACCAAAGATAACACGCCTTTCTGCCATAAAACTGCCACCTGTGTTTATTGAGGGACAAGACAGAACCAGGTTACTACTTGACAAAGCCATGAGGCGTATCGGAAAGAATGTGAAACTGCCCAGTTGTTTACGCGAACTTATCGCACAAACAAAGCGAGATAGTGTGTACACACTTCAGACGCAATTACATCTTCAGGAGAGTAACGTCGCAGGCGCGCGAAATCATTTATTTCTGTTTTATCACTGACTATACGCCAAGATACTATTTTTTCGCTCTTCTAGTAAACAAGATAAGAAGCGATCGCAGCGCTCGACCACCAAGGTGAATACGCCAAGTAGTACCTTAAACCGACTTGTCAGGCCTGAGGTAAACAGCACAAGCTGGGAGGCTGTAATGGGATTGTCGCTTTCTGATGTTTTAAACTGAAAGTATGAGTAGCTCTTTGGTTGAAACTAGTTTGTCTATTACATGGAAACAAAAGGAAATACGTGCTTGCTTACCGTTTTTATTAACCTAGTAAGTTGTTGACTCACAAGCAGCTCTGAACGCAATTAATAAAAACAAAAATAAATTCTATTGTCCGTCAGTTTAGGGCAGATTTCCAAGACTTACAACGTAAAAACCAAATCAAATTCCACTGGATCCAAGGACACACTGGTCAGTGCGGCAATGAAAGGGCAGATTTCCTCGCGAAAATAGACTCGAAGTCTCAAAGAATAATAGCACATGACAGAATACCTCTTTCATTTTGCAAACAGACTTCATCATACTACACAAATATCTGGAACGCAATGTATACATCCTCACATAAAGGCCACCGCACAAAACTCATTTTTCGGAACGTCCATACCAGGCAAGAAACAGTCCTAAACTCGATATTCATACTTACGCAATTCCTTACAAACCATGAAAAATTCCAACAATATCTACTCACAATTGGAAAAGTAACCTCACCGAAGTGCCCATGACAACCAAACAGCCACACGTCTCTCACTTCACTGCAAACTAGACCAGCACATTTGAACAACCACAACAATCCACTTTATACACGAAATATTGAAGACATTAATGCTAATTTCATAAGCATATGTATGAGATTAAATATCCTGCGGTATACCAACACAGGTTGTAAAAAGAACTAAACCGAATAAAAAAAGTATTGGCGCCAAGCATGAATATGCAGCAAACATAAACAACGAAATCTATGAGCAGCTTCCGTAAGAATGTAAATACAGGAGCGAGGACGAGCTGAGATTTGCAAGGAGAATGCGCTTCTGTCAAGTTAAAGAATCAATTGCCAAAGAAAGTTACTTTTAATAAGGATGTCGAACGAACAGAAAACAAACCTACGGATACGCTTGAAGTCGGTACTCACGAAACCTGTGAATGTGCTAAAGTAATTTAAAAGCAGTTCTACTTGAACTAGTGTCCTAGAAAGGTGAATGTCAATGCAACGTGATGCCCTCTTCAGCAGCGATAATGCCTCAGCTCAACCAAACGAAGACAAAGTACAAGTTTTCGAGTGGACCAGAGCTCAGCATAAATAAGGAAACGCTGAGAAAGGTAACATTGATGTTGAATCCGTACCTCCAACTGCACATCATCTCATTATGCCTGTATTTCAGAGAATGGATCACTTTGCAAACGGAGGTGCATTTTCATATCTGAAGCTACAGGCGAACTTCAAGATTCAAATCTATGCTCACTAATCAGGACATCCACATGGAAATGAGCAAATCCAAGCCAAGTAAAAGCAATTTATGAAGAAATGTTCGGGCTACAGACGCAATATCAGGGAATGCTGTTGTGCAGGATTTGATTTTCTGAATAACAATCCAAGTGTTTGATCAAAGTAAGTTAAGCGTCAGGCATCTTGAAAAATGCGTTTGGATAGACCTTGTACGACTGCTAAATCCGTCATCTGCTCCTAAGATTCATGAACATTTTGACAACTACATCTATTCAATACATATCGCTTCAACCAATGAACGTATTGCACAAATTAAAATCGACTGATAAAAGTCCAAGTCCAATTGAGTTCTGTTCAGAAACTGTAAGTAAAATTGAATGTTCTGAACCTTCAGCCAATGGCCACTGCTAGGAGCAACAGTTTCCGCTTGATTCACCATCTCAGCGACGTAACTTCGACAGTGAACTTTCTCTTCAACTTTGTTTTGAGATTTTGTTTCATATCTTGTGTTTGACAGCGCTCGTTGAGATTTGAACAAGACTTGAAAAATTCAACTCAATAACCAACCATTCCTCGTTCTGGAAACATTTCTTCACCAAATTCTACTGTAAGTTAAATCCAGCGAAGCACAACAGTTATTTAAGGCAAAATGAAAATACCAACAAGTAAGACAGTTTTCATCTATATTTTGTATATTTTTTATTTTATTTGTTTAAGATACCATATGTTTAACACATTTTCGTGCCAGATGAGATGCATATATTGAATTTTCTGAGAATGTCTTCTGAAGTCTTCTTGTTTTTGGACAACTTTTGTGTAGCTGGTAAACCGTAAGAGATAGATAAGATCTTACTGCACAACAATGCACATCTCGATAAAACACATTGTCAAATACTTTTTAGTGGAGTGAACTATTTCAAAGATATTCCTTGCTGTCTGAACTTTCCAATACTTTTCTCAAATGAGACGTTGTTATTCGTTTTATCTTTTGGGCCATGCAAAGATAATGAAATTCCAAAGCCATCGTCTAGGGACCAGCTATAAAAGGTACACGAAAAAATTTACCAGAATCTGCTTGCATGTAATTATTTAAGCTCTTAACAGTAAATTGAACTCAAAACACTTCAGGATATGTGAAGACATTGAACACATACTGGAGTTAAGGTCCTGGAAAGTCACAGTGCTAACTTGAATAATAAGGTTATGGTGCTCGAACAATGTTTCGTTTTGACTGTATCTACCCAGTGGGTCGGAGTACTCCAGTTCATTGAATTGTGCGCTCGGTTATGTCAAGCTTTTTATTTTGGGGTTTTGGCCAAGCTTTTAGGGCCTCTGGACCATTGCGTTTTGCGACAAATATGTTAAGGGGACACTCTGGTACCAAAATGCGATTTTTTCAGAAAACATTTTTTTTCATGAAATGTCAACATGTCCAAAATATGGTCATTAAATATTATGTGCCAAATCTACCTGAAAATTGGCGCATTTCAAATTTATTTAGACTCTTGCAACATTTCCAGTAAGTGCGTTGAAAAAATTTTAAATAGCTTTTTTCTCCATTATAACAATTTTTGTGCTTTGGGGTAAACTTTTTTGTAGTAAATATTGATGGATAAAGTTGAAATGTTCAGGATATGTAGAACATAACTTGTTAAAGAAAACTGTGCATTGGTTTGTTAATCACACTCATAAATAAAAGTATATGCTTTTTTTTCTTTGGAATTGTTAGTAATAAAAAATTTAAAAAAAATCATATTTCTAATAAATATTAATATTATGGAAAACTAATGCACAGTTTTATTGCATAGGCATAGAAAAACTAGCATACCAAATTTCAGGCTTCTAGTTTAATTCTAAGCTGCAAAAAGTATACCTTTTATTAGATACTATTCAATTCTTTCCAAATGCATTACAATTTTTAGTTTAAAAACTGTTTAATATAGAGCAGTGAAACTTATACCAACAGTAGACCATGGCAGGTGCAACTTAATCTAAAATTGTCATTAAAATTGGTTAATTAGGGAAGAAAGTCAGTTTGGTACCAGTGTCGCCTTAATATGCGGTGAATTTCTCGACAAGTAGCTATCACACGATAAGACAAGATTAATCTACCTACAGTATGACGTCATAGAGTCTGCGATACAGTGGGCCTTGATTCATCCTACTAGCTATCATTATAGCATAACATTGTTTGGTGGAAATTTGAGCATGGTGGGAGAGAGATTTTCAGCAATAGGATGTGCCTAAGTGCGCCTTCGCCAGCGTTTTCGTTCACAGTTCTAGCAGTATGAAGTTCAAGGATTTATTTCTTTAATCACGAGCCGCTATTGCACACATCTTATCTATGTTCTTTCTTAGAGCCAAAAAAAGTGTCTCTTTTTGCTTTCTCAACTACGTAGAAGGAAGTGTTGCGTCCCACCCAAACTCCCATACCGACATTTCACCGGAGATTCCCTGGAGTCTAGAAGCTTAAACAATTACATGCAAGCAATTCTGGCAGAATGTATCATGAACCTTTTATTTCCAAAATTTTAAAAAAGTCTGATGAGTTGCACTCACATGACTTTCTCTACTCTTGTACCAACTATTGTTACAGGCTCTTATTCCTCTATCTTCTTCATATAAACGAGATAAACATTTGCAGAAATGATCTAATGTCTTGTAGGTACAAGGGGAATCTGGGAATACAGTAGGCTTTGAGCGATAGTCAAATGTTTTAAGGTCACAGCTGGTCGCAATACGATAGCTTCGAAATTCAGTATTCAAATTCAAATATTTAAGTATTCAAGTATTTAAATTAAAATAACGAAGTTGTAGTGTAAGTATTGGAAAGTTGAGACAAATGATAAGAAATATCTCCAAAATGGTTTACTCCATAAAAAAGACAAATCGTGTTTTAACAAGATCTACATTTTTGTGTAGTAAGATTTTGTCTATCTCTTACGGTTTACCAGTTATGCAGAAGTCGTCCACAATGAAAAGGACTTCTGAGCACATCTTCAAAAAGTTCAGGATGTATTTACATTTCATTTGTCATGAAAATGTCTTCAACATATGTTATTTTAAACAAAATCGTTAGTCATTGTTGATAAAATACAAATTTTAGAAATATGTTCCATGTAAAGGGTATTCTGGAATGGGTACATTTTTTTCAAAATCTTCCTGTCGCATCCATGGATTGTGCTAAAATTAAAAACCAAGTTTGATATTGTACCGTTTCTTGTGTCGTGCCTGGATTCAGGGGGTCTCAAAACATATATTTCCGGTGAAATCTCGACATCGAATTTTTGGGTGGAATACAATACTTCCTCTACTTACTATATGTAGTAGAGAAAGTAAAAAAATAAACATTCAGTGCATACTACCTACTAGTTGAATCATACTTATGATTAAAAGGTTATTCTCCCTCCTTTTACGAATTTCTTATTGTAACCGAATCAACAACAATATTGCCACCATTTCCCTTAAGCAATAAAAATGTTCAAAATGCACTCGCACCTCCTCCAATGGGCACAATAGACATATCACGTGACTTGGGTTGTCATGTGAAGTGACGACAATCCATCACCCAGTAAAATACTACTTAAATTCTTAGCAATAATAAAGCTGTATAATGAAATATAATGTAACACATCCTCTTACGAAAATGCCATGAAATTATATTATACTTATGTTAAATTGTTTAACAACCGTTACGTACACATGATAGCGATATAACAGCTTATTGCAAGATAGAGCGATACAACATACATGGATAAAAAGTCAAGCAATTGGGAATCAGCTGCGGCAATTTCCAAACAATTGCGGATCAGGTAGGACAATCTCATTCCGACAAGATTTCCGAGATAAGCGTAGCGTGATAAGCTGTGACGCGAGTATGGATTTTCCCCGAGTCAGACTCCCTTAAAGCAACTGCAAGTAACCAGATTACATCTAAGACGGTGTGGAACCACCTGCAAAAGATAAACTACCGTAGTTTTCTTTGTAGACTTGGTCAGTTACAAAACTACCCACTTTACGTGTATGTCAGATGTATTGCATACCTATCGGGAGTTAACTAATATCGATCGACTTGTTTACTTTTTACTTTCTCCACTGGTAAGTATTGTATTCCACCCAAAAATTCGATGTCGAGATTTCACCGGAAATATGTTTTGAGGCCCCCTAAATAAAAAAAAAAGCATTTTTAGAAAAAGGTCTGTCCGTGTCTGTGTGTCAGTCTGTGGACAGCATAGGTCAAAACCGAAAAGTCGGTTAAAAACCAAAGTTGGTATTTAAGTTTAATGTCTTTCAAGGGTGCGACACGAAGATTTTTAAGAAAATAGCCCCACCCTAAACTACCCTTTACATGGAAGATTTTTTGAAAATTTTGATTTTCTTGAAAATGGCTCTAACGATTTTGATTAAAATGTCATATGTTTGAGATATTTTGATGACAAATGAAATGTATATCTTGACTTTTCTGGCTATAGCCCCTATAGTCGTATTTACTCTGGACGACTTTTGCATAACTGGTAAATCGTTAGAGATAGACCAAATTATATTATACAAAAAATGTAGATCTTGCTAAAATACACAATTTATGTCTCAATAAATTTTCTTGTAGGGTGAACCATTTCGGAGATATTCCTTGTTATGTGTGTGAGTTTCGGAAAACTTAGGACTTTAGCGAAATGCAACAACGTTGTTCATTTTTTTATATGTTAATCGTGCAAAGAGAACGGAATCTCAAAGCTTTAAAAGACTTGACTATCCCACAATGTCTACTGTATTCCAATATTCCCCTTGTACCTACAAGGACACAAGCAGTAATTTAAGTTGTACGAATGTTTATCTTAACTAACATGGAGATATAGGAATAAGAGTTTGTTAGAATGGTTAGTACAAGAGTAGAGAAAGTCATGTGAGTGCAACACATCAGATTTTTTTTAAAATTTGAAATTGTCTTATTTCCATTTTATGGTATTGCTGTTGTCTATTAGGATATCTCTCCCGGTATAGATGCTGAGCTTCTGCATTGGCTCTTGCTTCTCCGTAGATCAAAAGCATATCAATGTACTCCTCCGTCGAATACATGATGAAGGAATGGCTCAAAGTATCATGCAACAGTATCAATGAAGGAAGTCGGTGTTCATAATAACACACATCATGCTACTCCAATGGGGCACAAGTCATACCTATTCTATTTCGAAATGCAGACAACCAAAAACGATTTGAATTATATGTAATGTCCTGAATCTTCAGTGACTTTATAAATACATAATTGGGTTTCCAAGTAGTACACAGTCATGTTGAATTAACGTCGATGCGTTTTAATTTGACGTTTTTCAGTCTTATTTCTGTTCTCCGAAAGTGTTTGTGTCTAGTAATTAGGACGGTTGGCTATGCTTGTTAAGAATGACGTTAGGTGAAGCAAATTATGTTTCTGCAGTTAAAAACTTTAGCTTGCTTATCGATCACACGAGGCATCTCACTGAGCGCTTCACTTGAGCAACTTCCCTTCTTTTGTTCTTCATCCCCTCTCTTAACCTGTCGAGCAGTTAGACGACTGCAGTTCCGTAAACAAAAGCAGTTTGCAGACAGTGACAGACTACCACTGTTAAAAATACTACACAGATTTGTCACGCTTTGTATGTAGTTATTACAACCATCACTGTATGCGTATCTGTGTATTAGTGTATACGAGGGCTGATGTTTATTACTCAGTTTCAGTCCAGGGCGCCAGGTCGGGGCTATAAGGCGGATGCGGTATACAGCTAATGTTGCATTTAGACAAAAAGTGCAAGAGTTGATTTGACACGTAAAGCGCGTGTCATTTCTTTCCTCGTTTAGCCAATACTGACGTGTTGGGGAATTGGATGCTGGTGAATCGTTCCAATTATTTTGTGGTGTTGCAAATGCAAGCAGGGTCTATAAGATAAGAACATTATTACAAACGTACAGAAATGGCAGTGCTGGTGCTTATGGAATTATGTATAAACCCTCGCTCTTTTCAAATATTCAGACATGTACAGACACGAAACCATAGGAAAAAACCTGATTCGTTGCGCTCACATGACTTTCTCTACTCTTGTACTAACCATTCTTACAAACTCTTATTCCTATATCTTCATATTAGTTGAGATAAACACTTATAGAAATGATCTTATTGTTTTATTTCCTTATAGGTACAAGGGGAATATTAGAATACAGTAGGCTTTGAGATTTCGTTCCCTTTGCATGGCTAACATATAACAAATGAATAACGATGTTCCATTTGAAAGTTTGTTTTCCAAAACTCACACAAATAACAAGGAATATCTCTGAAATGGTTCACTCTACAAAAAAATTTATTCGGACGTAAATTGTGTATTTTAACAAGATCTACACTTTTTGTATACTAAAAATTGGTCTATCTCTTACGGTATACCATTTATGCAAAAGTCATCCAGAATAAACAGAACTACATGGGCTATAGCCAGAAAATTCAAAATATACACTTCATTTGTCATAAAAATATCTCAAACATATGACATTTTAACCAAAATCGTTAGACCCATTTCAAGAAACTAAAAATTTTCGAAAAATTTTCCATGTAAAGGGTAGTTTAGGGTGGGGTTATTTTCTTCTTAATCTTCGTGTCGTATCCTTGAAAGACATTAAACTTAAATACCAACTTTGGTTCTTAACCAACTTTTCGTTTTTGAGTTATGCTGTCCACACACACACACACACACACACACACACACACACACACACACACACACACACACACATACATACATACACACACACACTCACCTTTTTCTATTTTTTTTTGTTTTGTTTTTATTTTGATTCAGGGGTCTCAAAACATATTTTCGGTGAAATCTCGACATCGAATTTTTGGTTGGGATGCAATACTTCCTTCTACTTTACTAAACGTAGTAGAAAAAGTAAAACTGAAGACACAGTTTTAACATACGAGCAATATTTATATATCTTATTTCTTTATAAAAGTATTAATCTTATCCCTGATAATTCCCATATCAACGCTCAGTATTGAAATAAGTATACTTTTGATGCGTGTATACGTTACGCACTGCAACCGCTGCTATTGTGGCATAGTTAGAAAATCTTTATTACGCTGTCCACTGCAGGTAATTAGCGCCTTTTTCTGTAGCCAGCGGCGGGAAGAAGGGTTAATGAATGTCTGTCAACAAACGTGCGTTACCAGCCACGCCTGCACACCAGAGATAAGGTACCGTCGCCAGCAAAGCACTTTGAAACAAAAGACGTGTGTGTGGCTGGCATCGAACTGTAACATGCAGGTATCGCAGTGAAGCTGTTTCTTTTTTCCCCTCCACTTGCGGTCGATGCGCAATTTACGAAGTTTCAACCCTCCTTTAAAACTTGCGCTAGCAATAAGATCAGGTATTTATGTGAATTGCTGTAGGTTTGAAAAGATACAGCTATAAATAAAGATTGTAAATGGTTTGTAGGGGTTTAGATGGAGATCATTTATCTGTGAATGTTGCCCGTTAGATGTACGCCTGCCTAACGTGCGAGTGTGTAACTCAAGGTTGTCCATGCTCGGCGAGAATGCCCCTCTAAAGGATTAATTTCATGGCCTGGAAGATTTACCACAAAAATGCGCTACAGAACGTCATTTCATTACCAATAAAATCTATATCTTGAATTTTTTTGGAAAAGCTGAATTTTTGTGTAACTGGCAAACCTTAAGAGATGGACAAAATCTTACTGCACAAAAATGGAGGCTATTTAAAGTAGGCAATAAAATTTGTCCTTTTTACTTTCTCTACTGATAAGTAGAGGAAGTATTGTATTCCACCCAAAAATTCGATGTCGAGATTTCACCGGAAATATATGTTTTGAGGCCCCCTGAATAAAAAAAAAAAGCATTTTTAGAAAAAAGTCCTTCTGTGTATCAGCTGTGGGCAGCATAACTCAAAAATCTGATGTGTTGCACTCACATGACTTTCTCTACTCTTGTACTAACCATTCTTACAAACTCTTATTCCTATATCTTCATGTTAAGATAAACATTTGTACAAATTATCTTATTGCTTATTTCCTTGTAGGTACAAGGGGAATATTAGAATACAGTAGGCTTTGTGCGATAGTCAAATGTTTTAAAGCTTTGGGATTCTGTTGCCTTTGCCCACTTAACGTAAAAAATGAACAACGATGATCCATTTCGCCAAAGTTCTAAGTTTTGCGAAACTCACACACGTCTGACTCTAGACACTGACTTGTAAGTCCTGCATAAGGGGAGGGTAATCACTTCCTCACTCTCATACTTGCAGCTGTTCACTCTGTCTGGTACATAGGTTCCTGTGTTCCCTGACAGACGTCTGACTCTAGACACTGTCTTGTAAGTCCTACATAAGGGGAGGGTAATCACTTCCTCACTCTCATACTTGCAGGTGTTCACTCTGTCTGGTACATAGGTTCCTGTGTTCCCTGACAGACGTCTGACTCTAGACACTGACTTGTAAGTCCTACATAAGGGGAGGGTAATCACTTCCTCACTCTCATACTTGCAGCTGTTCACTCTGTCTGCTACATAGGTTCCTGTGTTCCCTGACAGACGTCTGACTCTAGACACTGACTTGTAAGTCCTACACAAGGGGAGGGTAATCACTTCCTCACTCTTATACTTGCAGGTGTTCACTCTGTCTGATACATAGGTTCCTGTGCTCCCTGACAGGCGTCTGACTCCAGACACTGTCTTGTAAGTCCTACGTAAGGGGAGGGTAATCACTTCCTCACTCTCATACTTGCAGGTGTTCACTCTGTCTGGTACATAGGTTCCTGTGTTCCCTGACAGACGTCTGACTCTAGACACTGTCTTGTAAGTCCTACATAAGGGGAGGGTAATCACTTCCTCACTCTCATACTTGCAGGTGTTCACTCTGTCTGGTACATAGGTTCCTGTGTTCCCTGACAGACGTCTGACTCTAGACACTGGCTTGTAAGTCCTACATAAGGGGAGGTAATCACTTCCTCACTCTCATACTTGCAGGTATTCACTCTGTCTGGTACATAGGTTCCTGTGTTCCCTGACAGACGTCTGACTCTAGACACTGGCTTGTAAGTTCTACATAAGGGGAGGGGAATCACTTCCTCACTCTCATACTTGCAGGCGTTCACTCTGTCTGGTACATAGGTTCCTGTGTTCCCTGACAGACGTCTGACTCTAGACACTGGCTTTTAAGTTCTACATAAGGGGAGGGGAATCACTTCCTCACTCTCATACTTGCAGGTGTTCACTCTGTCTGGTACATAGGTTCCTGTGTTCCCTGACAGACGTCTGACTCTAGACACTGGCTTTTAAGTTCTACATAAGGGGAGGGGAATCACTTCCTCACTCTCATACTTGCAGGTGTTCACTCTGTCTGGTACATAGGTTCCTGTGGTCCCTGACAGACGTCTGACTGTAGACACTGTCTTGTAAGTCCTACATAAGGGGAGGGTAATCACTTCCTCACTCTCATACTTGCAGGTGTTCACTCTGTCTGGTACATAGGTTCCTGTGTTCCCTGACAGACGTCTGACTCTAGACACTGTCTTGTAAGTCCTACATAAGGGGAGGGTAATCACTTCCTCACTCTCATAGTTGCAGGTGTTCACTCTGTCTGGTACATAGGTTCCTGTGTTCCCTGACAGACGTCTGACTCTAGACACTGTCTTGTAAGTCCTACATAAGGGGAGGGTAATCACTTCCTCACTCTCATACTTGCAGGTGTTCACTCTGTCTGGTACATAGGTTCCTGTGTTCCCTGACAGACGTCTGACTCTAGACACTGTCTTGTAAGTCCTACATAAGGGGAGAGTAATCACTACCTCACTCTCATACTTGCAGGTGTTCACTCTGTCTGGTACATAGGTTCCTGTGTTCCCTGACAGACGTCTGACTCTAGACACTGGCTTGTAAGTTCTACATAAGGGGAGGGGAATCACTTCCTCACTCTCATACTTGCAGGTGTTCACTCTGTCTGGTACATAGGTTCCTGTGTTCCCTGACAGACGTCTGACTCTAGACACTGGCTTGTAAGTTCTACATAAGGGGAGGGGAATCACTTCCTCACTCTCATACTTGCAGGTGTTCACTCTGTCTGGTACATAGGTTCCTGTGTTCCCTGACAGACGTCTGACTCTAGACACTGACTTGTAAGTCCTACATAAGGGGAGGGGAATCACTTCCTCACTCTCATACTTGCAGGTGTTCACTCTGTCTGGTACATAGGTTCCTGTGTTCCCTGACAGACGTCTGACTCTAGACACTGTCTTGTAAGTCCTACATAAGGGGAGGGTAATCACTTCCTCACTCTCATACTTGCAGATGTTCACTCTGTCTGGTACATAGGTTCCTGTGTTCCCTGACAGACGTCTGACTCTAGACACTGTCTTGTAAGTCCTACATAAAGGGAGGGTAATCACCTCCTCACTCTCATACTTGTAGGTGTTCACTCTGTCTGTTACATAGGTTCCTGTGTTCCCTGACAGACGTCTGACTCTAGACACTGCCTTGTAAGTCCTACATAAGAGGAGGGTAATCACTTCCTCACTCTCATACTTGCAGGTGTTCACTCTGTCTGGTACATAGGTTCCTGTGTTCCCCGACAGACGTCTGATTCTAGACACTGTCTTGTAAGTCCTACATAAGGGGAGGGTAATCACTTCCTCACTCTCATACTTGCAGGTGTTCACTCTGTCTGGTACATAGGTTCCTGTGTTCCCTGACAGACGTCTGACTCTAGACACTGGCTTGTAAGTCCTACATAAGGGAAGGGTAATCACTTCCTCACTCTCATACTTGCAGGTGTTCACTCTGTCTGGTACATAGGTTCCTGTGTTCCCTGACAGACGTCTGACTCTAGACACTGTCTTGTAAGTCCTACATAAAGGGAGGGTAATCACCTCCTCACTCTCATACTTGCAGGTGTTCACTCTGTCTGTTACATAGGTTCCTGTGTTCCCTGACAGACGTCTGACTCTAGACACTGCCTTGTAAGTCCTACATAAGAGGAGGGTAATCACTTCCTCACTCTCATACTTGCAGGTGTTCACTCTGTCTGGTACATAGGTTCCTGTGTTCCCCGACAGACGTCTGATTCTAGACACTGTCTTGTAAGTCCTACATAAGGGGAGGGTAATCACTTCCTCACTCTCATACTTGCAGGTGTTCACTCTGTCTGGTACATAGGTTCCTGTGTTCCCTGACAGACGTCTGACTCTAGACACTGTCTTGTAAGTCCTACATAAGGGGAGGGTAATCACTTCCTCACTCTCATACTTGCAGGTGTTCACTCTGTCTGGTACATAGGTTCCTGTGTTCCCTGACAGACGTCTGACTCTAGACACTGGCTTGTAAGTCCTACATAAGGGGAGGGTAATCACTTCCTGACTCTCATACTTGCAGGTGTTCACTCTGTCTGGTACATAGGTTCCTGTGTTCCCTGACAGACGTCTGATTCTAGACACTGTCTTGTAAGTCCTACATAAAGGGAGGGTAATCACCTCCTCACTCTCATACTTGCAGGTGTTCACTCTGTCTGTTACATAGGTTCCTGTGTTCCCTGACAGACGTCTGACTCTAGACACTGCCTTGTAAGTCCTACATAAGAGGAGGGTAATCACTTCCTCACTCTCATACTTGCAGGTGTTCACTCTGTCTGGTACATAGGTTCCTGTGTTCCCCGACAGACGTCTGATTCTAGACACTGGCTTGTAAGTCCTACATAAGGGGAGGGGAATCACTTCCTCACTCTCATACTTGCAGGTGTTCACTCTGTCTGGTACATAGGTTCCTGTGTTCCCTGACAGACGTCTGACTCTAGACACTGGCTTGTAAGTCCTACATAAGGGGAGGGTAATCATTCCTCAAGTCAAGAGGTACATTTCATTTATTATGAAAATATCTTATACGTGGAGTATTTTAATCAAAATTGTCAGAGGCAACTGTCAGAAAATATTCCTGTCGCATCCTTGAAAGATATTGAACTTAAATATAAAGATTGGTAGATAGCCGACCTTTCGTTTTTGAGTTATGCTGTCAAAGCAGAGCTGCTCACTTACAGACACACACGTACTTTTTTTATTCAGGCTAATTGAGTTGTGAAATGTCGATATTGACATAGGTATATGTATTCCGCCAGGGACAAGTGATGTGGTGAGATTTTCTTCCCTCTATCATACTGTACTGTACAAAAATTTTGCGAATGTTGTATACGTACATAGGTGTCGCGGAGTCCACGGAAATCGATTCCTCAGCCATCCGGAAAAAAAATGTGACGCAATATAGTCGTGCTTTTAATTACGGCGCTGCATCTCTGCTGGGGCCAACAGGTGTTTGTTGCAATACTGCAGAACAACACCGATATTTGCTCGTCCCATTCATTTGTACGAGTAGGTATATATTACATACCTACATTGAGTGAAATGGGATCAGAGGAATGAAAAATCTGATGTGTTGCACTCACATGACTTTCTCTACTCTTGTACTAACCATTCGTACAAACTCTTATTCCTATATCTTCTTCGTGTTAGTTGAGATAAACATTTGTACAAATTATCTTATTGCTTATTTCCTTGTAGGTACAAGGGGAATATTAGAATACAGTAGGCTTTGTGCGATAGTCAAATGTTTGAGATTCCGTTCTCTTTGCACGCTTAACATATACAAAATGAACAACGTTGTTGCCTTTCACGAAAGTTTGTTTTCCGAAGCTCACACACATAACAAGGAATATCTCCGAAATGGTTCACCCTACAAGAAAATTGATTCAGACACAAATTGTGTATTTTAGCAAGATCTATATGTTTTGTATAGTATGATTTGGTCTATCTTATATGGTTTACCCGTTATGCAAAAGCCATCCAGAGTAAATACGACTACAGGGGCTATAGACAGAAAATTCAAGATATACATTTCATTTGTTATAAAAATGTCTCAAACGTATGACATTTTAATCAAAATCGCTGCTGCCATTTTCAAGAAAATAAAAGTTTTCCAAAAAGTTTCCATGTAAAGGGTAGTTTAGGGTGGGGCTATTTTCTTCAAAATCTTCGTGTCGCATTCTTGAAAGACATTAAACTTAAATACCAACTTTAGTTTGTAACCGACTTTTCGTTTTTGAGTTATGCTGTCCACAGACTGACATACAGACACACACACGGACCTATTTCTAAAATGCTTGTTTTTTATTTTTATTCAGGGGGTCTCAAAACATATATTTCCGGTGAAATCTCGACATCGAATTTTTGGGTGGAATATAATACTTCCTCTACTTACCAGTACAGAAAGTAAAAATGAACAACGAAACTGACACAAATAATAAGGAATACGCGTAAATCATATTTACTCTAAAGCTTTTTGGCCATAATTTCTCTGTTAATGGGCCACTTTCAACAAACAAGCCAGGATATTAAAGGTCTCGTCGCGGAAACGGCTCCAACAATTAGGATGAAAATTTATATTTTGTTAAAATTTTGGTTTTCTTCTCCCGAAAGAAAAATCGATTAAAAACAGAAGAAAAAGGAAAGAAATGCCGAGCGAAGCTGGGTCGCATAAAGCGAAGAGTTGTGACGGTAGCTCTATCTATGGGATGTTTCATACACGAAAGCTATTAGCTACATCATTCTGCGCTTGTTATGTAGGTATTGCAATCCTGTAAAAGCTATTTGCCAGGTCCCTGTAGATCTGGAACTGCATTTTAAGCATGTTCCGCACCAAACCGTACACTTGGGTACACACAAGCTCATTCCATTAGATGTGACCTCATCAGCGATGCGGCCTGACAGCTTTCTACCATGCAACGTCGGTCGGCAACTAATAAACTAATTGCCGTAGAAAAACGTTTGCTTTCTATCGCCGCTCTCCCATCCAACACGCATTTCCATTTAATCGTCTTTCTTCTGTCAATACCTCAACAGCGTGGCTTTCTAATTACGTTTACTCTACAAGTCGCTCGCTATTAAATTAAATTTCTCCCTTTTTTTTTAAAGAAAAACCTGTTTCTAGTGATATTTTTGCACTTGACAATTAAAAGGGAGCAGAAATATTACGTTAGCACTAACAACTAATACAAATATACAATTTTAATTCGAGTAGAAAATAGAGGGAAAGTGGGAGAGATTGGAAGAAGCAGGCAGTATTATTTTATCAGATAATAATAATAATAATAATAATAATAATAATAATAATAATAATAATAATAATAATAATAATAATAATAATAATAGTATTAGTAATAATAATAACAATAACCCCTAGCGCAACTGCCCTTCCTGGGCCAGGCTTACCGCCCGGCCGCTGCGTCCTCCACCTTTGCCCACTACTGGTGTCATAAGTGGGGTGCAGCACTGGAGGGCGTTCGCATAACCTGGGGTCTCTACTTTATTCAAGTAGCTCCTCTACCCCCCCCCCCCCCGGGACCTAACGAGGCTGAGATCGAACCCGGGTCCTCCGCGCCAGAGGAGGCGATCTTATCAGATATACCTGATCACACACTTAATGCAGATCTGTTTGTAGGAAATTCAAGATACGTATTTTATTCTTCGTGTCAGCTTCTCAAACATGTTTTAACAAAATTCCTAGCAGTTTTTTTTTTTTTTTTTTTTTGGGGGGGGGGTACATTTTCCATGTAAAGAGCAGATTGAGGCGTCTTAAGTTTCGAGTAAATCTTCGTGCCCAAGCTTGAGAGATGTTGGATTTGTATATGAAGTTTTATATTTACTCGAATTTGCTTTTTTAGTTGAGCTTCCCTTTCAGTCGTGAGCTTTTTTGTCAGACGTGCTTCAAAACGTGTTATTTCGGTGCATTCTGGTAACGAATATTTGCATTTTGCTGTACCTGACAGGTAGGTGGCAGAGAAAGAGTAAAGGAACGCCAAATTTTCAAAATATCGCATAAAATAAGACATCTGGACGTGGGGTGAGTAAGTGAGTGAGTAGGGTTTAAGGGCCCGTGGAACATGTAATTTTCAGTTCTGCATTATTTATGTGCTAGTACTAAGCTTCGTGATTATTTAATTGTTTGCACTAATAACTCGGAAATGGCTAAAGGTATAAAAAATTATATATTTTGTGTTGTGTAACTTTGAGTTGTGCATTATTTATATAAGAGTACTAAGCTTTTGTGTTTCTCTAATTCTTTGCTCGTTATCAAATTTTGAAGTGGAGTTAAAAAGACTTCATGGACTATTTCATAGAACTTAAATGATCCCGGCGCAGAAAACTATCCGCAGTATTAAAATAAGCGTTTTGAGGTTATGAAGGCTTTTACTGCGTCATCTCTCCGAATGTGTCAGATGTTAACAAAACACACTTGTATACGTCACAGAAGTAAACTATATGCGATTTCTGTTCGCCTGTAAGGCAGTGGCGGCTATTCAGGTGAAGCAGGTGAAGAGGTTTTCACCTGAATATAGCAGTATTCTATTTTTGTTAATGTTGGCATTATTACTGCCATTCTAACAGTTTAGTCACAAATATCAACTGCTAGCAGCCGTAGCAGGGTCAGTGACCAACCCTTCTTTTGTTTGGAACTTACAGCCAGGCAGTCGGCAGGGAAAATTGGTGGGAGGGCACCCTCTGATCGGTCACAAGGACAAGTGCCGAAGTCAGGATTAGGAAAGGAACTGCTGCACTAGACAGCTTGGTTGCCATGGCAACATGACGTCACGAAACAATGTACTACGGGGAAATAACATGTGGATGCATATGTTTCTGGCAAACAAGAAATATTTGCACTTGGGTAGAGGCACAGAATACGGTAGAGGGGATGGTTTCTGTTTTCGCGCGCTTAGAAGATAGTAGTCGTGTACCTCGAAGAAGAGGTGGTGGTAAACTTAAAACGTGGTGTTTTAGATAACTGTGAACGGTATAATTTGCGAGTTTGCTAGACTCCAGTGCTTTTAATATAAGTGCTTTGTTATGAATCCAGTGAACGATATAGTTTGCAATTTGTTAGGAACCCCATTTTCCAGGTGGAACGATGAAGACAAGAAAGATGTTTTAAGCTTTGGGCGGCCCACCGATATCATCGATATACGCATTAAAAGAGAGGACAAGAAAGTAGGAAAGTCATATAACATTAAATTCAAAAGCTCTTGGTTCGATAATTATTCTTGGTTATGCAGTAGTCGCAGTTTCCAATCGCTATTCTGTTGGCCTTGTTTACTTTTTAGCAACAAAACTAACGTGTGGAACAAAGAGGGATTCACAGATTTCATTAATATAACCCGTTCCCTTCACAAGCACAATGATTCGGCGGAACATTTAAAATGTAAATTACAATTAAATACTTTTGAAAAAAACAGAAACACAATAGCTGACGCTCTTCAAGAAAACAGCAGACTTTTTCATGTGCGTTTCAATGAAAACGTGAGATTAAATAGGCTTTTTCTGCAGTTGATCATTAAAGCAGCATTGTATTTAGGTAAACAAGAGCTTGCATTCAGAGGTCATGATGAGAGTGCGCTTTCGCTAAATCGGGGAAATTTCAAGGAGCTTGTGTCCGTATTAATCTCTGAAAGTCCATTAGAAATCCAAAACCACTATAGTAAAATCAAAAGTGTATTCAGCGGTGATTCTAAATCTGTACAGAATGAGCTGATTGGATGTATTTCGGAATACTTACAGGGCCATATTAGAGCTGAAATTAATGCCTCAGATTTTTTTTCTGTTGAAGTTGACGACACTACAGATATTTGCCAACAGTCGCAGTGCTCTATCATTGTAAGGTATGTGAATACACAGAGCACATTGGTTGAACGATTTTTGGGATTTCATGATGTGAGTGCTGACAGGTCTGCAGAAACATTGTTCCTTTTACTGCATGGTATTCTTGCAAATTTTAATTATGAACGTAAATTAGTTGCACAATGTTACGATGGAGCGAGTGTTATGTCAGGACATTTGAATGGACTTCAAAAAAGAATAAAGAATAATGCTCCTCAAGCAATTTTTGTACATTGTTTGGCTCACCGTTTAAATTTGATTTTAAAACAAAGCTGTAGAGCCGTTTCTAAGTGTCGCACATTTTTTTCGAATGTTAGTGCTATTCCATCATTTTTTCATTGTTCGGCAAAACGGTCGTACGTGTTGGATTCCGTTTTGACCAAAAGAATACTAACATTAACTGAGACAAGGTGGAGTTCCAACTCAAAGGTCATCCATGTAATGGTTCACAATTGGCCAAAGCTGAAACGTGTGTTTGAAGTTTTAATAAACGATGTAGATTCAGATGACACAACAATCACATCTAGCGAAGGGTTTCTCAACAAAATGAACAATTTTCAGTTTACCATTCTGGCAGTGGTATTCGATGATATTTTCAGTTTAACGGACATTTTGTTTGACATCCTACAAAAAAAGTCTCTCGACATTAACTACTGTGTTACGAAAATTCAAAATACCAGCGACTTAATAAAAAGCAGACGCAATGAAGAATATTTCAGAACACTGTTTAACAAAGCGTCACAGCTCACCAGTCTGGGTACTGCAAGAGAATCAGCTGACAATTCTTTCCAGAATTCTAAGCTCATTTACTTTGAAATTCTTGACAACGTATTGATGCAAATAAGCGTTCGCTTTCAAGATTGTGAGAAATTGCAGTTCCTGTGTCTTGTCGACTCGTCAAAATTTCAAAATCATTCCGTGAATTTTCCTTCAAACGCTCTCTGCCAGTTGCAACAGTGTTACCCTCAATTATTCAGCAAGTCGCAACGCCTTAAAAATGAACTGTGCTTGTTTTACGCAGATCATTTGATCTATAAGAATTTTACACTCCAAGAAGTGCTGTGCTCATTGAAGAAAAATCGTGATGTGTTTGAGGAAACCTACAAACTTTTCTCCCTGGTTCTAACAATTCCCTCAACCAGTGCATCCGTTGAAAGAAGCTTTTCTTGTCTGAAGAGAATCAAGACTTGGTCAAGGAATACCACTTCACAAGAACGACTTTCATCTTTGGCGATCATTTCCATTGAGAAGGAGCTACTAGCTGATCTTATGGAACGTCATCCCTTTTATGATGACATTATCGACAGATTTGCTGCTCTAAAAAATAGGAGGATCGACTTAGTTTTCAAGAAATAGGTGAGTCGGGCATGCTTATTTTATGTTACACTAATGCTGACAGGCACTGTTTCTTTTGTGTACAATTCCATTGGATACAAAAATTTTGGTAAAAAATATTGGACCCTGGGACACCGGCTTTGCATTGTATTTTCAGCATGCTTAAGTGAACTTCTTCACCTAGTTTGTAAGGCACGAGCCGCCACTGCTGTAAGGGTCTGTGTTGATACCTTGCTGCGGGGAATAACCCATCTGTACCTATTCCAAATGAAGATTTTGCCAAAATAGAATGGAATATGAAACTTGTCGCGTAGATTGAATAAAATTCTACACTGTAAAATACTTGTTCCCACAATGATAGCAAGCGTGGTTTACAATATGGAATGTCCTATGTTGCCTGTGTTTAAGCATAGCTTGAGAAACAGATATCCTACTCGTATCGCGTATCGCATTCTTTTCATTGAAGTCTGTTGACGTCTTTCCACTTAGAGATTGTTGTTTTGTCAGTTGTGCTCCAGGCAAACATCACAATGTCTATTTGATTGGATTAAGGAGCAATAAAACACTGGGTAGGGAAAAGTTCGGAAACATTGCACACGTGTGAGGGTTTAAATTCGGTATGCATGTGCACGCCTTGCAGTGCACCACAGTGGGGGAGAAAGTGCTCGTGGAAGCCATTACGCACTTGATGGGGAATCAAGTGTGGTGTTGGAAACGCACGCCAACTTTCCAAATATTCCATACCAATATTTCATCCAAAAGACACATTTGGACACACCTTGAAAAAAATGTGATGCCTTACATTTACGTAGCTTTCTCTACTCATTCTACATCAAACCATTCCTAGCTTATTTTTCTATTTCTTTCATATTGATCGAGTTATTTGTAGAACTTGTTTTATTATATATTTCCTTGGGAAATGGGCTGTACAGTAAGTTTCCTTTATTTGTATTATACTACGTTACAGTAATTGATTATATCAATACAAATTATAGTGCACTTTATTACATTTTGGAATGATAGTATTATACAGGATGTCCCAAAATTAGACCGACAAACTTTGGCAGCTGATAGTTAACATTATTTTAAACACCTTTTGTTAAAGAAAGTTTTTTGCTGCGGTGCTTCGTTTAAGTGCTAGACGAGTGAATGTCATAGATTACTGCCTCCCACCCAGTTTAAGTATCTACGGCAAAATCAACAATGCAAATTAGTATTGTATTTATCTTAGTAAGGCACACAATCTTAATCCAAGAAACAAACAAAGAACACATAAACAAAACACAAACATCTCATTGTTTACAGTTAATCACAACTTCACTATTCAAAATTAGACCGAAAAGCTTTTAAACCAGAGAAATGGCTGGTGTATGCGAGAGTACGGCAGAATAAGGCACGCCGATGCACTGTTTGTGTTAATCATAATGGGCGTGCGTTCCAACGTTTACTTTGCCCTCTTATGGTTTTGATTAGAATACCACATGTTAATATATTTTCGTGATAAAGTACGTGAATATGTTGGATTTTCTTGAGTTAAATAACCCCTGAAGTTCTCTTCATTCTGAATGGTTTATGCATAACTGGTAAAGCATAAAACATAGACTGTATCTTAGTACACAAACAATGTATATACATTTCGTTAAAGTAAACGATATTTATATTTCTTTTTTTGAGCTAGCCATTTCTGTCATATTTCTTGTTATTGGTTTCAATTTTGAAGCAGTTTTTATTCTAATTGTAAGCCTCAAAACCCAATGCAAAATATAGAGGCTTTGGAAGCCGATCTGAATTTTATAGGTAGTAACCGATAAGAAAGATTGAAGAGAAACATTGTAATATCTTATGTTATTATTTAATAGTGAAACAATACTAAAAGGATATAAAGCTTGTTACGAGTGATTTAAAGATAAGAATTCATTATAAATTCGACATCGATCCGATGGCCTTTGTAGATCAAATAGTATCAGAGCTAAAACTACCCCAACTATTTTTGAACCATTTTAAAACCTCTCTTCAAATTTGCTTTGAGTTGTGTCTTTACGCGGGATTACAGATCCAATATTAAGAAGAGGAGAGAGTATACTTATAATTAAAATCCGCTACAAATGGTGCCCCAGGCTGGGCGCCACTTGTAGCGGCTTTAGTACTACTTTAATATGAATATGCTACAATTTTCACACTATTATTTGATATGATGTTGCGTAGAGGTCCAATTTGTATCATATTTTAAAGTTGTTATAAATGCTCGAACTAGCTGCAGCCATTAAGTGGTGAGACAGCGATATCAAATTTGAAATAAATCCTTCTCACATGTATCATTCGTAACAGGCTTTATTTTGTTACAGCACTGTTTCACAATTTATGTGATTACTTAATTAGATAATTACGCGTAATACTTCAGATAATTTAAGTATTTCATCAAATTTCAGAAGAAATGTTCTTTGGAAGTCTCTTGAAGGAGGTCTAATTTAAAAATCATTCCAAACTATCCTTAGCGTAGCTGGTAAGAATGTTTGCCATTGCTGCGTTTAGAAAAAAAAAAAAAAAAAAAAAAAAAACAGTGCGAAGACGGGCATGTATTGTAGCTTCCGTTGCTATTGGGAGGTTTATAATAAAGTGTGCTGGGTATATTGTTGACGTTTAGCGTTGCCACGTCCTTCATAGCAGGCGATTGTTTTATCCGGTGCCAGGCAACAGGAACGTGAGAAAGGTTCATGGAATTTCATACGGTGTAAACTTTCACCACCTAGTTAACCGGTTTCTTTAATAACAGAGATGTCTACTTGTGAGAACAAATTCTCATTTTTAATCTTTATAGCCTTTTCGTTGTTTCACATTGGTTGTGCATTTCGGTCTCATATTTCTCTTCCCTCTGCGTCGTTTTCATCTCCTTTGTTATTCCTACCCGTGCATGTGTAGTTCTTAGGGGATTGAGCTGCTTGTATACGTACAATAAAGATAGTTTTAAGCCTCTGTATTTTCCACACTAGTACAGATGTTATGACATTTTGCTGCAATATAAAGCTAACATTTTAATGGTGTAGTAGGAAATAATTACTTTACATGCTAATTTAATAAAAATCCTGTCGTGAAATATTATTATTATTATTATTATTATTATTATTATTATTATTATTATTATTATTATTATTATTATTATTATTATTATTATTATTATTATTATTATTATTATTATTATTATTATTATTATTATTATTACTATTATTATTAGCATGCACTCGTTGAGATGCACATTTCTCAAACTGTTCGTTCTATACTGTCAAATTTTTGTACGTTGTGTACAACATTTCTGAGAATTTTGAGCATTACATGGATAAAAAGTAACATTTTAGTTAAAGAAAATACATTTATGCAATTCTACCATTAAAATTGCTTATTATGATGGCATAAACCGTGCGAAATTACCCAATTCGTGGCACCAGAGCCCCAAAAAATGGCGTAATTACCATGGCAACAAGATAGCAATGACGTCACAGCCACAACAATTTTCTCCAATGTGCCTGTAAGAAAACGTGAAATCGTCACTCTTGCAGACTAACGCACTTTTCGTTTCTGCATCCACAAAACGTTTCATATTATTTTTCGTTAACATCTTTTGATTTTTTCTGGGATTAATAAATTCTCAGTATTCTTGGCTTCGTCCAAAGCTCAAGAGTAATACAATCCACACTCTCGATGGTTTAACATTACCTTCCATTTTCCTCTATAAGTGTTGAAATATCTCCAACCATATTACGTCATACATCTGTGATTTCTGATAGGTTGTAATTTTTCATTTAGCAAATTTATTCATTATTTTTATGTATATAAATGTATATTATGTATTATGTATTTAATGGCATAAAACGTTGTATGTAACGCGTATATAATATGTTCATTATGACACTTGTAAAAATTAGCGCGTGAGCTTTAAACATGCACGTGTTATGTCTGCTCGAGCCACAGTCAGTCAAATTATACACTAGTTACATAAATAACTATTACAAGGTTGTGTGCGTGCGTGTGTGTATCTGTCAGTCTGGACAGCATAACTAAACATGAAAAGTCGATTAAAAGTCAAAGGTCTTTCAAGGAAAATTTTGAAGAAAATTGCTCCACCTCAAACTACACTTTACATTGAAAATTTTGAAGGAAATTTTGATTTTCTTGAAAATGACTAACGATTTTGATTAAAATGTCTTATGTTTGAGATATTTTTATGATAAATGAAACATATCTTGAATTTTCTGGCTATAGCCCCTGTAGTCGTATTTACTCTGGACGACTTTTGCATAACTAGCAAACCTAAGAGTTAGACCAGGTCTTACTATAGCAATGTAGATCTCGCTAAAACACACAATTTATGTCCAAATAAATTTTTCTTTAGGGTGAATCTTTTCGGAGATATTCTTTGTTATTTGTGTGAGTTTTGTAGAACTTACACTTCTGTCAAATGAAACATCTTTATTCATTTTTTATATGTTAACCGTGCAAAGAAACCGGAATTTAAAAGATTTGACTGTCACCCAGTCTTCTGTGTTCTCATATTCCCCTTGTACCTACAAGGAAATAAGCAATAAGATAATTTGTACAAATGTTTATCTCAACTAACACGAAGAAGATATAGGAATAAGAGTTTGTAAGAATGGTTAGTACAAGAGCAGAGAAAGTCATGTGAGTGCAACATAGACTGTTTGTGTATAGTACGCCATCTTAGGTTTATCAATTATACAAAAGTCTCTCCGAATGAATAGAACTTCTGTCTATTCTCAAAAAAATTCAAGATATTCATTTTATTTGTAATGTGGATGTTATAAGGTATTTTAATGAAAATCATTAAAAGCTTTTTGATAAAATAAAAAGTACCGAGTTTATCAGTCAGAGTTTTCGTTGACTCATGCTGTCCTCTTTCAGTCTGTCTCTTGCACGCACACGCAACAGCACATTGTTTTATAAAAATCCTATGTTTTTTTTTCTTTTTTTTTTCATTCAGGTGGCCTCTAAGAATCCATTTCCTCGACCTATATAATAAAAAAGAATTACGTTTTTTAAATGTTCTATGGATTTTATGCCTGAAATTTGAATTAGAGTATCTTAGTTGCAGACCTAGAAAAATGTGAGCATTAACCACGTGCAGTAGAACTGGTAAAAATGTCATCGCTTCTGAGAAAAAGAAACACGAATATTGAATATTATCCGAAAAATGTCGAAGTGCATATCTGGTTCATATTCATGATCATCCATTTGCCCCTTTGGGCTGGAATATATTAGAAATCTGCATATTTGGAATAAAGTACCAAAAATGGCCTCTGGTATCCATATTCAACGAAAATGGATTGACATAAATACGCAAAAGAAACCTAAGATCCCAGTTTTAAAATGTTGTAACTGTCTAGAGCGAAATAATAATCAAAATAAGTGGTTTTTGAGATTATATAACCCCCCCCCCCCCCCCCCCACATACACACACAGATAAATTTCACCAATTTTGGGCTTCCATCATAGAACAGTCACACCTAAAGCTTGTTCCAGTGACTATATTTACCACTTGTTTCTTAATTATGTTACCTACTCATTGTGGGGCGGAAAAAGAAGAGATAGATATGCATTATAGCGGCGTGAACCTTCTACAGGAAACCCTCCACTAAGATTACGCGAGAATACTGTCCTTGCGCCCTTAGTTCCATTAATAACCTTGCAAAATTACCAGCTTATCTCGCCACTTAGCGGCCATTTTGTGCACTTTGCTCTGAAGTAAATCTTATATATTTAAACGAGCAATTCTTGTGTATAAATATATTTATTCCGCGCAACTTGGAAACGGCTCTAACGATTTCCATCAAATTTTGTATTCGGATAGTTTTGCCTTTTAAGTTCATCTATATAGGTGTAATTCCCGAAAACACGCGATTTTACATAAAAAATAACATTTTTTATTCCCGCTTCTACAGTGCAATTCTTGTATATATATTTCCGGTATTTCAGAAACGGCTCTAAATATTTTGTTAAATTTTTGTATACATGCTTATTATATTCAGTGTTTTCTCTACTCACTTTTAGGTGACACATTCACATCTCTTTCTCTACTCACTCTCCTATAAACAATTTTCCATAAAAAACGTGATTTTACACAAAAAAAAAAAAAAAAAACATTTTTATCCCCACTTTTAAAATAAGTCATACCATGTTCTGTATGTTTGAAATAGAAATGCTATTACATTCACACTGTTTTCTCCTCGCACTTTTAGGTAACACATTCACATCTCTTTCTCTACACACTCCTATAAACAATTTTCCATAAAAAACGTGATTTTACACCAAAAATCATTTTTATCCCCAGTTTTAAAATAAGTCATAACATGTTCTGTATGTTTGAAATAGAAATACTATTACATTCACAGTGTTTTCCCTACTCACTTTTAGGTAATACATTCACATCTCTTTCTACTCACTCTTTCACAACTAAGTCATACAATTTTGTGCATGTTTGAAATAGAAATGCTACGTATTACATTCACACCGTTTTCTCTTCTTACTTTTGGGTAACACATTCATAACTGTTTCTCTACTCACTCTTCTAGAACTAAGTCACATAATTTTCTGTATGTTTGAAATAGAAATGCTGGATATTACATCCACAATCTTTTATCTACTCACTTTTAGGTAACACATTCACATATATTTCTCTACTCACTCTTCTATAAACAATTTTCCATAAAAACGCGATTTTACACAAAAAGAATTTTACCTTGCTTTTAAAATAAGTCATACCATGTTCTGTTTGTTTGAAATAGAAATGCTTTTACATTCACACTGTTTTCTCCTCTCACTTTTAGGTGACACACTCACGTCTCTTTCTCTGCTCACTATTCTACAAATAGGTCATACAAAAACAGGTGAAAATCGCCGAGCGAAGCTCGGTCGCCCAGGTACTAAGAACTTAAAGCTGTAACATGTAATTATTATAATAATTTGCAATGTAGTGTTTAATTGCATCTTTTCCAAATTAAGTTTTTTATAAATATGGACAACATTTGTTAATGTTCACTTTCTCTATTATCACAGTAGAGAAGTATTCGATGTGGGTACCGCACTGAAAATACAGGTTTTGAGGTCTTCTTTATCCAAAAAGCACTTATAGGGAGGAAAAAAAGGGGGGGGGGGAAACGCGTGCGCGTGTAGCGTGCCTCTGGCCTACTGATCCAAGGGTCACCTGTTCAAACCCGGCCCAGACCGATGGCATATGCTTAAAAATGACCGCGCAGTGTCAATGACATTTCAACACATCGGTGGCGCTGATATGGCCCTGGCAGTTGACGTCATTAACAATTAAACTTTTAAAACACACACACACACACACACACACACACACACACACACACACAGAGGACATTTTTTCTAAAAAAAATGCCTTTTTTGGATTCAGGGGGCCTCAAAACATATTTCCGTTAAAATCTCGACATCGAATTTTTGTGTGGAATACAATAGTTTCTGTACGTAGTAGAGAAAGTAAAAATGTGACTATAATCATAGCCTTCTTATGCCTACAACAAATGTGTCGACGTGTAATGCAAGTTATGATAGAAAAATCTGATATCTCTACTCTTGTACTAACCATTCTTACAAACTCTTATTCCTATATCTTCTTCGTGTTAGTGAAAATAAACATTTGTACAAATTATCTTATTAGTTATTTCCTTGTAGGTACAAGAGGAATATTAGAATACAGTAGGCTTTGAGCGATAGTCAGATCTTTGCACACGTAACATATAAAAAACTGAACAACGATGTTCCATTTCACCAAAGCGTAAGTTTTCCGAAACTCACACACATAACAAGGAATATCTCCGAAATGGTTCACCCTACAAGAAAATTTATTGAGACATAAATTGTGTATTTTAGCAAGATCTACATTTTTTGTAAAGTATGATTTTGTCTATCTCTAACGGTTTACCAGTTATGCAAAAGTCGTCCAGAGTAAATACGACTACAGGGGCTATAGGCAGAAAATTCAAGATATACATTTCATTTGTCATAAAAATATCTCAAACATATGACATTTTAATCAAAATCGTTAGAGCCATTTTCGAGAAAATCAAAATTTTCGAAAAATGTTCCATGTAAAGGGTTGTTTAGGGTGGGGCTATTTTCTTCAAAATCTTCATGTCGCATCCTTGAAAGACATTAAACTTAAATACCAACTTTGGTTTGTAACCGACTTTTCGTTTTTGAGTTATGCTGTCCACAGACTGACAGACACACACGGACATTTTTCTAAAAATGCTCTTTTTTTGGATTCAGGGTGCCTCAAAACATATATTTCCGGTGAAATCTCGACATCGAATTTTTGGGTGGAATACAATACTTCCCCTACTTGCCAGTAGAGAAAGTAAAAATACGCTTTGTAAGAGTAGTGAGTAGGGAAAGTAAGCGCGCTCGCCTACCACCTAGGCGGCCCGGGTTCGATCTCAGGGACCCGCATGTGGTATTCGTGGTGGACGAAGCGGCGTCAGGGCGGGTTTTCTCCGGGTGCTCCGGTTTCCCCCGTCATCTCATTCCTCCGGTGCTCCATCTTCATTCCATGTATCATCAGTGTCATCGCCTGCGGTGCCGTACTAGTAAAAGCGGACGTTAAACACAACAACAACATAGGGAAAGTAATGTGAGCGCAGTGGGTTTTTACCCCATATATAGCAGGTGGATATGGGAGCGATATAACGCAGACTATCGGGGATTATCTCTTGCCCTAATAAAGAAGTGTGGTGCGTCCTTTTTCCAAGGCGGGATGCGGATATTCAATTTGTGTTGATAAGTTGGTTAGCCAGCCGACCCTTACGCGGTAGCGTGACGTCAATAAGTTGAAGATGCGACTTTCTTGTGAACTCGACCACTAAAAGTATTATCACACAGTGCTATTGATTGCCGCCCACGATTCACAGGAATCTGCGTATATATCGGGCGTTCTAACAGGAGGGAGGGAGGGAGGGGGAGGTGGAAGTTGGGGAAAAGTAACGTTCTAATGAGGGGCTGGTGTGTGCACCTCTTCATGAACGCTTCCGTCGAACTCTACTTGCTTTCACAGCAGCTATCCAAATATGCATGGAGCAAACATACTTGTATCATCTTTATACAGATTAACGATCTGTTTGGAAAACTGAGTGGGGTAAAGATAATTAAACTGCAACATTGGATTCCATCTCACAGCTGAAAAGGTCATATTTTAATATATAATACTAAAAAGAATACCTTATCCTTCCATTCAGCTAAATTAAGACTGAAAGAACCGACTTCATCATACTGAGCAGAAAAACGAAATGGGCCAACATTCTCAGCAATGGAAACTCAATAGCAGAACTGGAAGTAAAGCTATAACAACAAAACACGACTCTCTGTACCGAATGAAAACACTCGCCTCGCCTCGCCTCGCCGAAATTATGCTGTGATGATGCCATGTAAAACTGAGAACGTCTTGGAACGTGCTCTGGGCAGCTGTATTGGGAAGCCAGAAGGCTAATGACAGTTGTTCAACATCCTGAGCAATAGATAAAAAAATAAATACAAAATGTTTCATCCTTGGGTTTAAGGGAACCAAAACAAACCTGTAAACGGCCATAACAAACAATGCACTAGTGTCACTCCGCGTTTGACGTTTCGTGAAAACATATGGTGGAGCTTCCTGTTTTCCCCATCAGCCACTCAGCTGATTACTCTCAGTATTTTTTTTAAAAAAACTGCCATTGTTACCTCACATTGTTATCTTAGCCACTTGCTACATTTCACTCCACAGGCACTATGTATTACAGAAGTTCACACCCTTGTAACTACTTGTTAAACTAAATGTATTGATTTAGGAAGGTGCGAAAAAATATTAAGAAACATCTTTTGTTACTAAAAACGTATGTTAATCGGAACCGTAGAGTAATAGCGGAACAGCCAGCTCGGAATCAGAAGTGTTGATATTGTTCGAGTCATAACCTGTCTGCTGCGAATAAACAAAAGCTTATCATTTACCAAGTTGTATTTAAATGACGCGATTAATAACGGGATAAGGTAATTTGAACATACAGAAATAACACCGTAGTGAGTTAAATTATTACTACTATTAAAATTCTCATTGGAGTTATTTGCATTGATAGCTTATGCAGTTGAGTCTATACAAATTATTTGCTACAGCAGAAAAGTAATACTCTTACTCTTAAAACATGTACGCCATTCGTTTGTACTTCATCTTTGGTGAAACCGAAACACTTATTTTGTCAGAGTAACATATTTTAAACGTACGTCGGAAAATATTAACTGTTGCCCACAAATTAAAAGTGTTCATAAAATTTAACCCAATAGTATTTGGGTCTGTCACGGCGAGAGTGAATTGAAATGCAAGTTGCCATGTTTCGATTTTAATCGAAGGTCAATCTGGCTCGCCAACTCGAACAAAAGACTTTCGCCCTGGGACTTCGCGCTGTAGTGACGTAGTGGATTACGTCTTCCCCTTTTTTATGAAAGGAAGGCCTTGGGTGTTTACCAACTGTCAGGGTTGTCTTTCAAGGTGCCACTGTTGAAGTCAGGCGAAACAAACAAGCGTCGCGCATGTTGCTTGATATCCACACTGGACAGTTTGTACACGGCAGCACATTTATCATCCAAAGAGCAAAAACAAAAGACAGCACAGCGTATACAAGATAAGGCGGGTACGAGCGGAGGGGACGTAAGGAAACAAAAGGAGTTTAATAAAGGTTAAGTGTCTAGAAAAATCAGTTGGAAAAGTGCTGGTTAAACAAAGCAAGGGTTATGAATAGAAAACGCAGGACGGGGAGCAGGTGTAGGCGTGACAAAGGGAGAAATTTGTGGACCAGAAGGCTTTATGCGAAACTGAAACAAATGGTTCAGTGGAAAGAAGTCAGTGCACCAACATCATTAATCAGAGGTAGAGGAAAGCAGCAACAACGCCACGCGGCCAAATTAAACGTATACAACTAATGAAAACAGCTGCAGTATTTTGTAGTAAATAGCTTTAAGATGAACAAGCGCGTCATTGAAAAGCTGCAGAACATTGCTGGTGTTATTGTTCGAGCCCCTTGAAGTCGCTAAGCTTACTTATAAGAACCGGCATTAATCTCGCAGGTAAAGACGCTAAATTGTTCGCATATTTCATTCTGAAAGCACGATGAACAAAGCGGGGAAATGTTTCTCAAGTGAGCTTGGAGGAAATTGAACTGAGGATTACTTAGGAAAACCTCGGAGAAAAACTTCCTCCGGGCAACACAACACAACCCAACGGAGATTGCAACACAAGCCCTACGGGTTACAAGACAGACACGTTACCGCCATACCATGAAGGTGGACATTATTCTGGAAAATATCATCTCATCTGTAGTCTTATTTCAAGTACACTGGATTTCCGAGTAAAATGATATAAATTGTTTTAAAACACAGAAACCATCCTTCATATACCAGGTGCAAGTGAACTTCGTAGAAGTTTCATTCAACGAGAATGTTTGAAGAGAAGAGTTTGTTACGCACATATACAGGCTTTAGACTTAGTATAAAATGTTCAGCTTAAGATAAAATAATGCCACTTTTGCACTCTACCGTTTACCTATTCGATAGAACGTTGCATTTCATCCAAAAAGTCGATGAATAAATAAGTTACATCCACATTTCCATTGTCGTTCATTTTTACTTTCTCTACTGGTAAGCAGGGGAAGTATTGTATTCCACCCAAAAATTCGATGTCGAGATTTCACCGGAAATATATGTTTTGAGGCCCCCTGAGTCCAAAAAAGCATTTTTAGAAAAAGGTCCGTCTGTGTGTCTGTCAGTCTGTGGACAGCATAACTCAAAAACGAAAAGTCGGTTATAAACCAAAGTTGGTATTTAAGTTTAATGTCTTTCAAGAATGTGACACGAAGATTTTGAAGAAAATAGCCCCACTCTAAACTACCCTTTACATGGAAAATTTTTCGAAAATTTTGATTTTCTTGAAAATGGCTCTAACGATTTTGATTAAAATGTCATATGTTTGACATATTTTTATGATAAATGAAATGTATATCTTGAATTGTTTGGCTATAGCCCCTGTAGTCGTACTTACTCTGGACGACTTTTGCATAACTGGTAAACCGTTATAGATACACCAAATCTTACTATACAAAAAATGTAGATCTTGCTAAAATACACAATTTATGTCTCAATCAATTTTCTTGTAGGGTGAACCATTTCGGAGATATTCCTTGTTATGTGTGTGAGTTTCGCAAAACTTAGTACTTTCGTGAAAAGGATCATCGTTGTTCATTTTTTATGTTAAGTGTGCAAAGGCAACAGAATCCCAAATCTTTAAAACATTTGACTATCGCACAAAGCCTACTGTATTCCCATATTCCCATTGTACCTACAAGGAAATAAGCAATAAGATAATTTCTACAAATGTTTCTCTCGATTAACATGAATTAGAGGAATAAGAGTTTGTAAGAATGGTTAGTACAAGAGTAGAGAAAGTCATGTGAGTGCAACACATCACATTTTTATATATTCTATACAAATTATTCTTCAAAAAGTATTCTTCGGATTGCTTCATTGAGATAAAAGTTTTTAGAAATGGTCTCATCATTTATAGTTACAAGGGGGAAATATGAAATTTAAATGAGAGCTAAATACTTAAAAAGCAGGTCATAATAAGTTGGTTTTTAAATTCCACAATTTACCGAGAAACAAAACAATAGTGCTTCAAAAACTATGTGATAGAAGTAGTAGATAGCGTAAACAGTAACGAAAATCTTGCAAACAATTAATGTCACTACCTTTTATTTTCCCTACCACGTACCTACCTAATAGGCAGAAGAAGTGTTATATTCTATCCAAAAATTCAACAGATTTCACCGAAACCGTCTCAGCCTTCTTGATCAAATAAAAATAGTATTGTTAGAAAAAAGTCTACGTGTATGCAGCACAACTCAGAAATAAAAAGTCTGTTAAATTACCAAACGTGGTATGTAAGTTCAGGTCTTCCATGAATGCCACACTTACCTCACCAACTACCCCTTCGATAATTTTGATTTTCTCAAAAATGCCTCCTAACCATTTTGATTAAGATACCATATGTTCACGATATTTTCATGACAAATGAAATAAATTAAATGAATTTTCTGGAAATGTCCTCAGAAGTCCTCTTCTTTCTGAATTATTGTTGCACGACTGGTAAATCATAACAGATAAACAAAATCTTACTACGGAAGTTTGATGTGTTGCACTCACATGACTTTCTCTACTCTTGTACTAACCATTCTTACAAACTCTTATTCATATATCTTCTTCGTGTTAGTTGAGATAAACATTTGTACAAATTATCTTATTGCTTATTTCCTTGTAGGTACAAGGGGAATATTAGAATACAGTAGGCTTTGAGCGATAGTCAAATCTTTTAAAGCTTTCAGATTCCGTTCTCTTTGCACGGTTAACCTATAAAAAATGAATAACGATGTTATATTTGATAAAAGTACTCTAAGTTCTCCAAAACTCGCACAAATAATAAGGCATAACTCCGAAATGGTTCACTCTACAAAAAAATTTAGTCAGACCTAAATTGTGTCTTTTAGCAAGATCTATGTTTTTAGTATAGTAAGATTTGGTGTATTTCTTGCGGTTTACCAGTTATTCAAAAGTTATCCAGAGTAAATACGACTACAGGGGCTGTAACCAGAAAATTCAAGATATACATTTCATTTGTCATAAATATGTCTCAAACATATGACATTTTAATCAAAATCGTTAGCCATTTTAAAGAGAATAAAAATTTTCCTTGTAAAGGGTAGTTTAGCGTGGGGCTATTTTCTTCAAAATCTTCGTGTCGCATCCTTGAAAGACATTAAACTTAAATACCAACTTTGGTTTTTAACCGACTTTTTGTTTTTGAGTTATGTTGTCCACAGACAGACACACAAACACAAACACACACACACACACACACACACACACACACACACACACACACACACACACACACACACACACACAGGGACCTTTTTCTAAAAATGTTTTTAGGGGGCCTCAAAACATGTATTTGCGGTGAAATCTCGACATCGAATTTTTGGGTGGAATACATTTCCTCTACTTTACTATACGTAGTAGAGAAAAAAAAAATGTAGATCTAGTTAAGAAAGACAAGTTATATCAAATACATTTTTTCCGAGTGAACCATTGTTGTTGTTTGAATTTTCTCAAATGGGAATAAATTACTCGTGCAAAGAGAACAGAATTTGAAAGCTTTAAAAGATTTGACTATCTTAAAGCCGCATTCCCATGTTCCCCTTGTAGCTACAAGGAAGTAAGCAATAAGATAATTTCTGCAAATGTTTCTCTCGATTAACATGAAGTAGAGGAATAAGTGTTAGTAAGAATGGTTTGTACAAGAGTAGAGAAAGTCGTGTACTTACTAACCACGCTTCATAAACAAGAAGCTGTAAATTAGAATACCCTCGGTGCTTAACCTTGAAAGCACCTGATTTCTGAAATTGTGTGCAGTTGAAGCAGTTGAGATTAGCTTTCTGTTTAACCCTTGCCTTGACCGGAGCAACACAGTCAGTAATGGGATACCTACCTACATTTCACAGGCTTTACTGTAATGCCCTTGACATTTACGAAATGTCAGCGACGCGTTTTAGGCACCTACATACGTGGACAGCCAGAAATGTTCTGCTAAACAAAACCAAATATGAAGTTTACATCAAAATATGACATTCCTATAAAAGTAATGAGATAGATGTTGCTGTGTTGTGAGGATTTAAGGGATCTCAGAGCTGCTATTTTAGCTATTTTGGTTAAAATAACCTGATATTTACTCACATGACTTTCTGTATTCCAGTATAAAATATTTTTAAAAATGCTAATTTACTTTATTCTAAAGTAAACTTATAACCATAAGTGCAAAATTAAGAATCTATAACACAATCATAAAAGCTATAGTCGCATATGGCTCTGAAACATGACAAAAGCAAAAGTTATCAATATTTGAAAGAAAGATATTAAGAAGAATTTTTGGACCAATTAAAGACAGAGGACAATGGAGGACTCTGAGAAATGAAGAGTTAAATAAAAGAATAAAAAAACGAAAAATTATTAATTTCAGTACAGCACAGAGACTTGGATGGTTCGGACATTTGTATATGTAGAATGTCAAATGAGAGAACAGTTTAAAAAATCTGATGTGCTGCACTCACATGACTTTCTCTACTCTTGTACTAACCATTCTTACAAACTCTTATTCCTATATCTTCATGTTAGTTAAGATAAACATTTGTACAAATTATCTTACTGCTTGTGTCCTTGTAGGTACAAGGGGAATATTAGAATACAGAAGGCTTTGTGCGACAGCCAAATCTTTTTGACCTTTGAGATTCCGTTCTCTTTGCACGATTAACATTTAAAAAAATTAACAACGTTGTTGAATTTCGCTAAAGTTCTAAGTTTTCCGAAACTCACACACATAACAAGGAATATCTCCGAAATGGTTCACCCTACAAGAAAATTTATTGAGACATAAATTGTGTATTTTAGCAAGATGTAGCAGTTTTTTTGTATAGCGCTTATGATATACAGAATATATCAAAGTTACAAAATCCATTAATAGCAAAGGGTTAAGAATATGTACCACAGGTGAAGGGATGCCAAAAAGGCACTACCAAGGGTCATTAGCGAACGTCCCAAACATTAACGTAAACGAGATACAATTAGTTTGGCAAGGTCTTCAACATAAAAAAAAAAAAAAAAAAAAAAAGGAGCCTGCTATTGTATTTTTACAAAGTATCGGAAACCCGAGGGGTTTCGCCAGAGGGCAAAGTCTTGACTTAATGAAGTGAGGGCCATTATGGATGTTTGGGAAGCTAAAAAGGATAATGACTGAGATAGTAGGAGACAGGCATCGTTACGAGGGAGAGATACATGTAAGCAACACGGTGAAAGTTCGTTCCAGCGGTTACGTTAAACTGCATATTTTATTCTATTTAAAATTGTTCAGCAAAGCTTAAACGTGTAAAAATGAAACAAATAAAGTGTTCTAAAAAAAACTACAATGTCGCTCTCTGTAACCACCACGGATACCCGAGATTAAGACTCATGTGTGAGCAGCCGTAGGCACCCATAATAAGAAGCAGTCAATCGAGTGACCTAAAATGCTTCAAATTGGCGCTCCAACGTGTGGCGTGAACTTCAGAGAATTGCAGGAATGCTGCGTGAACTTCAGAGAACTTCAGGAATGCTGAGCGTGAACTTCAGAGAACTTCAGGAATGCTGAGCGTGAACTTCAGAGAACTTCAGGAATGCTGAGCGTGAACTTCAGAGAATTGCAGGAATGCTGCGTGAACTTCAGAGAACTTCAGGAATGCTGAGCGTGAACTTCAGAGAACTTCAGGAATGCTGAGCGTGAACTTCAGAGAATTTCAGGGAAGCTGAGCATGAACTTCAGAGTACTTCAGGGAGCTGAATAAGGTATGCGGAGAATTTCAGGGAGCTGAACAACAAAGGCCGTGAACTCCAGGGAAGGTGACCCAGGACACAGCAGGAACGAGAGGATCCGCATCGAATAGCAGTGCAGCAAGCTGATTAAGGTACTGAGTGAGAATTTTATCTACGTGTTGTAGTATATAGTCAATGTATTTAAGGAACGGGAAAATGATCGAGCAATTAGATATAGATATGGAAGTGCAGGAGGGTGATGAGAGAGTGGGAGAAGGTGTATATAGTAATGTAGATCATGCAAGGGACAGAGTAGCTGATACGAATATACAAAATCAGGGAGAAGAAACAGGGGGAAGCATGGAGACTAATGAAATATTAAAGTCACTTATGTCAATGATGACGGGGTTAACAGAAAAGGTAGATCAGAGTCAGAAAGATTTAACGGGGTTAACAGAAAAGGTAGATCAGAGTCAGAAAGATTTAACGGGGTTAACAGAAAAGGTAGAAAATACGAGGGAGAACTTAACAGCTGACTTAGTCAAAATAGGAAATAAGATTGAGAACCAACAGAAGGTTTTAGAAAATTTCAAGGAGGAAGTTAGAAATGAAATAGAAAATGTAAGAAGTGAGGTTAGAAATAATCAGGAAGAGGTTAAAATTGAAATTGAAAATGTACGAATTGAAATGAGGGAAAGTCAGGAACAGGTTAGGGAAGAGATTAAAACAGTTAATAAAAATGTAGAGAAAGAAAATAGAAAATTAAGGGAGGAAATAACTACTGAATTAGCTAAGGAAAGGGAAATTAATAGCAAGGAATTAGAAATCTGTAGGAAAAGGTTAGAGCAATCAGAGAGGGAAACTAGGAGATTAGCTGTGAGTGTAGATGAGGTAAATGACAAACTGAAAGAAAGATTAAATAACATATGTATGTCTGACAATGTTAGTGATTCTGTGAGTAGTAACACTATTACGGTAGCAGCACGGGACGAAGCGATGCAGAATGCGTCAGCGGACATTCCGATGTTAAATTTAAATGCTGGTACATCAGGTAATAGTAATACCAATGTCAATGTTAATGCACACAATAGTCCACATTTGCAATGGCCCAACCATGTTTTGAATGAAATTTCACCACCAACCTTTGAAAACGAAGAATTTGATGACCCCAAGGCTTTTATAAATAGCATGCAAGAGTATTTTCTTGTAAAAGGTATTCCCGAGGAATATAAGATGACGGTTGTCAGAAAATGTTTTAAAGGCAACGCTTCAAACTGGTTAGAGTTATCAGTAGGATTAAGTAATGATTATCGGACATTTAAGGAAATTTTCTTAAATAGGTATTGGGGAGCTAGCAGGCAGGCAAATATAAGACTGGAACTGAGTAATGGGAAATATAACCCGCATAAAGATCAATGCATGGTTAATTATTTTATGGCTATAGCTAGAAAATGTAAGATGCTGGACCCTCCGATGGGAGAAATAGAATTGATTAATTTAATAACCACACATTTTCCAGAAACCATTCAACACTATCTGATTATTGCGAAGCCGATAACAATAGCGGCAATGATTGACTTATTAATCGCACTAGAAAGAAATAAGAGCCAAAACGAGGCAAGTAATGAGAGACATTTTGGAAATCACCGATCTCCAACAAAAATTTTCGGGCAGGGGGCAGGTTCAGGTGATGTCAGGAATTTTGATGCTCGGCAACGGTATCATGGCCCAGTCCCTAAAAACAATAATTACCACCGGAAAAATAATTTTGAGCCTCAGGATAGGAGACATAATTTCGAGCCTCAGGATAGGAGACATAATTTTGAGCCTCAGGATAGAAGAAATAATTTTGAGCCTCAGGATAATAGAAGAAGGGTTGAGAATTATCCACGGGAAAGAAACCCTCAAATTAATTACGTACAGGCAAATAGATATTACGGAGATAGAAGGGGGTACACTAGGAATCGATTTCCTTCGGGAAATAATTATCACCATAATAATAATTGGTACAGACCGAATTCCCCTAGGGAAGAAGAAAGAAATGGGAATAGCAGAATTTCTCCAAATCCGGAAGAAAGGGTAGACGCTATAAACGCGGTAAAAAGATTGGAAGAAACAAATTTTCACCAGGATTCAAACCCGGGACCTTCATATAATGGGAATGGGACAGGAGCCATTAGTAAGGTTTCGGAAAACTCCAAACCCAGTCAACTTCGCCTTCAGTGAAGATTGGGAATGATGAATGTTCTTTACTTCGAAAATAAGGGACAGAGAAGGCAATGTTTGATCGAAAAACATAAAGAAAATACAGAGAATGAAATTTTAATTGATCCGCCAAGAATAAATATTGGTATTAACGGGAAATTATTTCAGGCTATTATTGATACAGGCGCTAATACTACTGTGTGTTCCCAATTTTTTTTTGAAAATTTAGTGAGTAGTGGTGTAAAATTATTATCTTTGCCAGTTTATGGGATATATTGCTCTGTAGCAGTAGGTAAAAGGAAGGAAAGGGTAAAATTTCAAGTGATGGTAAAGGTCGAGATCGCACATAAATGCATTGAAATATTATTTTTGGTTGTACCCAGGCTTGTTTTTGACGTAATAATCGGTTGCGATAGTCTTTATGCTTGGAATTCCATCGTAGATTTTGAAAATAGAAGTTTTAAGTTTGAAACAGGACCTGACACCATAATTGTACCATTTTTAGACCATACTTCGAGGATAATTGTACGGGATCAGGTAGAGGAAGAAATGGAGGGGGAAACATTCTTTGTCGAGGTAATAAATATTGGAGCGATGGAATTAGCAGAATTAAAAGTTGGGAACTACGATGAAATAGAGGAACAAAATATTGTGAGTAGAGGTAATTATTTCTGTGATTTTGACGAAGAAAAGAAACCCCGAGAAAACCCAAAATTTAACTTGAAGAATAGTAGTATAAATGAGTACGACGAAAGAAAGGACTGTGTCAAGATAGAAAATTTAATAGAATCTAAGGTGAACCAAGCTGAGAGACTAAATGAGGAACAAAAAGGAAAATTACGGGAACGTTTAATAGAAAACAGGGAGGTATTCTCGGAAAAGCCTGGAAGATGTAACTGTTAAACACATTCGTTTGAAGTGGCGAATAAAATTTTCAAAGAAACTCTAAGTAGCCACCAGATAAAACTATATCATTGTTCTTATTATTTTCCTTCAGGGAATCCGACAGAGCGGATATTAAGAGAAATAGGGACTTATTTTCGAGTGCTTACTCATAATAATCATCGAAACTGGGTAAAGTATTGTCCCATCATAGAGAAAATTATTAATAATACTGTAAATACTACAACTGGTTTTGCACCGATACAGATAATGCAAGGAATTGACCCTGAACCCATTTTTAAAAATACTCCAAGAACGATTGAGAGAAGTCAGCCATTATCAGAGGAACAAAGGGCTAAGATCGTTTTTGACAGATTGCAAGAAAAAGCGGAAAAGAGGAAATCAAAAATCAAGAAACGTAAAAATAAATGGAATCCTCAGGTAGGAGATCTAGTCCTCGCCAGGGATCATAAGTTATCCAATACGTTAAGGGGGAGAAGTCATAGATTAGAACTATTATATAAAGGTCCGGTAATGATTACTGAGAAATTCGGAGAGCATACTTATGAATTAGTGGACTTAAAAACAAACAAATCGATTGGGAGATGGCATAAGCAGCTAATAAGACCGTATAGAAATTCCTCAAATAGTATCGAAAAGTAAGAAAAGAAATGGTGAGAAGTTAGCTGAAAGAATGGTTGGATCATGAAAATAAGGGCCTAATTGTTTCTATGTAAACTTGTAAATAACTGTAAGAATAACGTAATTAATATTAAGCAAAGTGAATATATCGAAGAAAAAAAAAAAAAAAAAAAGAAAAACAGTGAAGTGGATAATGTGCGTGTGAAAAAATAAATAAATAAATAAATAAAAGCAAATTAAAAGTGAAACAAGCAGAACAATCAATAACCATAAAAGACTTTTGATAAAAATAATTATATAGAATCAGAAGAGCAATGAAAGAAGAAACATGTAATATAATATTAAATCACTATGTAGTATTAAAAATATAACCCTATGTGTGTTGAGTGCCGATTTGTGTAATGTAAATATGTGAAGGGTATTCTATGTACAAGCTATGTCTTTAAGAATTTGAGTGTAAACCCTTTTAAGTATTTGTATGTAATTGACGAAAGATTTGCTGAACAATCGCGAAATTTTAACAAGAAAATGATTTTCGGGCAAGACATACCTTATCATATTCTTACATAATATGATGATGTATATGGGGGGCATTTGTAGCAGTTTTTTTGTATAGCGCTTATGATATACAGAATATATCAAAGTTACAAAATCCATTAATAGCAAAGGGTTAAGAATATGTACCACAGGTGAAGGGATGCCAAAAAGGCACTACCAAGGGTCATTAGCGAACGTCCCAAACATTAACGTAAACGAGATACAATTAGTTTGGCAAGGTCTTCAACATAAAAAAAAAAGGAGCCTGCTATTGTATTTTTACAAAGTATCGGAAACCCGAGGGGTTTCGCCAGAGGGCAAAGTCTTGACTTAATGAAGTGAGGGCCATTATGGATGTTTGGGAAGCTAAAAAGGATAATGACTGAGACAGTAGGAGACAGGCATCGTTACGAGAGAGAGATACATGTAAGCAACACGGTGAAAGTTCGTTCCAGCGGTTACGTTAAACTGCATATTTTATTCTATTTAAAATTGTTCAGCAAAGCTTAAACGTGTAAAAATAAAACAAATAAAGTGTTCTAAAAAAAACTACAATGTCGCTCTCTGTAACCACCACGGATACCCGAGATTAAGACTCATGTGTGAGCAGCCGTAGGCACCCATAATAAGAAGCAGTCAATCGAGTGATATAAAATGTTTCAAAGATCTACATTTTTACTTTCTCTACTGGTAAGTAGGGGAAGTATTGTATTCCACCCAAAAATTAATGACAAATGAAATGTATACTTTGAATTTTCTGGCTATAGCTCATGAAGTCCTATCTACTCTGGATTACTTTTGCATAACTGGCAAACCGTAAGAGATAGACTAAATCAATACTGTACAAAAAATGTAGATCTTGCTAAAACACAATTATGCTAAATATTTTTTTTTTTTTTTTTTTTTTTTTTTTTGTAGAGTGAACCATTTCGGAGATATTCCTTGTTATTTGTGTAAGTTTTTGTAGAACTTATACTTCTGTCAAATGGAATATAGCTATTCATTTTTTATATGTTACCCTTGCAAAGAAAACGGAATCTCAAAGCTTTAAAAGATATTTGACTATCATTCATAGCCTGTTGTATTCCTTATTCTCCAAATACCTACAAGGAAATAATTTCTGCAAATGTTTATCTCAACTAACACGAAGAAGATACAGGAATAAGAGTTTGTAAGAATGGTTAGTACAAGAGTAGAGAAAGTCATGTGAGTGCAACACACATTTCTTTTTGTTGACTCACAAGAACTTTCCCATCGCAAGCTACGAGATAGTTGATAGAAATGAAATCTATCGGAACAAAGCCTAAAGCGCTCGCCATTGTTTGTCTCACATTCATCTGTTACGTTGCGTCACTCTGAAGGGGTGAGCGATGCTTGTACTATTGAAACTGTGAATACGCATCGCACAAACGTGATCTGGCATGAGATATGAGATGTTAACCGCAAGAACGCAGTCACGACCAGTTAGTTGTCACTTGTGCTTTTGTCTCTGGTCTTGCGGCAGCTTTGCTTGATGTAACAAGACTCTCAGGGTTGCCAACCCAAGTTCCCGATAATTCCAAAATAACATTTATAAAATACTTATCTTATTTCAGTGTGTGTGTGTGTGTGTGTGTGCGTGCGTGTGTGTGTGTGCAGTTTGGTATTCCCTAGAACGCCCGCCTCGGTAGCGTGATGGTTAGCGTGTGTGTCTCACGTTCAAGAGTTCGGATCTAGCTTAGGTTAAGTTATCCGTGTAAGGTTTTTACCTGATGTTTTCCCTTATCCTGAGAAGTCAAATGTAACTTAAAGCTCTATGGACCTCGGGCTCATTTGAGCACCATTTCACCCATTTCGTTAATTCACCGTCCGATATAATACGTTGGAGGACAGTAGTGGTATATTGTATGTTCTGGCTCAAGAAGTGGCATAAGTGACATGTATGTTCTGGCTCAAGAAGTGGCATAAGGGACATATCAGTCACGCCCCCCCTCCCCACCTCCCCCTCCCCTCCCCCCTTAAGTGACATGGGTATTTCTTTGGACACGTGGGAATTCCGAAAAGAGAGGGTGTATGGTCTGTCGCGATCAGGATGACAAAGGAAGTGTAATTTATGACCCCCGTCCCCCCTGACCCTCCTATTCTAGTGTCTGCAGGTGTTTTCGAAAGAAGAACGCGAGGGTAAGAAACCCTACAATGAATGGCCCCCTTTCAGATCTTGATATATTTATGTGACAGTTGGAAATGTTCCCCTCTGACAGTTTTGAAAAGAACAATGCTTCATCTTGCAAGGGGGCGAGCATAGACATACACATTTTGCCTGTCTGAACAGGCTTAGTGTTTTTCTCTTAACAAAGCAGCCAAAGATCGCCCACCTGCAGGAAGAAACCTTTTCAATAGCGAAAGGATACTTCTGTATTGACGCGTGGACCACCCATGTGGTCCCCCACTGAGAGGGTTTCCCTGCCTTCCCTCACAATGACCGTCCAACCCCTCCAACACTTCAATGGTTCCCACACAGTGGGGACAAAAGGAAACCTGTAACATAACTCTTAGCAGAAAAACAAACTTACAGTTCGACATAACGAAACTGCATTCTTCCGAAGAAAAACCTATTCTCACTGAAATTTTCGGACCGCACACATCTTTGACTTTGCACTATCCATTAAGCGGAAGGGTAACTCATTCTCCCTATTGTACTTGCAGGTGGCTGCTTCAAGCATTATTTAAGCATTGACAATGACGACAAAAAGTTAAGGGGTTTCTCTTACACATAGAGGCAAAGACAGCAACAGTATTGTATTGAGAAAGGACAGTGTTGTTTGCTTCTTAGGGAGCATCGCCCAAAAAAGATTAGGTCTTCTCCCTATTGTACTTGCAGGTGGCTGCTTCAAGCATTATTTAAGCATTGACAATGACGACAAAAAGTTAAGGGGTTTCTCTTACACATAGAGGCAAAGACAGCAACAGTATTGTATTGAGAAAGGACAGTGTTGTTTGCTTCTTAGGGAGCATCGCCCAATAACGTTATTTTATACTTGCAACATTCATTTTGTGTATAGTATCATGTTCGACGATCAGAGAGGCTGTTTCTCGTTTCTTTCAAGCAAATTTAAGCTTTGACAACATGTTACTTAAGCTGAAAATATTGTCTCGTCTGTTACCCTCACGCAACTTTCTCTACTCTTGCCCTAACAATTAATACAAAATGTTATTTGCACTAACATCTTCGTGTTAGCTGAGATAAACGTTTTCACAAATTATCTCTCTGCTTATTTCCTTTTATGTGCAAGGAGGTATATTAGAGTAAGGAAGGCTTTGTGTACTGATCAAAAGCTACATGCAATTCTACTGAAAAAGCATTCACAAGGGAATTTTTTTGGGTCCATCCACATCTCTTGACTTCGCATTTGTTTATGTTCCCAAAACTCAACTAAAATCATGGAAATATCTCCAAAAAATCATACAGGCACACACACATACTCACACGTAAACACACACACACACACACACACACACACATACACCCCGCACACATGCACACAAATACACATGCACACCTACACACATGAATGCACAACCACACACACATACACACACACACACACACACACACACACACACACACACACACACACAAACAGACATACATACGCGCAAACACACGCACAAAACCGCATAAGCTTCATTTATAATTTCCTTAAATTAAGGACTTTATGTTAGCCAATGCATCACTTTTCACAAGGATACTCTACTCAGTTTTCTTTGTGAAATATCCGGGGTGTTTAAGAGGACACTTATTTATACATTTATTTTCTTATTTATAGTATCTTACAAGATTACTATGCTTGTTCAATCCTAGCAAGTAATATTTTCTAAATCGCACCAAAGAATAACGATACCACAATGCAGGAACAGTAAGCACCCGAGGAACGTAGCTGAATCATTGAACCATCAGCAATACAGGTTTCAAAGTAATGGGCAAATTTCAAACACTAAGTAATATCTCGCCTTATTATTAGTTTCTTTATTGACAAATTCGAGAGTTCTGGTCAAAGTAATTACTGCAATAACATATGTTAACATATATAATAACCCCTTTCAATCATACAGAAAATTCTTTTGACTTCATTTCTACATAAACACAAATATTAAAAATCTGATGTGTTACACTCACGTGACTTCTACCCTCTTGTACTTCCCATTCTTACAAAATCTTATTCCTATATCTTCTTCGTGTTAGTTGAGATAAACATTTGTACAAATTATCTTATTGCTTATTTCATTGCAGGTGCAAGGAGAATGTTAGAATACTGCAGGCTTTTCTGCCATAGTCTAATGTTTAAAAGCTTTGAGATTCTGTTGTCTTTGCACACTTAAGATATAAAAAATGAACAACAATGATCCATTTCACGAAAGTTCTAAGTTTTTCCGAAACTCACACACATAACAAGGAATATCTCCGAAATGATTCACACTACAAGAAAATTTATTCAGTCGAAAATTGTGTATTTTAGCAAGATCTATATTCTCTATAGTATGATTTGGTCCATCTCTAACGGTTTACCAGTTATGCAAAAGTTGCCCAGAATAAATACGACTACAGGGGCTTCACCCAGAAAATTCAAGAAATTAATAAACGTATGACATTGTAATCAAATCGTTAGAGCAATTTCCAAGAAAGTCAAAATTTTCGAAAAATGTTCCATGTAAAGGGTAGTTAAGGGGGATATTTTCTTTTCAAATTCTTCGTGGCGCATCCTTGAAAGACATTAAACTTAAATACTAACTTTGGTTTAACCGACTTTTCGTTTTGAGTTATGCTGAGCACAGACTGACACACACACACACACACACACACACACACACACACACACATGCCTACACATACACACACACACACACACACATTTTAGCAAACACACCTACACACACACATTTTTAGCAAACACACCTACACTCACACACACATTTAGACATGCACACACACGCACACATACACATACGAGCATACACACACATACACACACTCACACACGCGCACACACCCCCACTTACACACATACACTCACACACATGCACCCAAGCACACACATACACGCACCTTTTTGTAAACCTGCTTTTTTGGATTCAGGGGGCCACGAACATATATTTCCGGTGAAATCTTGACTTCGAATTTTTGGGTGGAGTACGATACTTCCCCTATTGACCAGTAGAGAAAGTAAAAATAGAGGTTGCGACAACTGAGCATAAAAAATACACAACGCTAATTTCATTTCAATATATGAAACTCCTGATATTATTCTTTGTTATCAAATGATTAAAAATTGAAGAGACAGAATAATGAAAATTTCATTCATCTTACCCTTGCTATTGAATAAAGTTAGTGAATGAGACCTGATGCTCTGAAATTATTTATTTTTTCTCAAGTAGTAATAGATAAGGGGTTAATAAAATATCAACAGGAACTTTTTGTCACTAGATGTAAGTTTATTTAATAAGTTTGCCGGTTTATAGCAGGTTTGTATAAAACAATTGTACTATTAAATCTTACAATCCAGAGGCTTTTAAGGGGAGAATATGTTTGGAAACATCTCAAAGAATGAGTGAAAACTGCGTACCAATATTCATTACAAATACAAACCAAAACGGATAAGTGGGGCTTGTAGACAGAATACAAAACGAGCTCTATGGTGTTAAAGGAAATTAAAGACGCAAAACTCCTTATGTGACTTAATCCCTGGGAATGACTGATGGTAGCATGGAGATGGGAACAATAACATACATTCCATAATGGCAGGTAAGCCCATTTTATTATACTTTAAAGAAACATTTTGGTGTCTTTCTACGATTGAAAGTCATTAAATAGGAACAAAATACGCAGAAAAAAGTTTTTATATGTTAAATGACATGTATTTCCTTACAATGGACTTGAAATTATCAGCTCATCATTCATTGCCTTTACACATTGAAAGATTAAGTCAAAGTGGAAATCCGAACTAACGATGAAATTGCCAAATGTAGGAAAACACGATAACTTTTTTTCCCCACTATTCATTAAATGTTTTCTTTTGTTGTTATTTTTATTATTATTCTTTTATTCTTTTGTAGGAAACATCGACAGGGCAAATGAATCTAACACGAGCATCAATGGCTCGCTCCCTGGACGTTGCACAACACGACTTGACAAAGTTACAATGCCAGTTAGGCCCAATAAATGCAGTTGTGATAGTTGTAAAAATATTTCATCACTGAAAAGTCTACTGGGGGAAATTCAAGGTAAGAATTATTAAATATTGAAATGCTAGTTTATATTGTTCCTTATTTGTCTCATTGTAGGAATTCCATCGTAAGCAATTTTTGTGTACATTCTGTCTTCCAGCGTTAGCATTTCAGCTCCAAACCATATGTTCAATCGAAATATCATATATGATATTTTGTTTTTCATCATTCATCTGACTTATAGTATCCCTTTTAATACTCTCTTCTTCATATCAAAGTGACTTATCTCAAATAATCTGTCTCTAAGCCAAAAACATTTTCTTTTATACCTGAATTAAATATAGTCTTTTATTCAATCTTTAATAAATGTTCACTTGCTGAATATGAATATCCACTTCAAATATTATAACACCATTAATTAATTTTATTGTTTCATCTTACTTCAGGCCCATATGAACCAATGGACCTTTCATTGAATCGCCAGCCTAAGGAGCAGCACACCATGAGACCTTCACAAACAGCTTTACACAGAGAATCAGCGCAAAAGAGGGAATTATACCATAAATCACTTTGCGATTGCAAGATCGCTAATCAAGCTGGGAAGAGCACATCTTCTTCAATATCGCAGAGTAATAAGCAGCCGCATGAAAACACCCATCAGATTACAGATGAACAATTATATCAACAACGCAAGTACAGCTGGGAACCTTCAAATAAAAGATGTCATACTCATACAAGGGAGCAATTCAACAGCCCGCAGCAAAGAACTCAACAAAACTTAAAGGAATTGATCGAAAACAAGACAAGGATATGTATTCATACCTGTGAAACTATGAAATGTGATACTTTGAAAATTACCATAGAACTTATTTTATAATTCAATAAGATTTCTTAGAACAGATAACCAGCTCTTATTGAGATACGTTATTGACTTTGGCAGGGACTCTAGGTCATATCTAACGACAGTAACAATCATTCATCATGTAATTCATGCTTAGCCTGCAGAGTCGCAGTTATCAGAAGTAACAGGTGTTCTATTTTATTCCAAGGGCGGAAAAACAGCGTGATAGACACAGAGAGAGAGAGAGACTGCCTGTTATGTGCAGGTGTTTTACCATATTTATGAATTCTGAATAATATCCACAGGCATTTAGCCTGAAGCAGTATCTACTTATATTGTGAAATCATCAATTATGTTGAAATGTAAAACGATTTTGATTCATTTAATAAAATTTATGAATAGAAATATCAGCGTTATCATTTAACCTGTCGTAACCTATCCTAGCCTAAGCAAGCCTACCCTATCCAAATTTAGCCTATCTTAACTAGGAATGCATGCAGGAATAACATAATGCATGATATAAATTAACAAAAGAACATAATTACAATCAGATAATTTTATTTAACTTATAAAGATGAATACACTACCATTACCATTCAGAAAGCAAGCATATACTATTGAAAGACAATACATATATTTTCATTTCATTTCTTAATCATTCAATGATGCCAGTCGATTTCAGTTCATTGATAATTCCTTGAATTTCCTTATAGTGATTCTGTCCGGTCGATTCTTGTGACATGATTAATAATCGTAAACGTTTTACTAATTCATTTGGATCGAACCAAGGATATTCCATGCGAAAAGCAGCACTTGATGAAGGAGCATCTTGCATGTTATCGGAGACTTGGAGATTATTACTTTCTTCCAATGAAGTCATGTTTCCAGATGTTTTTACAAGGACGCTTAGCGTTGATTTTCCATCTTCATTATTAGATGTTTCATCAATCCCAGACTTTTCACTCTCTTGCAACGGAAATGCCCCTGATTCAGAATTAGCTATATTGTTCACAGGAGCATTAGAAACTTCTTTCTTGCATACTTTATTATGGCGTTCAAGCCTACTCGTTGTCCTATTCTTTAAAGTCTGCCCACACTCACAGCATTTGAGGAAACGATGCTTTCCAAGACTAATATATGAAAAATTAAGTCTTGCATATTTTGAGCAATACAACCTTTTACTGTGATCACTCATAGTGAAATGCAGCTGAAGCTGACAATAACCGTTTTAAGCAAAAGTTAGAGATGCTCGATATTTTATACATTGATTGTTCATATGTCAAATATAAACTCGCAACAATGCAAAACAATTTAGTGTAAGCAGACACCCTAAGTAACCACAGGTGACCAGATGAGGTGACCAAGGGTGACCAAGGGTGACCATGGGTGACCACGGGTGACCAAGGGTGACCATGGGTGACCACGGGTGACCAAGGGTGACCATGGGTGACCAAGGGTGACCATGGGTGACCACGGGTGACCAAGGGTGACCAAGGGTGACCATGGGTGACCAAGGGTGACCAAGGGTGACCAAGGGTGACCATGGGTGACCACGGTGACCACGGGTGACCAAGGGTGACCATGGGTGACCACGGGTGACCAAGGGTGACCATGGGTGACCACGGGTGACCACGGGTGACCAAGGGTGACCATGGGTGACCAAGGGTGACCAGATTAGGTGACCACGGGTGACCAAGGGTGACCATGGGTGACCACGGGTGACCAAGGGTGACCAAGGGTGACCATGGGTGACCAAGGGTGACCACGGGTGACCAAGGGTGACCATGGGTGACCACGGGTGACCAAGGGTGACCAAGGGTGACCATGGGTGACCACGGGTGACCAAGGGTGACCATGGGTGACCAAGGGTGACCACGGGTGACCAAGGGTGACCATGGGTGACCAAGGGTGACCAGATTAGGTGACCACGGGTGACCAAGGGTGACCATGGGCGACCACGGGTGACCAAGGGTGACCATGGGTGACCACGGGTGACCAAGGGTGACCATGGGTGACCAAGGGTGACCAGATTAGGTGACCACGGGTGACCAAGGGTGACCATGGGTGACCACGGGTGACCAAGGGTGACCAAGGGTGACCATGGGTGACCAAGGGTGACCACGGGTGACCAAGGGTGACCATGGGTGACCACGGGTGACCAAGGGTGACCATGGGTGACCACGGGTGACCAAGGGTGACCAAGGGTGACCATGGGTGACCAAGGGTGACCAAGGGTGACCACGGGTGACCACGGTTGACCAAGGGTGACCATGGGTGACCACGGGTGACCACGGGTGACCACGGGTGACCAAGGGTGACCATGGGTGACCACGGGTGACCAAGGGTGACCATGGGTGACCAAGGGTGACCACGGGTGACCAAGGGTGACCATGGGTGACCAAGGGTGACCAGATTAGGTGACCACGGGTGACCAAGGGTGACCATGGGCGACCACGGGTGACCAAGGGTGACCATGGGTGACCACGGGTGACCAAGGGTGACCATGGGTGACCAAGGGTGACCAGATTAGGTGACCAAATAGGTGGCCCGTGACCCAAGCACGTACGTGAGCAAAATAAGTGCAAGCTAATGTGAGACTATCAAACATTCAAAATATATAACCTAAACCTAACCTAAGCTAACATAATGTTACCTGAACCTGTTTGCTTGAATCTACACACTGTAACTATTTTAATTGAGGATTTCATTCTGCTTGCACTTATTTTGCTCACGTACGTGCTTGGGTCACGGGCCACCTATTTGGTCACCTAATCTGGTCACCCTTGGTCACCCATGGTCACCCGTGGTCACCCTTGGTCACCCTTGGTCACCCATGGTCACCCTTGGTCACCCTTGGTCACCCGTGGTCACCCATGGTCACCCTTGGTCACCCGTGGTCACCCATGGTCACCCTTGGTCACCCGTGGTCACCCTTGGTCACCCTTGGTCACCCATGGTCACCCTTGGTCACCCTTGGTCACCCGTGGTCACCCATGGTCACCCTTGGTCACCCGTGGTCACCCATGGTCACCCTTGGTCACCCGTGGTCACCCTTGGTCACCCATGGTCACCCTTGGTCACCCTTGGTCACCCGTGGTCACCCATGGTCACCCTTGGTCACCCGTGGTCACCTAATCTGGTCACCCTTGGTCACCCATGGTCACCCTTGGTCACCCGTGGTCACCCATGGTCACCCTTGGTCGCCCATGGTCACCCTTGGTCACCCGTGGTCACCTAATCTGGTCACCCTTGGTCACCCATGGTCACCCTTGGTCACCCGTGGTCACCCTTGGTCACCCATGGTCACCCTTGGTCACCCGTGGTCACCCATGGTCACCCTTGGTCACCCTTGGTCACCCGTGGTCACCCATGGTCACCCTTGGTCACCCGTGGTCACCCTTGGTCACCCATGGTCACCCTTGGTCACCCTTGGTCACCCGTGGTCACCCATGGTCACCCTTGGTCACCCGTGGTCACCTAATCTGGTCACCCTTGGTCACCCATGGTCACCCTTGGTCACCCGTGGTCACCCGTGGTCACCCATGGTCACCCTTGGTCACCCGTGGTCACCCATGGTCACCCTTGGTCACCCGTGGTCACCGTGGTCACCCATGGTCACCCTTGGTCACCCTTGGTCACCCTTGGTCACCCATGGTCACCCTTGGTCACCCTTGGTCACCCGTGGTCACCCATGGTCACCCTTGGTCACCCATGGTCACCCTTGGTCACCCGTGGTCACCCATGGTCACCCTTGGTCACCCGTGGTCACCCATGGTCACCCTTGGTCACCCTTGGTCACCTCATCTGGTCACCTGTGGTTACTTAGGGTGTCTGCTTACACTAAATTGTTTTGCATTGTTGCGAGTTTATATTTGACATATGAACAATCAATGTATAAAATATCGAGCATCTCTAACTTTTGCTTAAAACGGTTATTGTCAGCTTCAGCTGCATTTCACTATGAGTGATCACAGTAAAAGGTTGTATTGCTCAAAATATGCAAGACTTAATTTTTCATATATTAGTCTTGGAAAGCATCGTTTCCTCAAATGCTGTGAGTGTGGGCAGACTTTAAAGAATAGGACAACGAGTAGGCTTGAACGCCATAATAAAGTATGCAAGAAAGAAGTTTCTAATGCTCCTGTGAACAATATAGCTAATTCTGAATCAGGGGCATTTCCGTTGCAAGAGAGTGAAAAGTCTGGGATTGATGAAACATCTAATAATGAAGATGGAAAATCAACGCTAAGCGTCCTTGTAAAAACATCTGGAAACATGACTTCATTGGAAGAAAGTAATAATCTCCAAGTCTCCGATAACATGCAAGATGCTCCTTCATCAAGTGCTGCTTTTCGCATGGAATATCCTTGGTTCGATCCAAATGAATTAGTAAAACGTTTACGATTATTAATCATGTCACAAGAATCGACCGGACAGAATCACTATAAGGAAATTCAAGGAATTATCAATGAACTGAAATCGACTGGCATCATTGAATGATTAAGAAATGAAATGAAAATATATGTATTGTCTTTCAATAGTATATGCTTGCTTTCTGAATGGTAATGGTAGTGTATTCATCTTTATAAGTTAAATAAAATTATCTGATTGTAATTGTTCTTTTGTTAATTTATATCATGCATTATGTTATTCCTGCATGCATTCCTAGTTAAGATAGGCTAAATTTGGATAGGGTAGGCTTGCTTAGGCTAGGATAGGTTACGACAGGTTAAATGATAACGCTGATATTTCTATTCATAAATTTTATTAAATGAATCAAAATCGTTTTACATTTCAACATAATTGATGATTTCACAATATAAGTAGATACTGCTTCAGGCTAAATGCCTGTGGATATTATTCAGAATTCATAAATATGGTAAAACACCTGCACATAACAGGCAGTCTCTCTCTCTCTCTGTGTCTATCACGCTGTTTTTCCGCCCTTGGAATAAAATAGAACACCTGTTACTTCTGATAACTGCGACTCTGCAGGCTAAGCATGAATTACATGATGAATGATTGTTACTGTCGTTAGATATGACCTAGAGTCCCTGCCAAAGTCAATAACGTATCTCAATAAGAGCTGGTTATCTGTTCTAAGAAATCTTATTGAATTATAAAATAAGTTCTATGGTAATTTTCAAAGTATCACATTTCATAGTTTCACAGGTATGAATACATATCCTTGTCTTGTTTTCGATCAATTCCTTTAAGTTTTGTTGAGTTCTTTGCTGCGGGCTGTTGAATTGCTCCCTTGTATGAGTATGACATCTTTTATTTGAAGGTTCCCAGCTGTACTTGCGTTGTTGATATAATTGTTCATCTGTAATCTGATGGGTGTTTTCATGCGGCTGCTTATTACTCTGCGATATTGAAGAAGATGTGCTCTTCCCAGCTTGATTAGCGATCTTGCAATCGCAAAGTGATTTATGGTATAATTCCCTCTTTTGCGCTGATTCTCTGTGTAAAGCTGTTTGTGAAGGTCTCATGGTGTGCTGCTCCTTAGGCTGGCGATTCAATGAAAGGTCCATTGGTTCATATGGGCCTGAAGTAAGATGAAACAATAAAATTAATTAATGGTGTTATAATATTTGAAGTGGATATTCATATTCAGCAAGTGAACATTTATTAAAGATTGAATAAAAGACTATATTTAATTCAGGTATAAAAGAAAATGTTTTTGGCTTAGAGACAGATTATTTGAGATAAGTCACTTTGATATGAAGAAGAGAGTATTAAAAGGGATACTATAAGTCAGATGAATGATGAAAAACAAAATATCATATATGATATTTCGATTGAACATATGGTTTGGAGCTGAAATGCTAACGCTGGAAGACAGAATGTACACAAAAATTGCTTACGATGGAATTCCTACAATGAGACAAATAAGGAACAATATAAACTAGCATTTCAATATTTAATAATTCTTACCTTGAATTTCCCCCAGTAGACTTTTCAGTGATGAAATATTTTTACAACTATCACAACTGCATTTATTGGGCCTAACTGGCATTGTAACTTTGTCAAGTCGTGTTGTGCAACGTCCAGGGAGCGAGCCATTGATGCTCGTGTTAGATTCATTTGCCCTGTCGATGTTTCCTACAAAAGAATAAAAGAATAATAATAAAAATAACAACAAAAGAAAACATTTAATGAATAGTGGGGAAAAAAAGTTATCGTGTTTTCCTACATTTGGCAATTTCATCGTTAGTTCGGATTTCCACTTTGACTTAATCTTTCAATGTGTAAAGGCAATGAATGATGAGCTGATAATTTCAAGTCCATTGTAAGGAAATACATGTCATTTAACATATAAAAACTTTTTTCTGCGTATTTTGTTCCTATTTAATGACTTTCAATCGTAGAAAGACACCAAAATGTTTCTTTAAAGTATAATAAAATGGGCTTACCTGCCATTATGGAATGTATGTTATTGTTCCCATCTCCATGCTACCATCAGTCATTCCCAGGGATTAAGTCACATAAGGAGTTTTGCGTCTTTAATTTCCTTTAACACCATAGAGCTCGTTTTGTATTCTGTCTACAAGCCCCACTTATCCGTTTTGGTTTGTATTTGTAATGAATATTGGTACGCAGTTTTCACTCATTCTTTGAGATGTTTCCAAACATATTCTCCCCTTAAAAGCCTCTGGATTGTAAGATTTAATAGTACAATTGTTTTATACAAACCTGCTATAAACCGGCAAACTTATTAAATAAACTTACATCTAGTGACAAAAAGTTCCTGTTGATATTTTATTAACCCCTTATCTATTACTACTTGAGAAAAAATAAATAATTTCAGAGCATCAGGTCTCATTCACTAACTTTATTCAATAGCAAGGGTAAGATGAATGAAATTTTCATTATTCTGTCTCTTCAATTTTTAATCATTTGATAACAAAGAATAATATCAGGAGTTTCATATATTGAAATGAAATTAGCGTTGTGTATTTTTTATGCTCAGTTGTCGCAACCTCTATTTTTACTTTCTCTACTGGTCAATAGGGGAAGTATCGTACTCCACCCAAAAATTCGAAGTCAAGATTTCACCGGAAATATATGTTCGTGGCCCCCTGAATCCAAAAAAGCAGGTTTACAAAAAGGTGCGTGTATGTGTGTGCTTGGGTGCATGTGTGTGAGTGTATGTGTGTAAGTGGGGGTGTGTGCGCGTGTGTGAGTGTGTGTATGTGTGTGTATGCTCGTATGTGTATGTGTGCGTGTGTGTGCATGTCTAAATGTGTGTGTGAGTGTAGGTGTGTTTGCTAAAAATGTGTGTGTGTAGGTGTGTTTGCTAAAATGTGTGTGTGTGTGTGTGTGTATGTGTAGGCATGTGTGTGTGTGTGTGTGTGTGTGTGTGTGTGTGTGTGTCAGTCTGTGCTCAGCATAACTCAAAACGAAAAGTCGGTTAAACCAAAGTTAGTATTTAAGTTTAATGTCTTTCAAGGATGCGCCACGAAGAATTTGAAAAGAAAATATCCCCCTTAACTACCCTTTACATGGAACATTTTTCGAAAATTTTGACTTTCTTGGAAATTGCTCTAACGATTTGATTACAATGTCATACGTTTATTAATTTCTTGAATTTTCTGGGTGAAGCCCCTGTAGTCGTATTTATTCTGGGCAACTTTTGCATAACTGGTAAACCGTTAGAGATGGACCAAATCATACTATAGAGAATATAGATCTTGCTAAAATACACAATTTTCGACTGAATAAATTTTCTTGTAGTGTGAATCATTTCGGAGATATTCCTTGTTATGTGTGTGAGTTTCGGAAAAACTTAGAACTTTCGTGAAATGGATCATTGTTGTTCATTTTTTATATCTTAAGTGTGCAAAGACAACAGAATCTCAAAGCTTTTAAACATTAGACTATGGCAGAAAAGCCTGCAGTATTCTAACATTCTCCTTGCACCTGCAATGAAATAAGCAATAAGATAATTTGTACAAATGTTTATCTCAACTAACACGAAGAAGATATAGGAATAAGATTTTGTAAGAATGGGAAGTACAAGAGGGTAGAAGTCACGTGAGTGTAACACATCAGATTTTTAATATTTGTGTTTATGTAGAAATGAAGTCAAAAGAATTTTCTGTATGATTGAAAGGGGTTATTATATATGTTAACATATGTTATTGCAGTAATTACTTTGACCAGAACTCTCGAATTTGTCAATAAAGAAACTAATAATAAGGCGAGATATTACTTAGTGTTTGAAATTTGCCCATTACTTTGAAACCTGTATTGCTGATGGTTCAATGATTCAGCTACGTTCCTCGGGTGCTTACTGTTCCTGCATTGTGGTATCGTTATTCTTTGGTGCGATTTAGAAAATATTACTTGCTAGGATTGAACAAGCATAGTAATCTTGTAAGATACTATAAATAAGAAAATAAATGTATAAATAAGTGTCCTCTTAAACACCCCGGATATTTCACAAAGAAAACTGAGTAGAGTATCCTTGTGAAAAGTGATGCATTGGCTAACATAAAGTCCTTAATTTAAGGAAATTATAAATGAAGCTTATGCGGTTTTGTGCGTGTGTTTGCGCGTATGTATGTCTGTTTGTGTGTGTGTGTGTGTGTGTGTGTGTGTGTGTGTGTGTGTGTATGTGTGTGTGGTTGTGCATTCATGTGTGTAGGTGTGCATGTGTATTTGTGTGCATGTGTGCGGGGTGTATGTGTGTGTGTGTGTGTGTGTGTGTGTGTTTACGTGTGAGTATGTGTGTGTGCCTGTATGATTTTTTGGAGATATTTCCATGATTTTAGTTGAGTTTTGGGAACATAAACAAATGCGAAGTCAAGAGATGTGGATGGACCCAAAAAAATTCCCTTGTGAATGCTTTTTCAGTAGAATTGCATGTAGCTTTTGATCAGTACACAAAGCCTTCCTTACTCTAATATACCTCCTTGCACATAAAAGGAAATAAGCAGAGAGATAATTTGTGAAAACGTTTATCTCAGCTAACACGAAGATGTTAGTGCAAATAACATTTTGTATTAATTGTTAGGGCAAGAGTAGAGAAAGTTGCGTGAGGGTAACAGACGAGACAATATTTTCAGCTTAAGTAACATGTTGTCAAAGCTTAAATTTGCTTGAAAGAAACGAGAAACAGCCTCTCTGATCGTCGAACATGATACTATACACAAAATGAATGTTGCAAGTATAAAATAACGTTATTGGGCGATGCTCCCTAAGAAGCAAACAACACTGTCCTTTCTCAATACAATACTGTTGCTGTCTTTGCCTCTATGTGTAAGAGAAACCCCTTAACTTTTTGTCGTCATTGTCAATGCTTAAATAATGCTTGAAGCAGCCACCTGCAAGTACAATAGGGAGAAGACCTAATCTTTTTTGGGCGATGCTCCCTAAGAAGCAAACAACACTGTCCTTTCTCAATACAATACTGTTGCTGTCTTTGCCTCTATGTGTAAGAGAAACCCCTTAACTTTTTGTCGTCATTGTCAATGCTTAAATAATGCTTGAAGCAGCCACCTGCAAGTACAATAGGGAGAATGAGTTACCCTTCCGCTTAATGGATAGTGCAAAGTCAAAGATGTGTGCGGTCCGAAAATTTCAGTGAGAATAGGTTTTTCTTCGGAAGAATGCAGTTTCGTTATGTCGAACTGTAAGTTTGTTTTTCTGCTAAGAGTTATGTTACAGGTTTCCTTTTGTCCCCACTGTGTGGGAACCATTGAAGTGTTGGAGGGGTTGGACGGTCATTGTGAGGGAAGGCAGGGAAACCCTCTCAGTGGGGGACCACATGGGTGGTCCACGCGTCAATACAGAAGTATCCTTTCGCTATTGAAAAGGTTTCTTCCTGCAGGTGGGCGATCTTTGGCTGCTTTGTTAAGAGAAAAACACTAAGCCTGTTCAGACAGGCAAAATGTGTATGTCTATGCTCGCCCCCTTGCAAGATGAAGCATTGTTCTTTTCAAAACTGTCAGAGGGGAACATTTCCAACTGTCACATAAATATATCAAGATCTGAAAGGGGGCCATTCATTGTAGGGTTTCTTACCCTCGCGTTCTTCTTTCGAAAACACCTGCAGACACTAGAATAGGAGGGTCAGGGGGGACGGGGGTCATAAATTACACTTCCTTTGTCATCCTGATCGCGACAGACCATACACCCTCTCTTTTCGGAATTCCCACGTGTCCAAAGAAATACCCATGTCACTTAAGGGGGGAGGGGAGGGGGAGGTGGGGAGGGGGGGCGTGACTGATATGTCCCTTATGCCACTTCTTGAGCCAGAACATACATGTCACTTATGCCACTTCTTGAGCCAGAACATACAATATACCACTACTGAGGACGTTAATTTAAAAAAAAAAAAGTTTCCTAGAACTCGGTCGATGGGAAATCTATTAGTTCAAGATTACGCTACCTGGAACTCAGTAGTTGAGAAGTCAGCATTAATTGCAGAAACACACGTATCGTAGAATTTAGCAAATCAGAGAGTATGTGAAGGTCCAAGTTGAAACACGACCATCTAGGAGGGGCGGGTGCGCTAACGACGGTCCAAGTGCTCAAACACTGCCACAGTCACCCTGCACTGCCCAATCTCTCAGACTTACTTATACTTTTGAAATATGGAAGAGTTTCTACAGAAATGTGGAAAATATCGAGGTATGTTTAGCCGTCCTGGCCTCGCTGGTTTTCGCATTGATAGCAAGCGGGCTTTGGGAAAGAGAACCTTTGCAATCCACAACTTAAATAGTGAAGGTTTTGAGATTAGCAACTACCGTGCGAAATATAGTGCTATCTCTTTCTACTTTCCATGTTTCAACTGGAACTTTGGTGGGGGAAGTAAACATCTGAGCAGCTGATGAAACGGCAAGCGGAGTGACATCTAGGGTCGGAAGAATGAGTATAAGCGGAAGCGCTAGCTGCAACAGTAACCACCATGTTTAAAACCCCGGAAGGTATGTTGCCAGTGAAGCGTATTGCATCGCCTCCCCCACCGCTTTGGCATGTCCTTGTACTCCGTTTCTTGATTTACTGGTCTGCGTTGTTGCAGACGAAACAAAACTACACAACCGGATAGGTGAATATAGACCAACAGCACTGCATCAAGGTCGAGGGGCGAAGTATCAATGCATGTGTTGCATACCCTGCCAGTTTTCCGTAGTTAACTTGTTCTACATATCTATAAACTAATACAATCGGGGCAATGCTTGCTGAGGAGTATGTTTCGAACAACAATCAGTTATGAGTTAGAATTGTTAGCTTAGCTTTGAAACAGAGCGGCTGGTGGTTGTGCTTGCGTCACGTCATACCATGTGCGCGCGCAGTGCCTCTCGCTTGTTAATATTAATGAGGTATAAATCTAAGTTTTTCAGTGTTTTGTTTGGCAGTGAAGGTTGATTACATATTTTACTTCCTCTACTACATTTGGTAGAGGAAATATTGTATTCCACAAAAAAATTCGATGTCGAGATTTCACGGGAAATATGTTTTGAGGTCCCCTGAATCCAAAAAAAAAAGCATTTTTAGAAAAAGGTCCGTGTGTGTGTCTCAGTCTGTGGGCAACATAACTCAAAAATGAAAAGTCTGTTAAAAACCAAAGTTGGTATTTAAGTTCGATGTGACACGAAGATTTTGAAGAAAACTGCTTCACCCTAAACTACATGGAAAATTTTGCGAAATGAAAATGTGGAGATGACTAACATGGCGAAACTGCAGGAGATAAATATTTCGGGTTTATTCTTAGAAGAGAAGAGGTTTTCCTTTGAGTGAGAGAAAGAGCATCTAGACAAATAATAGTTGTGATATTGGTCATCTAAAACAAACAAAAAAAAAATAGCAAAACATGAGAGCTCAATTGCCCATATGAGTTACGAATTAGAATTGTGTGGTGTGTGTCAGAGAGAGAGAGAGAAAGAAAGAGATTAAAGGTGGAGAGGACGTAATATACTGCACACCCACTGCGACAAGTCACGAGCCGCCACTGAGCTACATTCACAATGAAGTATATATTTCCGGTGTACCCTCGGTATCCAATCTTTGGGCGGAATAGAATACTTCCCCTATTTACTGTACCTACGTTGTAGAGAAAGAAAAACTACTCACATGACTTTCTCTACTCTTGCACAGTATTCTTACGAATACATTCCTCTACTTTATGTTAATCGAGATAAACATTTGTACAAATTATCTTATTGTTAATACGTTAACGTTAATAACGTTACACATAGATCCCTTTTGTACAAACTCAGCACAGAACTGTCGAATCGAATCACAAATAAGAACTGTCAGATCACACTCGCACTGAACTGCTACTCGGCACGATACACAGGCTCTGTACACCGAACGCTTCACGACTGGAACTACTCTTTCACTTCTACTACTCTACTCTACTCCGGGCACGAGCGGGTCCCTTATATTGTTCTTTAGGCAAAGGAAATATTCTGGAAGTGGAATGATCGGGAGTGGCTGTGAGAGAACAGTCCAGACACCGCACTGCCACATAATGGTTATTGTTCCCATATGCTCTATTGTGCGGTCGGCGGACGAGTCTTTTATGGCAGGTAAACACCTCCGGCCCATCAGACCCCGACCGCCATTTCTTACCAGCAGCGTCCGGGCTTATGTACGGTCGGCGTGACAATATCTTAAACATATGGCATTTAAATCAACATCGTTATATCCATTTTTGAGAAAATCAAAATGTTCGAACATTTTTTCCGTCTAAGGTGGGGGAATTTTCTTAAAAATCTTCGTATCGCGTCCTTGAAAGATATTAAACAAATACCAACTTTAGTTTTTAAGTGACGTTTCCTTTTTGAGTTATGCTCTTCACACGCGCACACGTACACGCACAAAAACACACAGACACACACATATATACACACAGACGCCTTTTTCTAAAAATTGTTTTTGTTTTTGGATTCAGGGGGCTTCAAAACATATATTTCCGGTGAAATCTCGACATCGAAGTTTTGGGTGGAATACAATATTTCTCTACTTTACTATACGTAGTAGAAAAAGTAAAAAAAAAGTAAAAAAAAAAAAAAAAAAAAAAAAAAAAATGAGAATCGCACAAGCTATTCCACGAGTTGCCGGGCCTGATTTACAGCACGTTAAAAAACCTCAAGACTGATAAAGCGCATCTCAACAAATTTGCGCGGTTTTTCACCCCAATTTAGAAGAGGACACCGAGAAACAGCCGTTAACGAGCATCCCTAAATAAAAATTCAATTTACATTGTGAAACACCCTGTAGTATTTCGCTTTTAATCACGAGATCAATGAGGTTATACTCGTATCTTACAAAACCGCCTCTGTCCGTGGTATTTCAGGCAGAGTAATTCTCCTTTGCCTCCTTTCTGTGAACCGAATTCCTTGTGTAAGTATTTTTCACTTTCTTATGACTCGGACGGTCTGCTCCATTTATTACCTGTCTCTCCCAAGTTCCTAAATAAATCCGCCGCTAGAATAAATAGCACTGACTGCAGCCACATTGATGGGATCCTTCCCTGGTAAGCACGCACACGCACACACACACACACACACACACACACACACACACACACACACACACACAATCTTCTGACTATTTTACGAGCAGTACCAATGCTTTCAGAAAAATTGAAGGCTACTGCTGCAAAAGGGATTCATTTCAAGTTCTTCAGTAGTGTAAGCTAAATAGTGGATTTTGTATGGAGAACATTTCAATAACCATCATAATCGTATATAAATCTGATGTGTTAAAAGACATATTGTAGCACACTTTTAATTTCTACATATTCCTATGAAAGCGTGTCTTAATATTTATCCTGCGGTAGTAGTTTCACTATAGATTTTGTATAGATACAGTCATCGAAAAAATCTGATGTGTTGCACTCACATTACTTTCTCTACTCTTGTACTAACCATTCTTACAAACTCTTATTCCTATATCTTCTTCGTGTTAGTTGAGATAAACATTTGTACAAATTATCTTATTGTTTATTTCCTTGTAGGTACAAGGGGAATATTAGAATACAGTAGACTTTCAGCGATAGTCAAATGTTTTAAAGCTTTGAGATTCCGTTCTCTTTGTACGCTTAACATATAAAAAATGAACAACGATGTTCCATTTCACGAAAGTTCTAAGTTTTCCGAAACTCACACACATAACAAGGAATATCTCCGAAATGGTTCACCCTACAAAAGAATTTATTTACACAAATTGTGTGTCTTAGCGAGATCTACATTTTTTGTATAGTAAGTTTTTGTTTATCTATTACGGTTTACGAGTTATTCAAAAAGCATCATCATTTGTCATACCGATATCTTAAACATACGATATTTTAATGAAAATCGTTAGCCATTTTCAAGAAAATCAAAATTTTCGAAAAGTTTTCCACGCAACAAAAGGTAGTTTAGGGTGGGGCTATTTTCTTTGTGTCGCATCCTTGGAAGACATTAAACTTAAATACCAACTTTGGTTTTTAACCGACTTTTCATTTTTACTTTCTCTACTGGTAACTAGGGGAAGTATTGTATTCCACCCAAAAATTCGATGTCGAGATTTCACCGGAAATACATGTTTTGAGGCCCCCTGAATCCAAAAAAGCATCTTTAGAAAAAGGTCCGTGTGTATGTCTGTGTGTCAGTCTGTGGACAGCATAACTCAAAAACGAAAAGTTGGTTAAAAACCAAAGTTGGTATTTAAGTTTAATGTCTTTCAAGGATGCGACACGAAGATTTTGAAGAAAATAGCCCCACCCTACACTACCCTTTACATGGAAAATTTTTCTAGAATTTTGATTTTCTTGAAAATGGCTCTAACGATTTTGATTAAAATGGCATATGTTTGAGATATTTTGATGACAAATGAAATGTATATCTTGCATTTTCTGGCTATAGCTCCTGTAGTCGTATTTACTGTGGACGACTTTTGCATAACTCGTAAACCGTTAGAGATAGACCAAATCATACTATACAAAAAATGTAGATCTTGCTAAAATACACAATTTATGTCTCAATAAATTTTCTTGTAGGGTGAACCATTTCGGAGATATTCCTTGTTATGTGTGTGAGTTTCGGAAAACTTAGAACTTTCGTGAAATGGATCATCGTTGTTCATTTTTTTATATGTTAAGTGTGCAAAGACAGAATCTCAAACTGTTGACTATCGCACAAAGCCTACTGTATTCTAATATTCCCCTTGTACCTACTAGGAAATAAGCAGTAAGATAATTTGTACAAATGTTTATTTTAACTAACACGAAGAAGATAAAGGAATAAGAGTTTGTAAGAATGGTTAGTACAAGAGTAGAGAAAGTCATGTGAGTGCAACACATCAGATTTTTGAGTTATGCTGTCCACAGACTGATACACACACACACACACACAGACACATACACGGACCTTTTTCTCAAAACATATATTTCCGGTGAAATCTCGACATCGAATTTTTGGGTGGAATACAATACTTCCCCTACTTACGAGTAAAGTGAGTGTGCAGTTGCGGGTTTGCGATGACCCAAGAACCGCCACTGTTGTGACCAGTGCTGAGAACTCTGCTACAACAATTAATTAGTCTGTTGTGAAGAAGATTCTACTGGAGAAGCTAGGTACTCACGGTGCATGGTTCTGACAGAATGATTTAACGAGGCAATTTCAAGAAATGCACAACTACCCTGACCTCGGATGTTCTGTGCTGTGTTTACGAATACGAAAGACTACACTATTAACTCCAGAAGAAAGAATAATATTTCCCGAGGAAAATTACAGTTACCTTTCTTATGTTGATTTATGTTATCCCCGCATTTAAATATTCTGTAGCAGCTTTCTTTGTGGAAGAGCCAGCGAAGCAACGATCCAAACATCCCGTTATGACTCGTTGTTGAGACATGGCCAAAATAAAGTTAAGAGCAATTGTGACTTACGCGTAAAATCCGTAAGATACCCGTATTAAGATACCAAAGCGAATAGTTAACAAATTGTCACAACCATTCGTTCTCAAACTTCGACGCTCTCCAACGCCCAAACTGTGCATTTCCGGACAGGGGTTCGTATTCGGAAGCCGGTCAGTTTGCTATCCTGCACAATATACTAAGGTTGTCGGTGTTGTTTTGGGGGACCAGTATATACCTGCCAGGTGAGTCAGCCGCCCCTTATTTTTTTGGAAGGTAGGCCACCCATCTAACGGCATGTGCGCCTTAGTCCAGTTTTGCGCTTACTAAAATGTATTGCTTGACGTTCTTAAAGAGAGGAATGCGCAAAATTGAGAGCAACAGTGCTTTAAGGGACAGAACGTACTCCTCGCTAAAGTACACCTCAAAAACATACGACTCGTTTACTGAGAGCGAATTCCGGTTTCCAGCCGATTTTACAAACTTTTTATTAGAGTATACATAGCAACGTAATTCAGTAAACGCCTCGGAAAAATTGGACCTATCATATGGGTACATTAACAACGTCAGCTAAAAAGAAAATGGTGGATTCTTGTCCTTAGAGCAGGGATTGGCTGCCAAAAATTAGGAAACATTTAGACACGTCTCATCCATCATGGACCCGTACAGTCAAAACGGACATATTATTAAACAACAGTTTATTTGCATTTTTGCGTGAACTACGCCTCGTGCATCTCAATTAATATGCATAACAGCTTTTGCCATTTAAGTAATAATATTAAAACGCCCAGTAAGTGATTAAAAGTGTCTTAAAAGGCTAAATCAAGCCCGAAAACTTGCGAGGTGGCAATGGCATAGTAAAAAAAAAAAAAAAAAAATTAGTACATGCAGGTGATTCGAACCACCTTCACAACAGACAGGTTACTTCGGAGTCTTGCGCCCGTTCCAACTGAGCTACCTAGTAACGTGGGAGGTAAACATTCCGTTTAAGATGTAATATTCGCTGGTTCCAGTGAACATTTGCAGAAGTGCAAACGTCAACTGTCTAATTACGAATATATTAAAAAGCGATGTGATAACATCTATATTAGTACTAATTTCATCGAGTGTTTAACATCCATGTTAAATACGCACGTAGAACCAATGTAATGGGGTCGATGTTTTCATGTTGGACTATAAAATGCGGATTGCATAAAATTCGAGAATAAGGGGCAGCTGACTCACCTGGTATAGACAAGAATTGTTCCTTTAAATATATAAGATATCCCCATAAATACATTATTACATTTTATTGTTGATCATATGTTTTGGAAAATATGAGACAATTTGGAAATGAATGGTTTGTTTGTTGAAGTAACATTCTCTTGACAAAACACTGTGGAAGAAAGATCCGGCATTGACTAGAGTCAACTGGAGTCAACCGTGAACATGACCTGGGAATTTCCGTTAAATGCACGTGATACTGTAGAGGAATGGATGTCTTGCCAGTTGGCAGCGGTTTGACCTTATCATGAGTATTTGAACACATTCCTTGTGATGAAGCTTGCTAGTATTTTAAAAGATCTGATGTTTTGCACTCACATGACTTTCTATAGGTACTCTTGTACTACTCTTACCAAGTCTTATTCCTGTATCTTCTTCGTGTTAGTTGAGATAAACATTTGTACAAATTATCTTATTGCTTATTTCCTTGTAGGTACAAGGGGAATATGGGAATACAGTAGGCTTTGAGGTTAGTGACATCTTTTAAAGCTTTGAAATTCCATTCTCTTTGCACGGCCAAAAAGATAAAATGAATAAATACCTTCCAATTGGGAAAAGTTTTAAGTACTGCAAAACTCGCACAAATGACAAGGAATGTCTCCGAAATGGTTCACTCCACAAAAATACGTTTATGCACGTAACTTGTGTATTTTAACGAGATGTACATTTTTGTATAGTGAGGTTTGGTCTACCTCTTACGGTTTACCAGTTATGCAAAAGTCGTCAGGGCTACATGGGCTATAGCCAGAAGTTCAAAATATACATTTAATTTGGCCTAAAAGTGTCTTAAACATATGGCATTTTAATCAAAATCGTTAGAGCTATTTTTGAGAAAATCAAAATTTTCGAAAAATTTCCCTTGTTTAGGATGGAGGAACACACACACACACACACACACACACACACACACACACACACACACACACACACACACACACACACACACACACACACACACACACACACACACACCTTTTTCTACATTGCTTATTTTGATTAAGGAGGCCTCAAAACTCGTATTTCCGGTGAAATCTCGACATCGAAATTTTGGTGGAATACAATACTTGCCCTACCTACTATACGTAGTAGAGAAAGTAAAGATACAACAGTGGCGTGTTGAAGCTGTATATCGCATATTAACGTATGTCAAACGCTAAATCCATATTCATATTATAAAAACCATTCAACCGAACTTCATAATTCTTTTCAATAGTAAAAGTTGTTGTGACGGACATTGGCCGACAGTACACGATGTAAGCTCATTTCATCTTATATATTTAAACGAGCAATTCTTGTATATACAAGAGAAATATATATTTATTCCGCGCAACTTGGAAACGGCTCTAACGATTTCGGTCAAATTTGTATTCAGATAGAGTTTTGCTTTTTAAGTTCATCTATATAGGTGTAATTTCTGAAAAAACGCGATTTTACATAAAAAATATCATTCTTTTTATTCCCGCTTCTACAGAGCAATTTTTGTATATATTCCCGGTATTTCAGAAACGGCTCTAAAGATTTGGTTAAACTTTTGTATACATGCATATTACATTTACAGTTTTTTCTCTACTCACTTTTAGGTAACACATTCACATATCTTTCTCTACACACTCTTCTATAACAATTCTCCATAAAAAACGTGATTTTGCACCAAAAATGTTTTTATTCCCACTTTTAAAATAAAACATACCATGTTCTGTATGTTTGAAATAGAAATGCTATTACATTCACACTGTTTTCTCCTCTCACTTTTAGCTAACACATTCACATATCTTTCTCTACTCACTCTTCTATAACAATTCTCCATAAAAAACGTGATTTTGCACCAAAAATGTTTTTATCCCCACTTTTAAAATAAGTCATACGATGTTCTGTATATTTGAAATCGAAATGCTATTACATTCACAGTGTTTTCTCCTCTCACTATTAGGTGATACATTCACATCTCTTCCTCTACTCACTCTTCTACAAATAAGTCATACAATTTTTTGTATGTTTGAAATAGAGATAATGCATATTACATTCACAATGGTTTCTCTACTTACTTTTAGGTAACACATTCACATCCGTTTCTCTACTCTTCTACAAACAATTCATATCATCTACATATATCTATATATACACAACTTGGATATATAAACAACGTTTTACAGCTGAAATGATGGTGTTTATGAAATATTTGTATATATTTCTATATCTCTTATATCTCGGAAATGACTCTTAACAGTTGCGACAAAAATTTTTATTTAGTTAACGTTTTGCCTTTCAGGTTTATCTAAATAAGTATCTTCTCCCACAAAAAACAAGATTTCACAAAAACAGAGGCGAAAAACTTAGAGCGAAGTTCGGTTCCCCAGGTACTAAATTATTAAACGATGAAAAAGTTTACAACGCCCTTGTACTTGCCATCTTTGCTAAGCGAGCTTTGACTTTCAGTCCACAGTGACAAATGCGGGATATTTCATTCCAAACAAAAATTCCCTCCAAATTAACAATTGTTTCTGCAAAAAACAGTTGAGAATATTTCACTACAGAAGGCAAGAATGTTGTGGAGTACTGCCATTCGTTTTCCAAAAGATCTCCTAACCACTCTGGTATTGCGTCCAAAACTTTTACCATGGGTAAAACATAAGAACACTCTTAGCAACTTTGAACTGGATTTCTATTACGAAATGGGAATACCTAAAGCTTTTAAAACTCTTGATGCTCTCCTTTTGGCACAGATGCATTGTAATACCTCGAAATTTGCCTGCTGCTGACCGTTGCGGGTCAAGCACTTAAATGCACATGGGCGGGCATATTGGGTGTTAGAAAGACTGGCTTAGCAGAAGCGTGAACACATTTCAGTGCACAGAGCACGTTTCTTTACGAAATATCAACAGCTGGATTAACTTTGGAGACAAAGACTCCCTTGTTTCAGAGCACTTAACCGATGAAAGCGAGATACACTGTACAGAAACAACATACGTATGAACCACTTACTGCAGAAAGCCAACTTCTCCACATTTCGTAATTTCATACTAGATACAAAAAACTGAATAAAAAGACCATTACGCCGTTTTTAACTTTCTCTACTGGTAAGTAAGGGAAGTATTATAGTCCACCCAAAAATTCGCTGTCGAGATTTCACAGGAAATATATGTTTTGAGACCCCCTGAATAAAAAATAAAAAAAACATTTTTAGAAAAAGGTTTGTGTCTGTGTGCCTGTGGACAGCATAACTCAAAAACGAAAAGTCGGTTAGAAACCTAAGTTGGTATTTAAGTTTAATGTCCTTCAAGGATGCGACACGAAGATTTTGAAGAAAACAGCCGCACCCTAAACTAACCTTTACATGGAACATTTTTCGAATATTTTGATTTTCTTGAAAATGGCTAACGATTTTGATTAAAGTGTCATATGTTTGAGATATTTTGAAATGTATATCTTGAATTTTCTGGCTATAGCCCCTGTAGTCGTATTTACTCTGGACGACTTTTGCATAACTGGTAAACCGTTAGAGATAGACCAAATCATACTATACAAAAAATGTAGATCTTGCTAAAACACACAATTTGTCTAAATAAATTGTCTTGTAAGGTGATTCCTTGTTGTGTGTGTGAGTTTTGGAAAACTTATATCTTTCGTGAAATGGATCATCGTTGTTCACTTTTTGTATGTTAAGTGTGCAAAGAGAACGGGATCTTAAAGCTTTAAAAGATTTGACTATCGCACAAAGCCTACTGTATTCCAATATTCCCCTTGTACTTACAAGGAAATAAGCAATAAGATAATTTGTACGAATGTTTATCCCAACTAACGCGAAGAAGATATAGGAATAAGAGTTTGTAAGAATGGTTAGTACAAGAGTAGAGAAAGTCATGTGAGTGCAACACATCACATTTTTTTATATGTTAAGCGTGCAAAGAGAACGGAATCTCAAAGCTTTAACGCTCAAAGGCTACTGTATTCCCATATTCCCGTTGCATATGCAAGAAAACGAGCAATAAGATAATATCTGCAAATGTTTATCTCAACTAACACGAAGAAGATATAGGAATAAGAGTTTGTGAGAATGGTTAGTACAAGAGTAGAGAAAGTCATGTGAGTGCAGCACATCAGACTTTTTGGTGGAACACCCTATGTTTCGTTACATAAATTCGTTGCATTGTTCATCATGATTCAAACTATACAAGTATTATGCATTTGAAATAGCAATGCAGTGTTTTCGTTCTCAAAGGAATCCTAGTACAGATCCATGAAACGCAATGCCCATATCATGAGAACGTGCAAAACTTGCCAATCTTTTGCGTAGTGACCTTTTACAAGGCTGAGTGAGTTCGGTACTTTTTTGCAGATAACCTTGAACCAATGCGGGCATTCAGTTACCTATAGGTTTCCGGATCTTGCTTTTTGCAAGCTAACCTGGAAATATGCTTGTGTTCAGTTACAATTTAAATGAAACAGTTTTTACTCTGAGTATTAATTCTTCGTAAACGAATGGTATATTACAGTACAAAAAAATCTGATGTGTTACACTCACATGACTTTCTCTACTCTTGTACTAACCATTCTTACAAACTCTTACTCCTATATCTTCTTCGTGTTTGTTGAGATAAACATTTGCAGGAATTACGAGTATCTTATTGCCCGTTTTCTTGCATGTGCATCGGGAATATGGGAATACAGTAGATTTTGAGCGATAGTCGAATCTTCTAAAGTTTTCAACTTCCGTTCTCTTTGCATACATATAAAAACATAAAATGAATAGCGATATTCCATTTGACACAAGTGTAAGTTCTCCAAAACTTACACAAATAACAACGAATATCTCCGAAACGGTCCACTCTGGAAAAAAAAAAAAAAAAAAAAAAAAAAAAAAAAATCAGACAAAAATTGTGTATTTTAGCAAGAGCTACATTTTTTGTATAGTAAGATTTGGTGTATCTCTTAGGGTTTAGCAGTTATGCAAAAGTCACCCAGAATAAACAGTACTACATAGGCTATAGTCCGAAAATTCAAAATATACATTTCATTTGTCATAAAAATATCTCAGACATATGACATTTTAATCAAAATCGTTAGTCATTTTCAAGAAAATCAAAATTTTCGAAAAATTTTTCATGTAAAGGGTAGTTTAGAGTGGGGCAATTTTCTTCAAAATCTTCGTGTCGCATTCTTGAAAGACATTAAACTTAAATACTAACTTTGGTTTTTAACCGACTTTTCGTTTTTGAGTTATGCTGTCCACAGACTGACACACACAGATACACACACACGTGCGCGCGCGGACCTTTTTCTAAACATGCTTTTTTTGGATTCGGGGGGTCTCAAAACACATTTCCGGTGAAATCTCGACATCGAATTTTTGGGTGGAATACAATAGTTCCTCTGATTATCAGTAGAGAAAGTAAAAGTAAGATACAGACGATCATTAAAGTACATATTAGCCTTTGTTGAACCTTTATTTTGTTTGGAAGCATCGCTGATTATTATAGTAGATAAAAGTTTATTGGCATTAACGTAGTAATACGCATCAGAATAGAAAGCTTTGGAGTATATTTTGCTACACTTTTAAAGGCTTGTTTGTTTCTACTCATATCAGACGATGAGTTAGGTAATTTACTTTCTAAATCTGCCCCACGTTCATCCTTCTATTCAAATGGAATTCCAAACTGATGTATTTACAGTAGGTAGCGTGATTTTCCATAGTGCTTAATTACTGTCCGGTAAGATCAACTTCTCATACGTGTAACAAAGTTATTGAGTTGGAGAAAAACACGTTCGTCCAAAATGATTATTTAGAATACAGTTTGCAAACGTCTGAAACTTATATTAACTGTAATGTGTATATTACCGTATTTTATGTTCGATCTGCCTCCTGTAAATAAATATTAGGAATTGCAGTTCAGTTTATTTATTCATCGTATCCAGGAAACAAAAGCTAATCGTTATCTTCTTGTAAAACGTACACAAACGTTATAATGATTCGTTTTTGTTGCCTGGAAGGACAGATTTTAAGTAATGATGCACTTTCATATCAACAGTAGATCAAGTTTGAGCTATTTTATTTGGGTTTTTATTCTAAATATTTAGATTTGTTGCTCATGTGCTGAGCACACTAATTAGGATTCAGAGAAGAGGCGGCGCGCTTCCTCTGCCTTATCTCTGTGACCCGCTTCTAGCTAATTGTTCTATGGGGAGTATTCGTTTGATCCCGCCCTTGTTCTAACAAAGCTATGGAGTTCCTTTCCTAATGCTTCTGAGCGAGTCAGACACGAGAAAGGCCTACATTATCTGTCCAGCCCTATGGTCCAGCCTCACGCGTTGGGCAAAAATGTTTCAGCGAATACATTCAGCCAACGTTTTCATTCAAATTTCCACAATAAGATTCTCTTCCCAGTTTATCGGCCAGGCTTACTCTTCATACCTACATATGTATATGACTGCAAATTCCTAGAAAGCGCAACGACAGGAACAAGAGCAAGTAACTATAGCTGTTGCTTTCTGTGGTTAATGTAAGTAGCACATACATAATCTCGAAATTCAGTCATTGCGTGCTGTTGTTCGTAGTATTATAGGCTTTAAATATCCATTATGCAATCCTAGCATCAAAATGGCTTATACGCCATAAATCGTGTGATATTGCCCTCTTTCTGGCACCAGTGCCAGAAAATGAATGACGTAATTACCATGGCAACAAGACAGCAATGACGTCATCACCGCCACAACACAGTTTTCTCCAATATACCTGTAAGATAACCTGAAATCGTCACTCTTGCAAGTGCAGCAACTTTAGACACAAGAATTACCTCATTAAATTTATTTTAAAACCATAACCCACAAGAATATACCATACATATTGTCACCGCACCCGCCGCATCTAATTGCCGACAACAGCAGTGTCACCCATCGCATTATTGTCGGCACTACCGCAAAGGAGCCGAAGGAAAGAGACAGAGAATGGCCGCATTGTTGGGGCGCTTGCCGAAAGAGAGAAAAGGATAGAAGCTTCTGGAATCTTCCGCTTTGTATTCCACCGCAATAACTGGACTTTCCAGAATAGTGTCTGGGAGATATAAATAGCGGTAAAGTGCGACAGACAGTAGGACAGACGTATGTGAAGCGTTGAGTAGTCGTGCCGACGGAGAGGACAGACGTATGTGAAGCGTCGAGAGGTCGTGCCGACGGAGAAGGGACAGTTGTGTTACGAGTTCGGAGCCGTGCTGTTGGTGAATGGGAAAAGACTTTCTTGCTGTTGCAACGAGTGTAAAAAGTTACTGTTTACGGAAATAAAAGTGTTTCTTTATCTAGACTACATCTGTCTTCTTTACTTTACACCCCACCAAAAAGTCACACTGGTGTCAGGAGTGGGATCCGTCGAATTGCTTCTAGTTTCGTTACATCGTCGTTAGAAGTTGCAACGTTAGAACCAAGATGGAGGGAGATTCGGAAACCAGGATGATGGCAATGATGAAAGAATTATTCGCCGAAATGAAGACAGAAATGTCCAAGATGAAGACGGCAAACGACAACCTCGTCGCCGAAATGAAGACGAGAAACGACAACCTCGTTGCCGAAATGAAGACGAGAAACGACAACCTCGTTGCCGAGCTGAAAGAAGAAATGAAGACGAGAAACAACCTCGCTGCCGAGCTGAAAGAAGAAATGAAGACGAGAAACAACCTCGCTGCCGAGCTGAAAGAAGAAATGAAGACGAGAAACAACCTCGCTGCCGAGCTGAAAGAAGAAATGAAGACGAGAAACAACCTCGCTGCCGAGCTGAAAGAGATGAAGACGACAAACGACAACCTCTTTGCCAAAATGAAGACGAGAAACGACAACCTCGCTGCCGAGCTGAAAGAGATGAAATTGACGGCGAACTGATTGGCGTGACGGAAGACGTGGAAGAACTCGGCGAAAAGGTGGAAGACCTCTGCCAGCACGTGGACGTCGTGGAGGACGACGGGGAACGTCTTGGCGCCCTGGTAGTAAGAGTTGACGAGAGCGTCAAAGTACTGGATGCCAGGGGCAGACGGAATAGCGCGGACCTGGGGAGGGAGCACCTAGTGGCCGAGGCGACAGTCGCGCCCGTTTCAGATGATGTGAGGGAAGACGTGGAACAACTCGGCGAACTGATTGGCGTGACGGAAGACGTGGAACAACTCGGCGAACTGATTGGCGTAACGGAAGACGTGGAAGAACTCGGCGAAAAGGTGGAAGACCTCTGCCAGCACGTGGACGTCGTGGAGGACGACGGGGAACGTCTTGGCGCCCTGGTAGTAAGAGTTGACGAGAGCGTCAAAGTACTGGATGCCAGGGGCAGACGGAATAGCGCGGACCCGGGGAGGGAGCACCTAGTGACCGAGGCGACAGTTGCGCCCGTTTCAGATAACGAAAGTGTACGTCTCGGGGAAGACAAAGGGGCAGTTCAGGGACGTCGTCGAGGATCCCCTGGAGGAGTGTGTCGGGTACGTAACCAACCAGGATATGACGTGGAGGACGATCAGCAGGGAAGCGCACAAGCAAACGAGCAACACGCGAGAACCGACTTGGCGTGTGACATGGGGGAACCGTCGGAGCCATCCAATCATCTGACGCATAGTGCCGTAAATGGAAGAATGGTGGACATCATCTTGGACGGCAGGATACAGGAGAGGCCGTGCCGAGCACGAGTGAACACGAGTGCAGCGGTGGACGTGACTCGCGCGGATGTGGCGGGGTTTGTTGCCGGACCCATCGGAAGCAAGGTGGCTGCGAAGGTGCGCCAGAGAGGTCGGCGGACATGGTACCCAGTGAGCCGTTACCAAGTGTGCAGGATGGCCCGTCAACACACCAGGAAGAAGGGCAACTGGACGAGGGACCGTCAAGACCGGCGGTACTGTTGCAGAATTTCGAAGCAGGATGGCATACATCGTCCTACCCGGACCAAGAGACACTATCCAACAGCGATACCTAGGATCGTGCCTCCTGGAGAAGAGGTTCGATGGGTTAGTCCACCGTGGCGTAAGGGAGATGCCGCAGTGATAGTGCTGGTCGGGACGACCAACTCTGAGGAGGGAGCAGTGTCACCGCGCCCGCCGCATCTAATTGCCGACAACAGCAGTGTCACCCATCGCATTATTGTCGGCACTACCGCAAAGGAGCCGAAGGAAAGAGACAGAGAATGGCCGCATTGTTGGGGCGCTTGCCGAAAGAGAGAAAAGGATAGAAGCTTCTGGAATCTTCCGCTTTGTACTCCAGCGCAATAACTGAACTTTCCAGAATAGTGCCTGGGAGATATAAATAGCGGTAAAGTGTGAGAAGAGGAGTCAGACGTATGTGAAGCGTGGAGTAGTCGTGCCGACGGAGACGGACAGACGATGTGAAGAGGTGTGCCGACGGAGAAGGGACAGTTTGGTTACGAGTTCGGAGCCGTGCTGTTGGTGAATGGGAAAAGACTTTCTTGCTGTTGCAACGAGTGTAAAAAGTTACTGTTTACGGAAATAAAAGTGTTTCTTTATCTAGACTACATGTCTTCTTTACTTTACACCCCACCAAAAAGTCACAATATTAATCAGAGTCTACATTTTTCGTAAACATCTTTTGATTAATAAATTAATAAACTTTCAGCACTCGTAGCTTCGTTCAAAATGTCAAGCGGAGTAAATTCATATTGCCAATAGTTTTATCATAACCTTCCATTTTCCTCTATAAGTGTTGAAACAAATGAAACAACATCCGCTTAGCAACCATATTACGTCATACATGTCTTCTTATTTCTGATACATTATAATTTTACATTTAGCAAATTTATTAACTATTTTTGCGTATTTTAATACTGAAATTACATAAACGTGTGTAAGACGTGTATAATGTTTTGTGACACTCGTAATGTTCACTTTCACTCGCACACTAAACTGTATCACATTATACACTACTTACATAAATAACTATTTCCTAAAACTTCGATTGTTGTTGGAGTCTTATTGCCTACTGATTTAGGGATCCAAGAAAGCAAGTGGAATATTATCATGTTAATTTGGAACGTTCACAGCTAAGATTCGTGGAAATGTCGTGGATTAAAACAAAACTCTTAACAATGTGTACATAGACATTATTGTTGTTTACAGAACTATATAGCACATCACTGAGTGTTATCCAGGCCCGGGTGTCAATAACCTTTTTTGCAGTGCTTAACGCCCGCTTTTACTATTACGGCACCGCAGGCGGTGACACTAATAATACATGGAATGAAGATGGAGCACCGATGGACTGAGATGGAGGGGGAAACCGGAGAACCCGGAGGAAACCCGCCCCAGTGCTGCTACGTCCACCACGAATCCCACATGCGTTGCCTGGGATCGAAGCCGAGTCGCTTTGGTGAGAAGCGAATGGTCTAACCACTCGGCTACGGCGCGGCCGTTTATGACCTAAAAATCTTAGAAATATGCAAGCACTTATGACCGAAAAAATTAGAAAATATGACGATAAATACCTATACCTAAAATATGTTTAGTACATTTTCGACATGTTCAAAAAAACATGTTTAAATTAACATTATATTGAAAATCTACTTTAAAAATCTTGCACACTCGATAAATAAATATTAATTTTATTGTTAAACTTTGGATTTATTTAATTGCTCAATCCAGAGCTAACTTTCAGCTCTGCACAGAATGAAATGTCACATTTTGAAGGACGATCAGAAGGAAGAATTACAATAGCAAATTACATACATCTTAAAGTTTTCAAAAAAGTAACTATCTTCTATTTGCGCGCAACATTGTAACGGGAAAAAACCCTATATTACAAATAAGAATTAGGAGATGTGAGAAGTCGTCTTTTGGGCGACTGCAAACACATATGTGAAACTGAAAAAGAAATATAAAAATATTTCCAAAATAGAATATTTAAGGGAAAATAACACTATAATATGAAAAATGACAAGGAAATGACCAAAAAGTAATTTTAATTAGCTGTTGGTAGCAGCGAACACTTTTCTTATTGGCTGGTAGAGTGTAGCCAATCCTTAAGCCTACCTGTGGTCATGTGATGCGTCTTTGAGTTGAAGAGAGCAGCGCGTGTTTTGTTTGTTTGTGGTTCTATAAAGCAAGTAAACCCACGGAAAGCGATGGCCGGCCGCAATGAACTGAAAAAAACTCCACCCTAGAAGAAACCTAAGTACATGTGTGTTTATCTTTTGTTTGGGAAGACATTTTTGGGCAGGACCAGTGAAAGGTAATAAACATTACGCACATTGCCCTTTATGCCTTTTTAAAAGAGTGAAATAAATTAGTTACGAAATCACCATTTTGTAAATATACTCATTGGTTTAAAAGTTACGGATAAATATGTAAAACCTGGTTCTGTGCAATAAGCGTGCATCTTCTAAAATCAATACAGAGAAAAATCGACATCGACAATATGTTCAGGTATTAAGGAAACATTTTTGAAATCTCCCGTATTTTTTAGCTTGAAAACTTGGCAACCCTAATCCGCGCCCTGGTTATTACCATTTGAGAAAAGCATGAATACTGGAAAATTCAAATCCAATAGCAAGGAATATCTCACAAATGGTTTATACCACAAAAAGGCCTACTTGACATAAATTGTGTGTTTATCAAGATCTACATTTCTGTGTAGTATGATTTTGTGTATATGTCACAGTTTACCGTTATGCAAAATCATCCAAAGGCTATTGTCAGAAAATTAAAGATAGGTAGGTACCTTCAGGTTGAGCTATCTTCAGTAAGTAAACAAGTGTTCTATCCGGTCCAAAAATTCTATACCAACATTTACCGGAAATACATGTTATGAGACCCCTTGAAATAAAAAAAAAGCATTTTTAGAAAAAGATCTGTGTGTAGGTGAACAGCATAACTCAAGAACGATAATTGCATGACAAATGAAATGTATACCTTAACTTTTCTGGAAATAGTTTTTGAAGTTCTTTTGATTCTAAATGACTTTTGTATCACTGGTAAACTGTAATAATTAAACAAACTTTTGCTACACAAAAGATTTAATCTGATTTAATTTTTGTGGCAACGATACATTTTCATAAATAATAAAAAAGTACAATAAGCAGACTGCATTAAAAAAACCTGAAGTGTGAAAGAGCTCCACTTCCGCCTTTTCGTTGAGCCCATTAACACAAAAACATCAAATTATGATAAGCAGGATGAGAATAGAGCGCGCAAAATGAACCCATTCTCACCTGCTGTATAAACAACTGCCTTCTAATTGACTCGTGAACCATTCCATTCATTATCAGGCATATTTTCACTGAATGCACAAAATGTGCCAATGCAAGAGAACAAAAGTGTTTATGTTAAATATTGTCACAAAATGCCAATTCAATAAATCCCACTGCTGACACCATGTGACAAAATGCCAATTTCATCCATTACTTTTTCTCACTTTGTCTTCTAAATTGTTGCATAATGTCGCGCCGGCAGTATTGCCCGGATGCTGCTGGTAAGAAATCCCAGTCGGGGCCTGATCTCCGACCGGCAACAGGAACGGGCCGGAGGCACTTACCTGCCCTAAAGACCCGATAGCCGACCGCACAATAGAGCATGCGGAGACAATAGCTAGTATGTGGTGGCCCGATGTCTGGACTGTTCTGCCACAGCCACTCTCGACCATTCTACTTCCAGAACTTTTCCATTGTTCAAAGAGCTATATAAGGGGTCTGCTCACGCCCAGTCGTGCTTGTGGTGAAGTGTTGGAGTGAGTTAAAACATCTATGAAGCGTTCGGTGGACAGCGGCTGTGAATCGTGCCGAGTAGCAGTTCAGTGCGAGTTGTAATCTGACAGTTCTTTATTAAGATTCGATTTGACAGTTGTTCTTTGCTCTGAGTTTGTACAAAAGTGATCTAAGTGTAACGTTAGCACTAAGCTAACTGACTAGAAGGCAATAAAGTGCGATTAACAGTAACCGGTGTTTTCTTATTTGTTACAATAAATACACAGTTTTCTTCTGCTGACGTTAACACAGTCTACAGTCTTTCGTGATATTACAAATCACAACTGTTTTCTTCTGGTAGCCGTAACTCAGTCCTTTCACTGCCTCTCTTCACTTTGTCTCTCATACACTAACTCCGGCGATACAATCACTCGGCACTCGTTAAAGCTCCTTTACTTCGAAGTTACGTACCTCACACACAGCTGTCTCGCACTCACTGACACACTGACCGACTCATGCCTGTAACTCTCTCTCTCTCTGCTGTTTCCTCGCCTCCTTTTATAGAAGGAACGGCGTCACACGGACCTTTCGTGAACTTATTCAAACACGCCGGCGATGACGTAGCCAGATCTTCCTCGAATGCTCCGGAGAAAATCCCTTTAACCCCGGCAGTCCTTAGTTTTGCGCCGCGCCCGACGTCACAATACATTATCCCCAGTGGTTCAGATGGTTTCTACTATGATTCACAGATGAAATTGGAAATCAGCAAATTTTCAGTGAGGGTTAGACCATTTTTGTGCACATGTCATTCCTCGCAATTGAGGGCAGTACTTGAAACCTATACAAGCATTGTTTGTTCAAGGTGATCAGCATATTTAATTGAATCAGTTATGTGAATAATATGACAGTAGAGGAACTGAGAGACTTATTAGGCTTATTTCTTCTAGGAAAGAAGAGAAATAATGTTTAAATAGAATAGTTAAAAATGTGGTATTTAGCATTCACAAAAATCTTAATTCTTTATTCTTGCAAGTCATTTGATTCAGGAATACTATTACTTAATATACATATTTTGTTTGGTTTATTTACAGATATACCAACATCTGCGATGGTACACCAATCCAGCGGAACAGCGGTGGATTGTGCGCATCCTTTTCATTGTTCCAATTTACGCTTTCTATTCATGGGTCAGTCTCCTGTTCTTCAACAGTGACAGTTACTACATCTATTTCTTCACTGTACGTGACTGTTATGAAGGTAAGTGCATCTCCAGGCTTTCAGAGCTTGTTACAGGAAAACTGACTCGGATATAAATAAGTATTCTATATAATAGAATGATGTTAATTATTAAAGTGGGTGGTCTGTGATCCGTGTGTATGTCAGTCTGTGGACAGCATAACTGAAAAAGGAAAAGTCGGTTAAAAACAAAAGTTTGTATTTAAGGTTAATGCCTTTCAAGGATGCGACACAGAGATTTTGAAGAAAATTGCTTCACCCTAAACTACCCTTTACATGGAAAATTTTTCAGAAGTTTTGATTTTCTTGAAAATAGCTCTAACGATTTTGATTAAAATGACATATGTTTAAGATATTGTTATGGCAAATGAAATGTATATTTTGAATTTTCTGGCTATAGCCTATGTAGTCCTGTTTACTCTGGAAGATTTTTGCATAACTGGTAAACCGTAAGAAATAGACAGAATCTTGCTAAAACACACAATTTATGTCTAAATAATTTTTTTGTAGAATGAACTATTTCAGAAATATTCCTTGTTATTTGTGTCAGTTTTGGAAAACTTAAATTTTCGTGAAATGCAACATTGTTGTTCATTTTTTTATCTTAAGTGTGCAAAGAGAACGGGATATCAAAGCTTTAAAAGATTTGACTATCACTCAAAGACTACTATATTCTAATATTCCCCTTGTACCTACAAGGAAATAAGCAATAAGATAATTTCAGTAAATGTTTATCTCAACTAACACGAAGAAGATATAGGAATAAGTGTTTGTACGAATGGTTATTGCAGGAGTAGAGAAAGTCATGTGAGTGCAACACATGTGATTTTTATTTCTGTGTGGGTACCTTGTTTCACTGTTAATATGTATGCCACCATTGACATGTAATGTGTAGGAAGTTGAATATTTGGAATTACAGTAGAGCGTCGATTATCAGATACAATTGGAAAATGGGGATGTTTGGACAACTGGCTTTTCAGATAACCAAACATTAAAGAAAAAAAAAATTGATTAGTTCTTTTTTTCTCTTTTTTTAATATTCCATTTATACCGCCTTTAACATTGAATGTCACATTGGCAGCTTTTAACCTCTTGGCACAACTGCTCCACACCGATTTATACTTTTTTCCTGGTAGACCACAAGGGAATATCACATCAGACATAAATACCCCAAGGGCGACTTACAATAATTGTAAGTACTTTATGTCCTAGGTTTAAGTAACTTTTAGATGGTAATTATATTTATTTATGCCAACAAAGTTACTGCTGGTGTGGTCTAACTGGGAAAATGACAAATCAGCTGTGGAATTTAATGTCGTACTAGCAAGTTGGTCATGGTAGCTTAGTGGTTAAAGCAGCCGCTCAATAAGCAGAAGATCCGTGGTTCAAATCCCGGCTATGGCATTGAATTTTTCAGTCCTGGTTCCACCTCTTAAGCATTGCCCACACACGGCTTGTGTGTTTAAAAACACCAGCAGTAAGCTTGTTGGCATAAATAAATATAATTACAAAGCAGTTATGTTACAAATCTTAAAATACTTTGCAAAACTTTAAAAAATACAGCTGGATCAGTCTATGGCACACAACAGTCGCATGAACTTGAATTTAGTTTATAATTGAGGCTTTTGGTTAACCAGCGTTTCATATAATCAACGCTCTACTATACTGGGAAACATGATGTAGCAGAATTAAACCATCTGTATTGTTTAATTCTGCGGGGGGGGGGGGGGGGGGGGGAGGCAAATAGGAACTATCATTCATTGTTACATACATGCTGACAAAATGCAACGTAGCTTCAATCCCATTCAACTTACATATTTTATTCTACTGTAATCAGTAATTATTTGTGTAATATAAATTTAAAAATTAGAGACTAAAAGCTCCACTTGTCTTATTAATATTGCAAGGTGGTATAATGCTGACTAGTTTCAAGTTGCATCCAACTTATTCTCAAAGCTATTCTAAAACAAGTTACCATAGTTACCGATGCTCAACTTAAAAGATGTATCACCAATAGAACATAAACACAGGATATAAACATGTTATTAACACTGCAGTAATTAATGGTTTTATTACAGATTTTATACATTAAAAGGTAGAGAAATTTAAATATCAAAAGGCTGTAAAAGAAGTTTCTACCCTCAAGAAAATAAAATATAATTGTATTTTTAAAAAGTTTACTTACCATCCGTGGACTAATAAATTTGCAAACGTTTTTAAAGAATATGGAATAACTTTAGTTCCACAAAATAAATTTAATGTACAACATTTACTACATTTTTCTAAAAAGTACAAAATTCCAAATTATAAAAAATCTGGCATTTATCATTTAACTGTTTGGATTGTGATATGGTTTATATTGGTAAAACTAAATGTCATTTAGAAACCAGAATAAAAGAGCATTTTAGGAATATTAAATATAAAAAAATTGATAAATCAGCTGTGGTGGATCATTTTTGGTCATTTAATCATGAAATAAATCCAGAAGTTAAATTATTATAACAATTAAATGGACCTATAGATTTAATGGTTTGGGAAACTATATTCATTTTAAAAAACAAGAACCGTGTTATGAATTTTGAAATACCACCAATAGACTATTTATATATTTTTGTTTTCAGAGGTTGGCAACAAATAGATCTTTTAAGTTGAGCATCGGTAACTATGGTAACTTGTTTGGATAGCTTTGAGAATAAGTTGGATACAACTTGAAACTAGTCAGCAACCTTGCAATATTAATAAGATAAGTTCTAATTTGTTCTTAATTTAGATTCTGTTGCTTCACTGTTATTAGCTTCAATTTTTCCCTAATTATTTGTGGTTTTATTTTTATGAAAATGTTTTCCAATAAGAGTGATTAACATTTGTTTTTCTGTTTTGCAGCGTTTGTGATCTACAATTTCTTGAGCCTGTGCTACGAGTACCTGGGAGGGGAGGGGAATATAATGAGTGAGATACGAGGCAAGCCAATCAGGTCGAACTGCATGTATGGGACATGCTGTCTAGTTGGGAAGACATATACTATTGGCTTCTTAAGGTTCTGCAAACAGGTGACGCTACAGTTCTGCCTGGTGAAGCCTGTCATGGCTTTCGTCATCATCATACTACAATCTTTTGGACACTATCATGATGGTGACTGGAGGTTTGTAACTGCACGTTTTTGAACTGATAATATCAATTTGGGGGGAGGGGGTAAAGGGACAAAGGAGAAATAAAGGCTAAACAGATTACTAAGATTCTCTTAGTGTAGTCACAATACCAGGTAGTTATAATTAAACTGACATTACTCATAGTAGCTCAGAATGGACTTAAAATGAGTGCTGAAGTACTATATTGCGACGCTGGCCACACATTAAAGGGACACTTGAGATCAGCAAACTTCATACCACTACGTTGCTAGGCAACATGTGGCAAGAACAAAGACCGTTTCCAGACAGTTCAAGAATCTCGATTGCTGGTTTGTAACAAGAAGGTTCAAGAAACATAGAATTTCCAGAGAAATTACCGCCAGCTAATTCTCAGATATATGCGAGTCAGTTCAGACAGGAGTCAGTGATGTAGAACTGTCAGAGCGAGATGCAGTATTTGTGCCAAGGTTACAATATAACAGGACAGCTGTGAGTTGTGAGGTCACGGGTTGTGAATTGTGTTCATGATAAAATGGAGAACAGTGTTTTGTGATTCGATTTTAAAAGAAATAAAGTGGCATTAAAAGTAAGTCCAGACTTGTCATTTGTTGCAATATTTAGTTGATATGCTAATAAGAGAATGCTAAAGCAATTTTCATTAGAAAAAAATAAGTTCCAGTTTTTACCACCAGGCCAAAGTGTGGCATTTTAGAAGCAATAAACGTCCTTTAGGCAGAGAAGATACAGTAACATTTGCGTTGTGATATTAACATCATCTCTTTTATTAACATGTCTTCACTATGTGCATTTATAACATGCTGCATCCATAATGTGGCATGATCAACAGTTGCTCCCAACATGTCTAGTAATATGTCATTGCACGTTTGCATTAGGTCAGGTTTACGTGCCTTTCATATATCCACATAGAGTGTGTGAGAACAGACTATCTGGACGGACATTCTCATGTATGATGTCGTAACTACATATGTCTCTCTTATATCATACTAATACTAACTCTAAGAAGTTGGAATGAACTTCTACTGATGTTGTAGAAAGTCATCACCAAGACTAGCAAAGTACTATGGTCACACCACTGAGGATGTTCATCGCAGCTTCGAATGAAACGTCTAGGAGTTTTTCCACTAGACCACGGCCCACAAGATCGGATAATCATTTTCTATTTATTGCACATAAATTCTGTCTGCCCATATTTAAAATGGATATTCAAAATTATTTTAAACGTTTATCATCAAATGAAATATCTTGTTTGCTTAGAAACTAAAAGAGCATAAATATTTATTTCCTATTTTCAGTCCTCTGGTTCTTCTTTTACATTGTTTAAGTATTTGGTCCATGTATATAATAAACAGTAACAGACTCGAGCTGTCTCCTTGGTTTACTCCTCTATTCGTTTCAAATTCTTCCAATTTGGTACCTCCTATTCTTACTGCCCTTGTCACCATATTATATAGACATTTCATCTTCTTTAGCAGTGTTTCTGAAGTTCACTCATCTCTTAGGGCTCTCCACAGTTGTTCCCTAGGTTCAAGGTTGATTTCAGGTCTATAAAAGTCAGATATAGTTTTCTTTCTCTACTCATCATTTTATCTATTACTATCCTCAACATGAATTTGTAGTCCTGTGTCTGTCGTGGTCTGAAGGCACTAGGGATTTGGCGACCCCATCACCCAGTGGGAAAGTACTGCAGTCAGTCACCTCTAGTATTGGCAGGAAAACCATGACTCTTGAATAAGGGAGGAAATGCCCTTATTGTGACTCAAGACCAGAGGAGCTCCGAGTACTGGGGGAATAATCAGAACAATTGAGGCAGCAGGAAATGGCAAGCCTCCACCTTAATACAAAGGACAGCCTTGCCTGGAGGCAGAAGGCACCCTCTCCAACCAGGTTAGCTGGTCATAGGGCTAATAACCCACACTGGTGGAATTTAAGTTATTCAGTGAAACTGTATAAAGACGATGTCTTATGACTGACCAATAGGAAGAGCAGCAGGCCAGATAACAAGGGAAGGGGGAGGCAGTTACCTGATGTTGAATCAGTCGACCGAACAGTTGAATGGTGGAGAGAACCCTCTCCAAAACTAGTACTGTTTTAAATATAAGTTGGAGCAGAATGTGTTTTCTAAATGTCGACATAGTTTTCAACTAAGTTTATTTTTCTCAAGGGTTGAGATATCTTGCCTGTTGTATGAAATTCTAAAGATGGATGGTATGTTGCATCTCATTTTCATGTTTATTGGACTGCAATGTTTATTATAGTGATTAATATTGAGCTTTACACTGTACTATTTCCAATGTGTTAAATGAAATTACCAGGTTAAGAGTTTAATTCAGGACTTAGGTTTAAGCCATAAACAGATATAAGAGTTTATATGATCTGAGACAGTATTTCTGCGTAAGTCCTCTAGAATGATTAAATACAAGATTATAGAGGTGGCAGAAAAGCCTACTGATACCATAAATTGTAAATATAGTTAGTAAAGACTAAGTTCAATTGTCTCTTTTAAATGGCTTGATTTGGCTATGTATGGAAATCGTAAGTGTCCACAATAAATTGAGTGATTTCTGAATATAAAGTGAACTTCAAACGGATATTTATAGTGGTGGCGAAAGACAGAGTGACAGTCCATCAAATAAGTGTAAATTCTGCAACGCAACACTAATAACAGCAAAGATATTGACTTATAAAAGTTTGTAACCCATGCATGCCGACCTGTTAGCGATATTTGAAAAGACGCCAAGACATACGACTACATCATTTGTGATAATAGACTGAATATGTTCATTTAAAAGTTTAAATAAATTCAACACTTTAAAGTTAATCTAGTGTAGTGATTAACTGATATACTCATTGACCAGTACTGTGCCAGAGATATAGAAAAGGTTAAAAGAGTCGTTGATGTTCACTGCTCATCCGTCGGGGAAGTGACAAACCATGCCATTTCCTGTCGCTTTGGTAGGAGCAACAAAGTGAGTGGTACACCAAACCCTTTAATAAATGCATCGCAGATCTAATCCAGCTTTTAAGCTGTAGAAGTTCACAATTAATTGAAGTTGTAAGAATGAAATTAAGACTAATTTATCCTTTACCATTTAATATATTAAAGCTAAAGTGTACTATTTTTTTCTTTCAGTCCTGATGGTGGATATCTTTATGTTACTATAATATACAACATCTCTGTGAGTTTGGCGCTTTATGGCCTGTTCCTGTTCTATTTTGCCACTAAGGATCTCTTGATGCCGTTTGAACCTGTGCTGAAGTTTTGCACTGTCAAATCTGTCATATTCTTATCATTCTGGCAAGGTGAGTAAAACAACTACAAGCTGCTAATAATGACTTTACATTTTCAAAAAGTAAAATAACTATACTATGAGGGTGATCCCAAAAGTAAGGTCTCCAATTTTTTAAAAAATGTAAAACGTTTATCGGCAACAAATAGTACATAGTTTTGAAGTGTGAGCATTTTTCTATTTTTTCACTTAAACGCCATTTCAATCAGTTTTCATATGCCTATGTCATACCAGCTCGCTACCATGTCATTGAAGAAGCGTTGGACCTCATCTTTCACTTCGTCGTCATCACTGAAGCATCTTCCAGCCAAGTGTTCTTTGAACTTGGGAAAAGAGTGGTAGTCACTGGGTGCTGTGGGTGATGATATCCCATCCAAACTGTTGCAGAAGATCCTTTGTTTGACAGGCGTGGGGTGAGCATTGCCATGGAGAAGGCTTTTGCCCTTGCTCAAAGTTTCTTTTCTTCAGTTCTGAGTTGCCCATCTTAGGTTTTTTTTAATGTCTGACAGTATCTACCATTATTTATTGTTGTTCCAGGATCCATAAAGTCGACCAACAATATTCCCTTTCGATCTCAAAACACAGTTGCCACAACTTTATCGGCAGACTTGTGTTCTTTTGCATTTTCGCAGCTTGGATGAATTGGAATACCACCACTCAACGTGATTGTTGTTTGGTGTCGAGTGGAAGTGGAAAGTCCAGGTTTCATCACCTTTGACTAATGAATCCAAAGTGTTGTCCTTTTCATCTGCATAGTGTTGAAGAAATTGGCGGGAAGTTTCAGTGCACTGCTTTTTGTGGTCTTCTGTCAGCATTCTTGGGACCCATCTTGTGCACACCTTCCAAAATTTCAACTCTTCAATCAAAATCCAGTGAATGGTGCTTCAATAAATCTCAGGAACAACAATGCAGAGCTCATCGAGAATGACTCACTGATCCTGAAACACGATTTGTTCAACCTGTGCGATTTTGTCATCGGAAATTGATGGTCTGCCGCTTCTTTGCTCGTCATGAATTTTGTACGACCATCTGCAAATTCTCTACACTGCTTGCAGACATTTTTGACATCCGTACAAGACCCTCCATACACTTCCATCAACTGTTGATAGATTTCGATTGGTTTAACCCCCTTTGCACTAAAAAACCGCAAACTTTGCATCTGGCCAAGCCAAGACTGAGGGGCTTGGTTTCCATAGAGGGTGGAAGGAAGAAGGAAAAAAGCAGTATAGGCAACATCCACGCAAGCAGTTTCCCTGTGACCCCAGCACTTTGGAGACTATACTTTTGGGATTACCCTCATATATACAGGTTCTTCATTTAAAACCTAACAGTGCACAGTATTTTGCCTGTGTGCAATTGGGTGTGCCACAGCCGGCTTTACTTCTACATAAACTCCATGCATAAAGCATGTATAACACTTTACCTAATAGAAGATGTTGGAAATGTCATCCACCCTTGGCTAAACAAGCATATCGGGAGAACACATTCCAATTAACATGATTAAGTTGGGCCACTCTAATGTTTCCAGTTTCATTTCTAATATTTTGTTTTAGTTCTTGCAATGTATGAGGATTTGTCTTGTAAACTTTGTCTTTCAGGTTACCCCACACACTGTTAGATTGGGGGAGCGAGAGTGCCTTACACCAGCACTAATCACTATCTTCAAACGCTCCCTGATTTTATTCATGAACTCCTCTGCTGAATGGGCAGTAGCAGAATCTTGTTGAAACCGCCCTTATGATTTCTCTTCTTGTGTCAGTTTATGATAAAATGGTATCAAAATGTCATTTTGGTACCTTTCTGTATTTACAGTCTGCTCGTATAATATTGGACCAATTATGCGTCTGACGCTAACAGCGCACCTAACTCCAACTCTCCGATCATAATGAGGGATTTCTTAAACACGATGTGGATTTTCAAAGGCCCAGTACCGACTGTTATGAGTGTTAACACGACCATTTAGCTGGAACCACACCTAGTCGGAAAAGAATTAATTAAACTGTCATTCACTGATGAAAGAAACTATTCACAATAATGCATTCGTGATACTGGGACATCTTGTTTTAAAGCATGGACACTTGAACACTTATACGTGTTTTAATTTTACACAAATCCTCATACATTGGAAGAACTAAAGCAAAATAATAGAAATGAAATCTGAAACATTACAGTGGCCCAACTTAATCATGTGAATCAATGTGTTACCCGTTATAATGCTTGTTTAGCTGAGGGTGGACATTTCCAGTGTCTTCTATAAGGTAAGAGTGTTATACATGCTTTATATGCGGAGTTTATGTTGGAATAAAGCTAGCTGGCTGGCTGTGAATACTTCTAAATGGGTTAGGTTTTTATTCAGGGCTCTTTTTTTTTTTCTTTTTGTGTGTCTGTGGGAAAGCAGTTAACTAATTCTCTCTTATGATGTAGATATAGTAATCTATATTAGGTGAAGGATTGTTTTAATACCAATAGACATAAGTTTATACAATTGCCATTTTAACCTCCTTTACAGGAGAACACACAATTTACATATGGATCATTTGATCCATAACGTTCGCCGTGAAAGCTTCAAATCTTACAATTTGCATATTCATGTATTTTCATTCATCAAAATCTGATAGGGCTGAAAGAATAGATACTTTTAGAGTTTTAAAATGAAAAAACTAGATCTTTTGACAATAAAGCAATATAAATATATGAAAATTATTGTTCTTCCACACTAGCCATGTGTATGACAAGGTTGTAAAGGGGTAGAGTGAGACTGAAAAATTCAGTGCCATAGCCAGGATTTGAACCGTGGATCTTCCAGCCTTGTCCGGCTGCTCTAACCCATGAGCTACCATGGCCAATGTGGCGACACAAGGGCACAATACCAACAAACTCAAAATCCGGTATTTATCAGATAAAATACGAGGATTGCCCAAAAATATACATCGGCCAAACTAAAAGAAATCTTAAAACACGACCAAAGGAGCACATTAGAAACACAACATTCAAACAGATTGACAAATCAGCCATAGCCCATTACTTTTGGTCAACTCAGCACACCACAGAACAGAATATTAAATTACTAAAACATCCAAATACAACAGCAGAAATGATAATTTGGAAGAAAATATATATTATGAAGAATGATCACATGCCATGAATTTTGATATATCACAAGCAGATGACATAATGATGTGTATATCCAGAAACCCAGATAGCATCACAGTCACTACCATAATAGATGTTTCCTTTTCAACTGCCAGTCCAGAAACTGTTGAGAATGAAGACGTTGGTCTTTGAAACATATCCAGACAAAAATAAGTAAAACTATAAGTATCTGTAGGCTGACTCATTTATTTCTAAAGCAACTTCAAATTCTCCAACTCACTCACATTTTCCTGGTGAACCCAATAAGGTCTCAAATTCATATGAGATAACCCACCCTAATGACGACTTACTATACTGTAAGTATTTAAGTCATGGCCTTCAAAGCTTAACCATCTACAAGGCCAATCAATGAAAATTAATGATCAATTCTTCACAGGTGATCACCCGTGTTAAGTATGTGATCACCCGTGAAGAATTGATTACTAACGTTCGCCGTGAAAGCTTCAAATCTTACAATGAAAATTAATTTTTCTCCCACACAATAGCCATGTGTAGCACATAAAGTACTTACAATAGTAAGTCACCATTGGGGTAATTTGTCTCTGATGTGGGACTGCCTTTGTGGTTTACCAGGAAAAATACGAACTGGTTTTAGAATTCAATGCCATTCTGGCAGATTGTCACAGTAGCTCAATGGTTAGAGCAGCCGCCCGGTGAGCAGAAGATCTGTGGTTCAAATCCCAGCTGTGGCATTGAATTTTTAAGTTCCAGTTCTACCTCTCAAACTTGGCCCACACACGGCTTGTGTGTTTAAAAACACCAACAGTAAGTTTGTTAGCATAAATAAATAATAATTACCATCTGAAGGTTATTTAATCCGGGACATAAAGTACTTGCAATAGTAAGTCACCATTGGGGTAATTTGTCTCTGATGTGAGACTACCTTTGTGGTTTACCAGGAAAAATACGAACTGGTTTGAGAATTCAATGCCATTCTGGCAGATTGTCACAGTAGCTCAATGGTTACAGCAGCTGCCTGGTAAGCAGAAGGTCTGTGGTTCAAATCCCAGCTGTGGCATTGAATTTTTAAGTTCCAGTTCTACCTCTCATAAAGTGTGATTGTTTTTTCATCTTTTGTTAAGATAAAAAGAAATGTCTTTGGTGAATCCACAGGTGTCCTACTAGCAGTGTTGGAGCGAGCTGAAGTTATCGACCCCATTATGGACAGTAATGGGAAACCAACAACTGCTGGTACCGTGTCAGCGGGGTATCAAAACTTTCTCATATGCATTGAGATGTTCTTTGCAGCCATAGCCCTTCGCTATGCATTCCCATACCAAGTATATGCACAAGGCTGCATTACAGACTCTCATGGGCGCAGTGTCACTATGCAGAGCATCTCTAGTAGCCTCAAGGTTTGTAGAGTAATGAGCATGAGTCATTTATTTACCACAATTTGCAGAGTTTCATCATGTGATTTACAATGTAACAATCAGGGGCGTAGCATCAAAGGATGTGGGTGATGTGTTGCATACCCTGCCAGTTTTCCCTAATTATCTTTTCCTATTATCTATATATTAATCCAATTCTTGCTGAGGAGTATGTTTCGAACAACAATCTGCTATGAATTAGTATTGTTAGCATATCACGCCAAGCATTGAAACAGAGCTGCTGGTGGTTATACTTGGCTCACATCAGTCACATCAAACAATGTGCACACACACTGGATGTGACTCAGAGAAGTGCACCTTGCCTGTTAATGTTAATGAAGTTTAAAAGCTAAGTTTTTCAGTATTTTGTTTTTACAGTGAAGGTTAATTTCATATTTTTAACTTCTGCACCTATTAGAGTACAGCAAGTAGCATTTTGAACAGTAATTGGTGTGAATGTATAAGAGAGAAATATGCCAGGAAACCGAAGGTAGGGTATGCACACTGCTCAAGTGCTTCCGTGTGGTTCACTAGGAGGAAAACCATGTTATAGAGAGCACACTGCATTTCCTGGAAACCTGCTGCTCCGAATATGGAATCCAGGTGCTTGCAATCAAAGTGAGAATGCAGATACAAATAATGTGAGTGATTTTTCTGTAATTTTAATGTTTAGCAGCAGGTGAGTTATAAAGTTCTATGAAAATCGTAAAAATTGTGAAAAAAGTATTTTTTCAAAGTTAATAATTTTTATTTAATAAACCAAGGCATTACAAAGTTTCCTGTTCCCAACATTCTTTTGAGAGTATTTATCTATAACAGAATAATATTTAAAATTATCAAAATTTTGAAATCTCCATCGTGTGGAGCACGGTGCTGAAAATAGCTAAAACAATTAATAAATAACATAAATTTGCAATGAAAATTTGTATGGACATTATTCCTTACATGTATTATGTCTGATATGAATTTGGACAAAATCCGCTAATAATGATAGAATTTAGCAATTTCACCTATGTGTACCCTTAATATGAGTTCAAAGTGTATACCTAAGTCCACACACCACACTACACCTCTGATTCATATACCAAGGGAAGGAACAATTTAAACCAGTGGTAGATCTCAGTATTTGGAACACATTTTGTATCTTATGTTTTTGTTTCCGACCATTTCCTATGGAGATATCTTAATTTTATCAAAAACAACCTGGCAACTGCAGATTGTGTGGGTGGTCACTTTCCCTAGCTCCATACATAAACAGCATAACGGTGCATTTTGAAAACAAACTCATACCCTGCCTTGTCCTTCCATGTTTACTGTGACAGTGTAGGCCAATAACAAGCGTTAGCTCCCAAAACATTACCGAAAGCGAAAGCTGTTTACATCCACAAACCAGGTCAATTCCTGACCAACCTTAATGCAACGTTGTCGAGTTACATCATCACTGAAGTAGCAGCTCAGAGTATTCCTTCATGTCTTTTAAGTGATTAATTATTTTGAAACCCTATGTGATGTCCAATAATTACTACCGAAGTTATGTCAGAAATAAGTTACTCTACACATCTTACAAGTAACAAACTGTTATCTTTGCACATTCTTGTGGAATTACGCATCCAACTTGGATGAAAAACTATTTATTTTTTTGAAATCGGCTGATCAAAGAACAAAATGCCATTACTTTTTGGTTTGTAATGCTTCTAAGCACATATTAGAAGGAATGTAGCGACTTCCCTTCCACCCTGTATACCTAGCATAAACTATGTACAGACTGTCATTCTTTATATGCTATCTCAACTTGCATGGTGCCTAGGCCTTTTAGCTTTCCTGTCTAACCTTAACCATTTTTATTGCTGCCTTTCTTCCCTTTGGTGTTGTTCTTTTCTTATATCCTTTACTTTTCTCGCCTGGTTTTATTTTACCTTCCTTTAAAACTCTCACATGTTTCTGATTCTCTTTTCCTCTTTTCCAGTTAACTTTTTTATAGCTATAATTTTATCATCCAATTTGTTCCAGTTTATATCTTCATAATGTTAATTATTTTCATTCTATCAATAATGTAATATGCTTTTCTTTTTACCACACCATTCGCAAATTCCATTTTCAGATCCTCTTATCGCTCTTAACTGTATGTGTTACTAAAAATATTTGTTGGTACAAAGTTAATTCAAATGCTATTCTGTCTGGAAGTCAGCTTGTTTCACTATTTTTTAAAAGCCTGATCTATGTCTAGCACAGTTGACATGTTGCATTAAGTTCAATTAATCACCTTTCTTGTTTTTGTGTGTGTGTTTTCAAGCACTATCATTTTCCCCCTAAACGTTTGATGTAGTTTCATGAAATTTTCCGTAACCCTTCAGAACATATAGGTGTATGGAACTGTGGAATTGATTTTGTTCTACTTTATAAAAGAAATCCAAATTGTTTGTTTTTATTTCAGAACAGAGAATAAATTTTTGAAAATTAAACTGATTTTTTATTTTTACCCAAACCATTAAGTTTTCACTAAATTCCATACACAATTCCATAGAATTCACATTTGGCTAAATTACAATCTGGAAAAAGTTAATATGTTTGATTTTGAGCAAGCTATTTGATCTTACAGTAATATATAATTATTTAAATTATATATGTTGTAATAGCTGTAATCACATAAATTTTCACTGTAACTGAATGAAATTTGGCACAATGTACAACCCACTGAATACATATGCTCAAAAAATTAAGTTCTGGTGGTAAATGTAGAGGTTGTCTCCTTAGCACAGTGGTAGCGCTGCTGCTGACCAAGTGGGGGACCCGGGTTCGATTTCCAGTACTGGTGTGGAGATTTTCTCCCATTGGAAGACCTGGTCCTGGGTGCACTGTCACGCCAGGTTCCTGAGGGGCCAATTGAGGAGCTACTTGATTTAGAAGTAGTGGCCCCTTGTTGAGAAGACTGCATAACTGGCCAGGAGGAACTGGAAGACTGGCCAACTGCGCCCCACTTGTGATGCCTGTGGTGGGCAGGGGATGCAATGGTCCATTGTGCTATGGGGTTATGTTTACGATAAATGTAAAATAAATAAATAAGTAAACAAGCCCGTAAGATCCCTGATGGGCAAGGGTTTTGCTTTTATCCTCTCCCACATTTCTTTCCACTTCACTCTGTCTCTTGCTATTCTCATCCGCTGCACACCCATCACTGCATTAAATTCTTGTGACCATCTCTGCCATGGGCGCCCTCTGTTCCTTTTCCCTCGTCTTGGGTCCCATACGTTGTCGCATAGGCCCACCTATTCTAGTCCATTCTGGCTACGTGGCCTCCCCAACTCCATTTGGTCTTCCTACCATTGGTGGTCGCATCCTCTATTCCACTCCTCCATCTCAGCTCGTCATTCATCATCCTGTCCCGAGGATGATAAATGTAGAAGTTAGTAATTTCAGTACCATGTACCAGATAGGACATTAATCCCATTCTCATCCATGCAAATCCTTGAAGTAGATATAAGAATAAGCTCTTGTAAGAATAGTTTGTAAAAGAGTGAGTAGAGAAGGGCATGTGAATGCAATTGTCAGACCTTTTCTTACTGTGTTGCAGGAGACAATGAATCCAAAAGATATCATGACAGATGCAATCCACAATTTTCATCCTCAGTATCAACAGTATACACAGTACAGCTCTGGTAAGTGAGCAGGTTGCTGAAGCTGGTGATGGTGCAGTTGGTGTGCAGTTCAGTGCATGTGTAAATAAGAGCATGAACCATCAATTTGCTTGGTGCACGTTACAGTGTGTAAAGGGTGTATATTACAAGCATGTAAACCCTATTGCTTGAAGATGCATATTTGCTATATCTTACACTTCAGCTTTTGGATAAAGTCATTCATAAAAACCAGGAAGAAGTAATAAGACAGATATTTGTAATCAGGTGCGCCATTCAGTTTACTGCAGTGAAGTCTTGAATTTAATATAGTAAGCATTATTTTCCTGTGCATCAAACTTGATCGCCTTTCACTGACAAATGGGCCACGTTGAAAAATTAACCACTCTTTAACAACAGATTATTGCTGATTAATTTCACTTCATGGAAAACTGGAATGTGTAATGCCACAAATCTGTAGTGTATGTAACTCACCAGGTAGTGTTATGGAATGAAATCTGGTAATGATAGGGACATTTGTAAATGCTCTTTGAATGCATGCCCTATTGCCCTAGGGAATGCAGCAATTCTTTCCTCTTATAAATTTTTGCACATTCCAGTTTCTGCATGTTGCACCTATTAGTGTGGGTTTGTCTTTGTATGATGTAAGAACTTGTCAACTGTTATAAGTGCAGAGTTTGATCTTGTATATAGGATTTTGAAGATTTTCTGACACATTCAAGTGTGAATTGGCTGCTATATTAAGAGCAGTTTAAATTGGAGAGCCTCCCAGGAATATACTTTTAGAAATGTTCCCCAGAAAGTCCACCAAATACAAGAATGTAAGATGTTGTGGTTCCTCTTGAAGTAGCACTAGGGTGCATTTATCTTCTTGTTTTGTGTTAATGATTTTAAGCTTTCCAGCATTGGTTACTCTTGGTGTTGTTTTGGGTCAGCATGCAATTTTCAACAGTCTGGTACACTGATTGACTAATTTTCCCTAAGCAAAGATGAATATGACAAAGAATATAAGCAAATCACCAAAACAGTACCTAACAATGGCTTCAATGAAAAATTAACAGCAAAATTCAAAAGTTCAAAAGCAAGAAATAAATTAACAAGATCACAACTGTAACATCGTTAAACAATAAACAGAAAATTAAGGAATTCACATTCCATCCATTTTTACTTTCTCTACTAAAAGCTGAGCTGTGCGGCAGACATCTTCAGTGGCACGATCGTAGTCTCCTCAGAGAAGTTAACATGGCGTCTGAGGTGTGAACTGTCTGAGCTGCTGTATTTATCCCTCAAGTGGCCTCCGCTGATTGGTCCGGATGGCAGACAGCAGGAGGGAGGGGGCGGGCTTCACCCAAGGTTCCTGAGTGACTCACTTGAATTTCTCTTGTTTTGTGCCGTTTCTTGCCTACAATGACAGGATACCAGTTGCTGTTAAGTTTCAAAACTTCTTTCTTATTGAATTTGTGGGGATGTTTAAGATATTTTTACAAGAAATAAAATGTATATTTTGAATTTTCTGGCTATAGCTTTTAAAGCCCCATTTACTCTGGATGATCTTTGCATAACTGGTAAAGCGTAAAAGATAGACCAAATCTTACTATGCAAAAAAGTGTAGATCTTGATGAAACACAATTTATGTCCAAATAAATTGTTTTGTAGAGTGAACCATTTCGGAGATATTCCTTGTTGTTTGTGTCAGTTTTGGAAAACTTAAACTTTTGTCAAATGGAAGAACATTATTAATTTTTTTATGTTAGCTGTGCAAAGAACAGAATTTGAAAGCTTTAAAAGATGCCTACTGTATTCCCATATTCTCCTTGTACTTACAAGAAAATAAGCAATAAGATAATTTCTGCAAATGTTTATCTCAAGTAACGTGAAGAAGGTATAGGAATAAGAGTTCATAAGAATGGTTAGAACAAAAGTAGAGAAAGTCATGTGAGTGCAACACATCAGATTTTTACACAACACCTTTCAGAAGATTTTCTCCAAACAAAACATTACTCTATCTCCACTGAGTAGGTTCAACATGATGAATATGTTGGAAAAACCTCCCAAAACCTCAAAACCTGGAATGTACAGGATAAACTGCCAGGACTGTAATAAAGTATACATCGGTACGACCAAACAAAACTAAACATCCATACCTAAGAACACATCTGGAACGTTAAATATAAACAGATAGACAAATCAAGTGTTGCAGTACACTTTTGGGAAATCCACCATGAAGTAGACACAAATTTCGAACTGCTAAAACAAGTGAACTACACATTAAATTAATTATTTTTGTTCTTTAACGACGCTGTCAATTGCCAGGATTACATCAGCGTCGCCGGTGTGCCGGAATTTTGTCCCGCAGGAGTTCTTTAACATGCCAGTAAATCTACTGACATGGAGCTGTCGTTTTTAAGCATACTTAAAAACCATCGGTCTGGGCCAGAATGAACTACACACTAGAACTTGCCATGTGAGAGAAGATTTTCATTCAAAAACATAGTCATAGAATTAGGAACTTTGAAACCCTGCCTCCTGTCATCTACACCAAGTTCATCGTGCCATCTACCAGGAACCAGAGAGGAGAATACTCCGCTGCCACCAGTTGATTTACAGCGAATGATGAAAGTGAAAGCTTTTGAAACATGTCCTGTTAATTTACATTGTAAGCAGTGGTGGCTGGCAATGGAGGACTCTAGGACAGCGCCCTCCCAATAAATAAAAATAAGAAAGAAAAGGTAGCATTAATCAAAAGCACTACTTCAAATATCCTTGACATCAAACATCATGCCAAAATACATTCGTACACTTCCTGTTCTATTTACCCATTTGGTTTCGTGGAAAATGTTTTTACACCGCTAATACGAGGAAGAGTGTCGATGTTTTCATTACAGATATAATTTTGGACTGTAGCTTGTCCCTCCGAGAATCTTTGCATCTTGTAGATACTGCCAGCGGTCAGGGGAGGTGCGGGGATGGCTTGACTATAGGCAGAGGGTTGTGGAGAGGAATGACAATCCGGGTAGCGTCCGAGTAGAAGGGCAAAGTGCCTGCATTAATTTTTCTCGGAACTGTGACTGCTAACAGTGCTGCCATTCATATACATACATACTCCTTCCTCTTAAATTGAATTTTGTAATTTAAATTGATTGTAAATGAAATGTAGTTCTGAACTAAATTAGCTCTATCTGTAGGTACCATTTAAAGTATAGTGTTGCACATTTGCGATAAAACGATACCAAGAGAGTATTATTTATTTATGCCAACAAACTTACTGTTGGTTTAAGAGGTAGAACCGGAACTTAAAAATTCAATGCCACAACTGGGATTTGAACCACAGACCTTCCGCTTGCCGGGCGGACGCTCTACCACTGAGCTATTGTGACAAACTGCCAGAATGGCATTAAATTCTCAAGCCAGTTCATATTTTTCCTGGTAAACCACAAAGGCAGTCTCACATCAGAGACAATTACCCCAATGGTGACTTACTATTGCAAGCACTTTATATCCCAGGATTAAATAACCTTCACATGGTAATTGGCAAGCGGAAGGTCTGTGGTTCAAATCCCAGTTGTGGCATTGAATTTTTAAGTTCCGGTTCTACCTCTTAAACTTTGCCCACACACGGCTTGTGTGTTTAAAAACACCAACAGTAAGTTTGTTGGCATAAATAAATAATAATTACTGTTGGTGTTATTATTTATTAAGTTCCAGTTTTACTGTTGGTATTTTTAATGGTTAGAGCACCCGCCTAGTAAGCGGAGGGTCTGTGGTTCAAATCCCAGCTGTGGCATTGAATTTTTAAGTTCCAGTTCTACCTCCCAAGAAAGTATATTAATACTACATTCATGTTGGTAATTTTGCTGGTATGACACATTGAATACGTATTACATCATAATATAATTTGCTCTGCAAGTAGTTGTAACGGTTAAACCATGGTTAAACAAACCCAGTTTTAGCAGCGCTTTCGAGTGGTGTCATGGTGTGAATCTTCACGGGAACTGTGAAATAAATTAGTGAAATGTAACTAGCATACGAAGTGCAGGTGTAACAAGTTCTGCGTCTCGATTGGAACTTAAGAAGCTCAGGCTGCCAAGACCAATGCTGAATATTGAGCAAATTCAAAATATGATTGATCAAATTCAAAATATGATTGATGATCAGATGGAAGGTTATGCATAGCAATTTTTCGATTTATATGATTCATTTTCTTTTCAGATATAATGGGGTGAAATTCAGAATTAACTGTCATGTCCATGTGCGAATTTTGAAAATATCATATTATGCCGCCCTCCCAAATTTACGAGCCACAAGCCGCCACTGATTGTAAGTGAAGCAAAAGTGTTCCAAAACTTCACTTGCAACATTTATTGTTACAAGGCTTCAAAAAAGTTAATTTATGCATTCTGTCTTCATTATCCCTCACAGATTGGGATTATACCTTTCATTGCATTTCCCTTTTGCCCCCTTAGATTTATTATGGAGCAGTGAATTCATGTCTCTGAACTAAATTTGATAAGCTGTTGTAACTCCTGACACTATTGCACTATGGGAATTTCTCCAAAGCTGTGTGTTTAGATAGCTAAAATGCTGGGTATTTGGTCTTCAGTACTTTCTTCAGCAAACTTTTCTCTGTGCTTAAAGCTTTCTGCTACAGTTTTGGAATTCATTGCTAATAGTGTTAGAATTAATTTTAAGACTAATAAATGGAAATTGTAATGTGCATATGTAATGGTTATAATCAATACAGTATGAATAATGCTAATAAATGTTTGCAGCATGATTTCATTGCTTGCATGTTTTGTATATGTTTGCGCTAATGTTAATGTGTATCTTGTAATTGTATTATTAGCATGCTGTTAAAGGGTCATTTGAAAAGTTCTTGTAAATTACCCAGAGATTACAGCAAATTTCCGATGTACTTTTGTTTTCAAAACTGGCCATGTTTCATGAATCATAGTAAGCATAACTGTTTGTCAGAGCATTAATGTGTGTGTATCTATAGGAAACATTGCAAATATTGAACATTGTGCCATTATGTAAAGTAGAGCATTAGTGCAATGGATTCAGACCAAATGCTATTCCCTGACTGATTTAGCTCCATTGGACTAACATCTGTTTCCTAAACTGAGCAAGTTCCTTGGAAGAAAGACATTTCATCCAATAAAGAACTTAAATTATCTATCAAGGCTTATTTCGCAGACCTTGAGCAGTCTTAACCTCCAGAATGAGTTAAAGGCATGCAATATCATTGGATAAAGGCATTGATATCAAGAGAGACTGTGCTTAAAGAAATAAGAACAATTTCTAACAATTCTGGCATCAGTTTGTACTTCATTCTGAGTTTTCAAATGACCCTTGTACTTCAGAGGAATATAGTGTGTATTTCAGCTCTTTCACTATATTGTCTGTTTAATGTTATATAATAACTATTAGAAGCGTGGTTCAGATAATTTTTGTAATGTATCTTATTACATAAATAAAACTTCTTTGTAACTGAAGTAACTGTATAAATGAAATACAATTTTACTCTTACCTGGGTAATTAATGAAATTAATGACCTAACTTTCTTCTATGCCATACTAAGGAAATGATTCAGTGGTCATCACAAGGTTATGTAAAATAAACAAATGGTTTGGATAAAGGGAAATCTTTAACATATTTACTTCCAGTATTTAAATCCTCTAGTGCTTTAGTTGGTAATAATGTACCCTTTAAATAAAGCTTAGTTTGTAGTGAACTAATGTTAGATGGGTGTTTGAACAGAATGATGTCATTCTGTGCATGTACGGATGCCTCAAACTAGGAGGTTACCATGATAGGGCAGCCTTGGAGGGGCCCACCCTGCTATGCTTCACTATGCTTATAGTCACATCAACTTATTGTTTGTCCAGACTATTAACATCGCTTCCCCATCCCATGGTCTTCGACACTTCTCTAATGAGGGTAGCAATACACAATACATGCACAACGCTTTAGTTGGGTGGTACTCACCAGCACTGAGTACCTGTAGTTATAGAACTGCCGGAATAGAGTACTCGAAGTTTGAAAACCTGCAAGTCTATGGCGGTATGGACCATCTCTTAAAATATACCAGTCATATAGATGTTTAAAAATTTTATAAATTTACTGAACCCGTCTCGTAATTGACTGAAGATAATCTCATACGATATACCTAATAATGGTGAGACGATAATGTTGCAAAAAGATACTTCTTTTTGTCGTCCGCTTTCACTAACCAATTTCAGTATCGTTGGAAGACATTTTTCCATAAAGTAGAAGTTGTTTATCACCCTCTTTATTACCTCTTTATCAAAATCATTGAGACCCATTTTTGTTTGTTCGTTTTTTCTCATTTTATTGGGAGTTTCAAACAATGGTTCACCAATACTTTTTACTTTCTCTACAGATAAGTAGAGGAAGTATTGTATTCCACTCAAAAATTCGATGTCCAGATTTCACCAGAAATATATGTTTTGAGACCCTCTGACTCCAAAAAATGTATTTTTAGAAAAGATCTGTGTGTGTACGTGCGTGCGTGTGTGAAGTCGGTTAAAAACCAAGGTTGGTATTTAAGTTTAACATCTTTCAAGAATGTGACACAAAGATTTTTAAGAAAATAGCCCACCCTAAACTACCCTTTACACAGAGAATTTTTTGAAAATTTTTATTTTCTTGGAAATGACTAACGATTTTGATTAGAATGCCATATGTTTAAGATATTTGTATGAAAAATGAAATGTATATTTTGAATTTTCTGGCTGTAGCCTATGTAGTCCTGCTTACTCTGGATGGCTTTTGAATAACTCGTAAGCCGTAAGAGATAAACAAAATCTTACTGTACAAAAAATGTAGATCTCGCTAAAATACACAATTTAAGTCTGAAAAAAATTTTTTGTAGAGTGAACCATTTCGGAGATATTCCTTGTTATTTGTGTCAGTTTCGAAAGACTTTTCACTTTTGTGAAATGGAACATCGTTGTTCATATTTTTATATGTTAAGCGTGCAAAGAGAACGGGATCTCAAAGCTTTAAAACATTTGACTATCACTCAAAGCCTACTGTGTTCCATTATTCCCCTTGCACCTACAAGGAAATAAGCAATAAGATAATTTCTACAAATGTTTATCTCAACTAACACGAAGACAGAGGAATAAGTGCTTGTAAGAATCGTTAGTACAAGAATAGAGAAAGTCATGTGAGTGCAACACGTCAGAGTTTTAATATTTTCAATCTCACCACACAAATTTCCTTAATGTTATTCAAACTCAGTGAGTGTATTTCAATTCTGCAGTAGATTGAAGCATATACTAATTATTTGAAAAATTAATGGTTAGTCCATTTTAGCAAGCACTGATTGGGTTTCTGTGATGTGCTGAGGTATTATCTTGCACTCATTTGGAAGTTGAGGATGTATACGTTCCTAGCCACCACTCCTCTAAAGAATGAACAAATAGTATAAGAGGTAGAACCGGAACTTAAAAATTCAATGCCACAACTGGGATTTGAACCACAGACCTTCCGCTTGCCGGGCGGACGCTCTACCACTGAGCTATTGTGACAAACTGCCAGAATGGCATTAAATTCTCAAGCCAGTTCGTATTTTTCCTGGTAAACCACAAAGGCAGTCTCACATCAGAGACAATTACCCCAATGGTGACTTACTATTGTTGGCATAAATAAATAATAATGAACAAATAGTCTTTAATTCCATTCCATAGATGGCCCAATAAATTCAGAGACTACCAATTTATAATTGGCAATTTAAGGCATTGTATCTATGAAGATTAAAAAATCCAGTTTTCTTCTGCTTGCTTTGAATTTTTTCGCACACTCAGAACATAAAATATATAGTATGCATGAAATTTCAATGTGCTATGTCAAACTGTGTTTAAATTATTTATGTATTTATTAATAATAAATCACTTTTTTATATGCTATATGAAATGACCCTTGCACCCTACAGTTTATTGTATCTCTCCTAAATTTTTAATTTAAGCCTGTTTAAATACAAGGGTCGTTCAATAAATAACCGAACTAATTGAATTGTATTTAAATAAACCGCCCTGGAGCACCATGGCTGCCAGTGGTGGAAAGGTGAATCCTTCCTCTAGCAGTGCTGTGAGTGCCAGTCTTGCAGAGTGAATCATTTGGGAGTTAGAGCCCGATACATGAGGTCGTGTTTACTGCACCCACCATGGAACTGAAATTGCAGCAACGTGCATAAATAAAGTTTTGTGTTCTGTTAGACAAAACTCCTACAGAAACCTTTGAAATGGTGCAGCAAGCATACAAGGACCAAGCTTTAGGCAAAAGACAAGTCTTTGAGTGGTATAAACGTTTAAAAGGGGGTCATGAAGACCTTCAAGATTCTCCGCACCCTGGAAGACCCTTAACAGCAAAAACGGAAGTCAACATTAACACAATTGACGTAATTGTGTGAGAAGAGTGTCTCATAACAATTTCCAAAGTTGCAGACATAATGCATTTGTCTGTTGGAACTGTAGACGACATAATTCGCAATGATCTTGGCTATTGAAAAGTTGCAGCAAAATGGGTACCGCATGTGCTGAAGGATGAACAGAAGGCTCACCGCGTCATGACTGTCAACAATGGCTCGGAAGGTTACGACGGGAGCCAGACTTTCTGAATAGGGTCATTACTTGTGATGACTTGTCTTTAAGTTGCAGACAGCACAGGCGTACTTCATTCAGTTCATTATTTTCTTTGGAATGGATTTATATCATGAATACCTTTTGTCCCTTAACTCACTTATTCACTGAGATGTTAGGCTGCCATCTGTCTAAGTCTGTAGGTTATGTGTAGAGTGTACAGCCAAAATAGACTGAAGATGCACCTATTTCTTAGTGGGTTCATTAATACGAAAAAAATCAGGGTAGATGATTATTTGCTCTCCATGTTTCATTTATCTATTCAGGGTTGCCAACTCATACAATAATTATGGGGGCACACCAAAATTTGAATGTTTGCACTCATGGCTGCCAACCCATACAATAATTATGGGGCTATATGATAATTTGAATGTATGTTAGTTTGATACCGGCGAAATACAATTTTCCCTGGTTTGTCACACCAGCAAAATGAAATTAATAATAAATAGCGACACCACTTTTGCCCTCCACCTCTCTAAGGCAACAATTTCATATCCTATTAAGCCTTTATCCTCTTGTTGCCAGTGTGCCCAGATCTGGTAATCTCAATGAAGAAGGCACTGTTCAGAAAATTAATGATCAATGGAGAAAACTCAGAATACTTGATATTCTGTGTGAAATAAAGAACATTCCTGAACCTGACAGTTTTTGGAGTGTTGTTAAACACATGTCACCTTGGTTGAAATACTGATTTCAAAGAACTGGCGAAGTTTGCATTATCAGTGATTCCGTTACCCCACAGAAACGCTTCTTGTAAAAGAGTTTTTACTAAACTGGGCTTAATAAAAACCAACATTAGAAACAGACTGGCATTAGATACAGTAAATGGACTTATTCGGTCGTCTCAGCTTATGAATGAATGTGGTGGGTCCGAAAATCTGCAAACCATTGAGCAGATGTTAAAGTTTGTTCCAACAACAAATTTGTATAATGCTGCAACAGTTGAAGATTACAAACTTTCAGATAAATAGTGGGAAAAACAAATGTGCTAAAGTTCTAATACCGATTGAGGTCATCAATCTTGTAAGTGGATACCACAAACATCAATACTATTACATTTCCATAAGTGTTATGCTGGTATTTTTATTGTTGTAGCATTTGGTGTACGATGTACGATAATTTTGAAACAAAATCTATAATTTTGAGTGACCGGTACAACAATTTTACCTTTTAAAGATTAGCAATCTGTGTCTATTATTTGTATCTCCTTGTGGGCAGCCGTTTTTTGAGTGCCATCCTCTATAATGGAGTATGGATATGTATGATCTTGTAGCATTTACAGTAATGTACTATGGAAGAAAATTTTAAATTATCATGCCAATGTGTAACTTTCCACATTGCTTGTAAGTTTGCAAAGACTAAAATGCAATATGTTGTTGCTTTTGCTAAACCAACATAAAATTTGCTTCTCTGCTTAGATAGAAGGAATCTCTCTATAATGTTCTGTCTGTTCTCTGCAAGAATTGTGCTGTTTGCTTAACTTCCCAAGGCATGCTAAGTTTATTCAAGATGGGGCTTATTGTGTGATAAAAGGCTGAATGTTTTGGGTTGCATAATGCTTAATATTGATTAACACTGCTTTTAGAGATTTAAATTTTACATAACCATTAACAAGACTGGCAGTTAAATTGAACAATTTGAAAGGTAGAATGAGACTGAAAAATTCATTGTTATGGTCAGGATTTGAACCAGCGAATCTTCCACTTTCTGTACAGCTGCTCTAATTAAGCTAGCATGGCAACAGGCATGTAACATTAAATTGCCCAACTGACTTGAATATTTTGCAGTAAACCACCATTTTAATTATCATTGATTGACCTTAAAGTACTTACATGATTATAAATCACCTTTTGGGGTATGTTATCCTGAAAGTATGAGAATGTGGTAGTTTACCAGGAAATATCTGAGTCTGGAAATTTAATGTCACAGTGGCATGTTAGTTTAATTGGCTAGAACAGGAGTCAGAAAATTGCTCATCGTGATTGCATGAATGGTGACATCAGGGAAAACAACCCAACATGCACATGAGGCATGGTTTGAAGGGGGGGTTTGAAAGCTGCAGTGGTTGCACAAAGGAACTTCTCTAATACACATTTTATTTTATACGTGCTTAATACATATACAGTGTCCCAAAATTAGACCAACAAACTTTGGGATCTATCTTTGATAGATAATATTAGTATAAACACTTTTTATTAAGGAAAGTTTCTTGCTGCAGTGCTTCATTTAAGTGCTAGACGAGTGAATGTCCCACCCAGTTAAAGTATTTATAGCAAAATCAGCAATGCAAATTAGTATTGCATCTATCTTAGTAAGGCACACAATCTTAATCCAAGAAGCATACACAGAACACATAAACAAGACACAAACATCTCATTGTTTACAGTTAATCACAGCTTTACTATTTAAAGTAAATGTTGGTTGAGTCGGTCTGGGTGGCTCAGTTGGCTAGACACTGGCCAGCTGATCCCAAGGTTGCGGGTTCAAATCTGGCCCAGATTGATGGTTTTTAAGTGTGCTTAAAAACGACAGCTCCATGTCAGGAGATTTACTGGCATGTAAAAGAACTCCTCTGGGACAAAATTCTGCACACCGGTGATGCTGATGTGATCCTAGCGATTGACAGCATTGTTAAACAACAAAATAATTTTTCTTTAATTAATACGCCCATTGCGATTAACACTGAATGCATCGACATGTCCTATTCTGCCGTACTCTCGCAAAGACACCAGCCATTTCTCTGGTTTAAAAGTTTGTCAGTCTAGTTTTCAACAGCAATGCTGTGATTAACTGTAAACAATGAGATGTTTGTGTTTTGCTTATGTGTTCTGTTGTTTGTTTCTTGGATTAAGATTGTTTGCCTTACTAAGATAAATCCAATACTAATGTGCATTGTTGATTTTGCCATAAATACTTAAATGGGGTGGGAGGCAGTAATCTGTGACATTAACTCGTCTAGCACTTAAACGAAACATAGTAGTGAAAAACTTTCCTTAACAAAAATGTTCAAAATGATGTTATCAATCAGCTCCCAAAGTTTGTCAGTCTAATTTTGGGACACCCTATATACAGATTGAGAGGGCTTTAACATTTAGTTTTCAATATTAAGTCACAGGCACTGAAATGTAACAGAACATATAGATTTTTGGTGTGTCAATTGCGATCTGGTTTTAGATTTTACAATCTTCAGTTTAGAAAACAATTGCTTACACATATATGTTGAACCAAACATAGCACTAATATATGCAGTAAATGAATGGAGAGACGGAAATCTTGCCATATCAAATTCTCTAAATAAATCTAAACCAGTTTTATTTTATAATTGTGATTTTGCACAGTGACCTAGGTTCTAGGTTTTTTAAAATTAGTATAATTTCTAAACCACTTCTTCACTAGACTACAAAGCTTCAGTGAATATTTAAATGTTATGATTACATTTACAGACAAATGTTTGTTTTATATTATTCTTTTAAAATGCCTTAGCATTTCCTACCTGTGACTTGCTTGTGACCTTTGTGAAAACATTAGTAATGTCCTTATTATTTGACTTGTAAACACAAATCAAAACTTTCAAATGCAACAGACAGTTCACATTCTTGCCCATAGCACAGCAAAAAAGTTCTTCCCCCTCCTCTTGGAATGGGAAGTTCACCTTGTATTTTTGTTGTTTCAAAAGAACCATGTTATATCGAAGAGGTGCACGCACACCACTGCTTGATCATGTTTGAATACATGTTGATTGATGGGGGGAGAGGTTGACGGAAGGCTACATATTGCTTTGCTCCTGACAGTGGTATTAGATAATATCATCAGCCAGTACAGTTTTGCCAACTCCTGGGTTAGAATAACCACATGAAAAGCAGATGCTCTTTGGCTCTAACTCCAGCTATGCCCTTGAATTTTTCAGTCTGATTCTGCCCTTCAAACCTTAGCTTCCATAAGGCTTATGTGAAAGAACAATCAATTCAGTATACTTCATTACTATGTAAGACTATACAGGGTGTCTGAATTGAAAGCTACAAATAAAGAAATGGAATAGTTAGACATCTATAAAAGTTACATGTGGCCAATTTGCACTAATATTTAGAGAAACTTGAAGTTTTATGTCTTGAAATTGGCAAACCTGTTATTCCTATTATTGTGTACACAAAGATTGTTTTTCAAAGTAGCTCCATCCATGCCATAAGGAAGAGTTCAGTGCTGTAATTGGTTAGCAGAGTTTGTTTGCGCACAACAGTTCCACCACGACCAATGCACCACTCAGAAAATGAGATTTAAAGCGTGAATGACTGATTCCCAACAATGAGGGGGAACCCCATCTTGCTGGAAAATGTACCTCTCCAGGTTTTCAAAATTAGCAACATTTCTGAACCTAAAAATGAGAACTTTCAGTGACATGGCAGCTGTGGTAATAAGCACAAGCTGGATGAACAAGTAGAAGCCATTCATGAGCATTCACATGGAGTCAAAGAGACTATCAGGTGAGCAACTCGTGAGCTTAATGTGCCTCATTATGTTGTTCATAAGAGACTGAAATTAACAGTTTACAAATTTTAATTGAACCAGAAATAGCAGCACAATGATCGACCAAGGTGCAATGACTTTCCAGTTATCTTCTCTCACATAGACAAGGAAAATTAATACTAAAGTGATATTTGCTGATGGAGCAACATTTTACTTGTGTGGTAACATCAATCGTCATAACTGCAGGATCTGGGGTTCCGAGAATTCTCATGTTCTTTATGAACATGAAGGTAACACTCCAAAATTAAATGTTTGGTGGGGGTTAACCAGGTCACAAGTTATTGAACATTTTTACTTTCTCTACTGGTAAGTAGGGGAAAGTATCGTATTCAACCCAAAAATTCGAAGTCGAGATTTCACCGGAAATATATGTTTTGAAGCCCCCTGATTCAAAAAAAAAAAAAAAGCATTTTTAGAAAAAGGTCTATGTGTATGTCAGTCAGTAGTATGTCAGCCTGTGGACAGCATAACTCAAAAATGAAAAGTCGGTTAAAAACCAAAGTTGGAACTTAAGTTTAATGTCTTTCAAGGATATGACAGGAAGATTTTGAAGAAAATAGCCCCACCCTAAAGTACCCTTTACATAAAAAATTTTGATTTTCTTGAAAATGGCTCTAATGATTTTGATTAAAATTACATGTTTAATATATCTTTATGACAAATGATATGAATATTTTGAATTTCTGGCTATAGCTTATGTAGTCCTGTTTACTCTGGATGACTTTTGAATAACTTGTAAACCTTAAGAAATAGACAAAACCTTACTACTCAAAAAAGTAGATCTCGCTAAAACATAATTTATGTCTGAATAATTTTTTTTGTAGAGTGAACAGTTTCAGAGATATTCCTTGTTATTTGTGTCGGTTTCGAAAAACATAACTTTTGTGAAATGCAACATCATTATTCATTTTTTTATATGTTAAGCGTGCAAAGAGAACGGGATCTCAAAGCTTCAAAAGATTTGACTATCGCTCAAAGCCTACTGTATTCTAATATTCCCCTTGCACCTACAAGGAAATGAGCAATAAGATAATTTTTACAAATGTTTATCTCAACTAACATGAAGATATAGGACTAAGAGTTTGTAAGAATGGTTAGTACAAAAGTAGAGAAAGTCATGTGAGTGCAACACATCAGATTTTTTCATTATGATAAACATAGTGAAAGGTGTTGCATATCTTGATCTGCTTGAAAACTTTGCTCAATTTCAGATTGTAGAGGAATACATCTTCCAGCTTGCTCGTTATTGGAGACCAATCAGCCAAGTTTTAAACCATAATTTTCTGAGAGGGTGAATTGGTCATGTTTCTTTTATTACATGGAAACTTAAACTCTGTTAACCAATAACAGTACTGAACTCTTTCTTGTGGCATGAATGGAGTCATTTTGGAAAACAGCCTGTGTATACACAATAATAGGAATAACAAGTTTGCCAATTGCAAGACATAAAAACTGCAAGAGTATCTACATTTTAGTGCAATTGGCCAAGTATAACTTATGGATGTCTAGCTATTCCATTTCTTTATTGGTAGGGTTCATTTCAGACACCTTGTATAATATAGAAAGCAAGGCATATGTAAAAATGCATATATAAATAATTCCAACTTTTTTTGGTATGCCATCAAACTTACTGCTGGTGGTTTTTAAACACACAAGTTGTGTGTGGGCAATGTTTGAGAGGTAAAATCGGAACTGAAAAATTCAATGCCATAGCCAGGATTTGAACCAAGCAGTGGTTAGAGCAGCTGCGCATGAAATGGAAGATCTGTGGTTCAAATCCCGGCTATGGCCTTGAGTTTTTCAGTCCTGATTCCACCTCTCAAATTCCAATAATTATTTGTTTTTATATTTATTACATCAACCAAATTTTAATCTTTACAAACATAAAGGTGCATAAAAGAGTGCCTTATTTGCACTAATTACTTTTTATATTTATTACAACAAGCAAATTTCTATCATGGCAAGCTTAAAGGTACATAAAGACTGCTTTAATTCCAATAACTACTTGTTTTTATGTTTATTACATGAACCAAATTTTAATCCTGGCAAACATAAATCTACATTAAAACTGCTTTATTTACAATAATTACCATATATTTTGGCAGATAAGATGATAGTTGAGTTATAAAAAATTGCTCCTAAAATCTGGGGACATCTTATAGGACAGATACAACAAAATTAGATTGAAATTTATATAAATTAAAACCATTGTAAAATAAAATAAATCACTCACCAATGTGTTTAAAATCCTGCAAAATCATTTCATTTGCTATCTAAGGCTAATACTTTAAGTACATCCTCACTTTCATTAAATAGTCGGAAGCTTTCACGGCTGGAGTCAGAACTAAAGCTAGAGATTTCTTCTGGTGGTCTGCTGGAGTTTAGAGGTCCAGACATCATTGGTGGTGTGGTGCGAGTCTTCTTGATGAAGGTTTAGTTACAATAGAATCGCTGGCTGAAGGTGTCGTATTTATATCTGGGCTGCTCACAGGGGATTGGCTGGGTTTGAGCGGTAGGTGTGTGGTAGGTGGGCAAGGCTTCTCCGCTCTGGTTGCCGAATGGTTTACGTGATTTCTCTATTTGTGCTTCTTTTTTATGCTCAAGTATGGGATGCCAACTGAACAAAACCTGATATTTGTACTTAAGCATAAAAAGGAAGCACAAATGCAGAGAAATTGCGTAAACCATTCAGCAACCAGAGCGGAGAAGCCCCGCCCACCTAGCACACACCTCTTGCTCAAGCCCAGCCAATCCCCTGTGAGCAGCCCAGATATAAATATGGTACCTCCAGCCAGCGATTCTGTTGTAACTGAGTCTTCACCGAGAAGACTCAGACCATGCCACCGATGATGTCCACCACATGTCTGGACCTCTAAACTCCAGCAGACCACAGCTTTTAAGCCCAGAAGAAATTTCTAGCTTTAATTCTTACTTTCACTAAGAGGTCCTCATATGGGGGTTATTCTCTACCTGGCGATTCGATTTCCACTTCGTCATCAGTATCCCATAACAGTTTGTCCTCAGTGCCATCCATAGCATTAGAAATCTCACACCTTTTAAAGGATTTGATCACTATTTCCCTTCTATTTCCCATCATTTGATGATGAAACCACAAAGCACATCAAGTGACGCAGCTCACATAGCTCTATCTTTTGTACACTAATTAGTTACTCATCCGGTTATTCCATTGTTCAGACATGTGATTCTTGAATTGTTTATTCAAAGAGATGTCTAAAGGTTGTAGCATCGAAGTTTAACCACCTGTATAACAGCAATCTTAATATTGTTTGGTGCTAAACGAATTTTAGTGTTCTTGGTTATGTGACTGTGAAACATATTCCACACTACTCTGCCTCGTATTTTCCACCTACAATTTTACAACACTCTCATACATTTTCATGAACATTTACAAACATTTCTGGTGGGAATTTTATTTTAGGAGTACTACTTTTCCTCTTGAAAATGACCATGGGTTTTAACTTTGTTCTGTCTGCTATATCTGGTCTTATTATGGCCTATACTCTTAACCTGAGCAGTTTTTATGCCTTCTGTATCCACAGTGTGGCAGCACCGTGGCTGAGCAATCAGACTGTTCGCCTATCACTGAGGTGGCTTGGGTTCGATCCCAGGGACTTGCATGTGATATTTGTGGTGAACAAAGCAGCACTAGGGTGTTTTCTCTGCATTCTCCATTTCCCCTGCCACACATTCCACCAACTGCTCCTTCACCACTTTTCCAATCATCCATTTTGCTTGCATTTCATATGATCCTCTTCCTCACTGTCACACTGACTACTTCACTCTGTCCAGTCCATAGATTTGTCTGTTCCCCGACAGACGTCTGGCACTAGGCACTGACTTGTAAGTCCATATGGGGAGCAAAATCAGTTAAGGAACAAGTTCCACAGTTCTGTTGTTTTACATGTTGAAGTTCATCAGTATTTCATCAATATGAGGAAAAAAAGTTATATTTTTCCCTCATACCAATAATAAACTTGTGAAAACTTGTGATTTTATGGTCATGATCTTGTGGTAATCTTTGTGCAATTTTTGTTTTCTGTTGTGTCTTCAGATTTGTTCTGTTTATGAACCGAGTGCATCAACCTAATGGTGCTTTCAATTAGCCATGTTTATTTCTTTCAGGCTTGTAGGCCATGGTCTAGAAGGCATTGTAGATACCGATGTTTTGCGTTTGGCATCTTCAGGGTAAGATGCTCCATTGTCTGCACTGGTCAGAGTTCGAATGTGAAAGCAGAGAGAGAGGGATGTGGATGTAAGAGGGATGTGTAATAAAACTCCGCCAACTGATGCAAGCCAATCACCACCTTAGTCAGTGCAACAATGCCCCACCCACCCCCACTATATAAGAGTGTCAACGGTCGTAACGGTCATTGCTTCCACACCCTCCTCTCTCTGCTTCCACATTTGAACTCTGACCAGTGCAGACAACCAATCGTCTTACCCTGAAGATGTCAAGCGCAGTACTTGCCGAAACGCCAGTATCTACAATGCCTTCTAGACCACGGCCTACAAGCCTGAAAGAAATAAACATAGCTAATAGTCAGGACACCGGCTGTGAAAGCCTAAGTTTGCTTTCAATTGTTTGCCTTGTTCTGTATTTGCCCATGCCCACTTCAGTGCATGAGCCCTAATCATATTTCTTGTAACGAACATAACAATTCCACCTTTGTTCTTGTATCCATTCTGCAACATTATTTCCTAAATCAGGCCAGCAAGCTATTCCTCTCCTCATAGAACACGTTTTCTGTGGTATTTTTTTAATACCATTTTCAGTCTTTTTCCAATCTCTTACAAACTTTGCTGTTATATTGAAAGCCCTTACTGCAGCACAGTTGTTGGATTCTTTAGCCTGTTTTACGACTTCTAACTTGAAGCTTGCTTCATATTTCCTTCTTTTCCATGATCAGGCCCACAGTTTACAAATTTTATGCTGTTTACTGAGTTTGTGATTGGGCATTTGCTTCCATAGACAAAGCATAACAATGTTGAAGAAGGCTTCTTCCTGTGTGTGCAACCAAATAATTTGAGGTGCTTTTGTGATTGTTCAATAATCCTAAGGTAGTGATGCAAGACGCAAGTAAATTATTTTTTTTTATTTTAAATTAATACATACTTGAATATGACAGACATTCAGCCCAGCCTCTTAGTCTGTTATATCCACCCAACATAATTTCTTACACATACATTTTGCTTCTCTATAGCTATTTAACACATTATATAGGTTGCGCGTTTGTTCTTGACGAATGACCTTGAACAGAAATCCAGTGAGTTGGCCTACCCTTAATAAACAGGTCAGCAAATGTTTATGCTACGATAACAGACACCTCTGTTTTCCTCTGTCGCGTTTGTGCATACAGTCAACTGCAAAAGTTTTGTACAGTACAGATGTATGCATGCAACGAAAATAACAGTAATTCAGACGAGGGAGAAATGTCGGGAATAGAAGAAATGCAATAAAGTTAAGTGCAAACAGTTATAGAGGTATAGTGTATAATACGTGTGGCTGGTATTACTGGAAGTGTGATAAATTGATTTGTAGTGCTGTACTACTTCAGCTCAGAAGCATGTGCGTCATCTCACTGCAGACTGTACCTCCGCTCTCTTTCGATGCTAATGTTCCCGCAAAAGCTGAGTAGAGACTCGCATTCAACCTTTCATATAAAATTTTCATTCGTCAAGAAGTAACGCGCAGCCTGTAACTAACACCAGATTTTTAATTCTGTTCTCTTTGTACAGACCAATTCCATTTTTTCTTAGCTCTACTTAAAAACTGACCTAAGTTCCTGGCCTCCTTTCTAAAAATCTTCTTAAATGCTGTTATCTTATCTCCCTTGTCCCATTTCTGCCCTAGAAATTCTTTCCTCCATACGTCCGTTCCTTGGTACTCAAGGACTACATGCTCCAGATGTTCCTTCCCCCCGCAAGTAGGACACTGACTGAGGGATGATACCCTTTCTTAGTTCTCTCAACCTCCAAACACCAGTTCTTAGCCATGCTATTGGTTCCTTGGTACTCAAGGACTACATGCTCCAGATGTTCCTTCCCCCCGCAAGTAGGACACTGACTGAGGGATGATACCCTTTCTTAGTTCTCTCAACCTCCAAACACCAGTTCTTAGCCATGCTATTGGCTCCTTGGCACTCAAGGACTACATGCTCCAGATGTTCCTTCCCCCCGCAAGTAGGACACTGACTGAGGGATGATACCCTTTCTTAGTCCTCTCAACCTCCAAACACCAGTTCTTAGCCATGCTATTGGTTCCTTGGCACTCAAGGACTACATGCTCCAGATGTTCCTTCCCCCCGCAAGTAGGACACTGACTGAGGGATGATACCCTTTCTTAGTTCTCTCAACCCAAACACCAGTTCTTAGCCATGCTATTGGCTCCTTGGTACTCAAGAACTACATGCTCCAGATGTTCCTTCCCCCCGCAAGTAGGACACTGACTGAGGGATGATACCCTTTCTTAGTTCTCTCAACCCAAACACCAGTTCTTAGCCATGCTATTGGTTCCTTGGCACTCAAGGACTACATGCTCCAGATGTTCCTTCCCCCCGCAAGTAGGACACTGACTGAGGGATGATACCCTTTCTTAGTTCTCTCAACCCAAACACCAGTTCTTAGCCATGCTATTGGCTCCTTGGTACTCAAGAACTACATGCTCCAGATGTTCCTTCCCCCCGCAAGTAGGACACTGACTGAGGGATGATACCCTTTCTTAGTTCTCTCAACCCAAACACCAGTTCTTAGCCATGCTATTGGCTCCTTGGTACTCAAGAACTACATGCTCCAGATGTTCCTTCCCCCCGCAAGTAGGACACTGACTGAGGGATGATACCCTTTCTTAGTTCTCTCAACCCAAACACCAGTTCTTAGCCATGCTATTGGCTCCTTAGTACTCAAGAACTACATGCTCCAGATGTTCCTTCCCCCCGCAAGTAGGACACTGACTGAGGGATGATACCCTTTCTTAGTTCTCTCAACCCAAACACCAGTTCTTAGCCATGCTATTGGCTCCTTGGTACTCAAGAACTACATGCTCCAGATGTTCCTTCCCCCCGCAAGTAGGACACTGACTGAGGGATGATACCCTTTCTTAGTTCTCTCAACCCAAACACCAGTTCTTAGCCATGCTATTGGCTCCTTGGTACTCAAGAACTACATGCTCCAGATGTTCCTTCCCCCCGCAAGTAGGACACTGACTGAGGGATGATACCCTTTCTTAGTTCTCTCAACCTCCAAACACCAGTTCTTAGCCATGCTATTGGCTCCTTGGCACTCAAGGACTACATGCTCCAGATGTTCCTTCCCCCCGCAAGTAGGACACTGACTGAGGGATGATACCCTTTCTTAGTTCTCTCAACCCAAACACCAGTTCTTAGCCATGCTATTGGCTCCTTGGTACTCAAGAACTACATGCTCCAGATGTTCCTTCCCCCCGCAAGTAGGACACTGACTGAGGGATGATACCCTTTCTTAGTTCTCTCAACCTCCAAACACCAGTTCTTAGCCATGCTATTGGCTCCTTGGCACTCAAGGACTACATGCTCCAGATGTTCCTTCCCCCCGCAAGTAGGACACTGACTGAGGGATGATACCCTTTCTTAGTTCTCTCAACCTCCAACCACCAGTTCTTAGCCATGCTATTGGCTCCTTGGCACTCAAGGACTACATGCTCCAGATGTTCCTTCCCCCCGCAAGTAGGACACTGACTGAGGGATGATACCCTTTCTTAGTTCTCTCAACCTCCAAACACCAGTTCTTAGCCATGCTATTGGCTCCTTGGCACTCAAGGACTACATGCTCCAGATGTTCCTTCCCCCCGCAAGTAGGACACTGACTGAGGGATGATACCCTTTCTTAGTTCTCTCAACCTCCAAACACCAGTTCTTAGCCATGCTATTGGTTCCTTGGTACTCAAGGACTACATGCTCCAGATGTTCCTTCCCCCCGCAAGTAGGACACTGACTGAGGGATGATACCCTTTCTTAGTTCTCTCAACCTCCAAACACCAGTTCTTAGCCATGCTATTGGTTCCTTGGCACTCAAGGACTACATGCTCCAGATGTTCCTTCCCCCCGCAAGTAGGACACTGATAGATGATACCCTTTCTTAGTCCTCTCAACCTCCAAACACCAGTTCTTAGCCATGCTATTGGCTCCCTTTGCTCATTGTTTATCAACATATGTCTCCCTTTCCCATGTTTCCTTCATTGATTGTAATCTACCAGAGACCTTTTTTCCATTATATCACCAAACAGTTTTTTTTTCTGTGTCTTCAAACCTCTTTCTTATTATTTTCCAGAATTTGTTATGATTGTCCCCCCCCCCCCCCCCTCCCCTCTTCTCCAATAATCCTCCATCCCATTTACTTCTAGGTTCTTTCGAATACTACTTGTCCATCCTTTCCTGGTACTCTACACACTGCCTTAACAAATTATTTTTATCTAAATTCAAAATCCAAAATTTCAGAGCTCTTTCTATAATCATACCTTTCCTCAACACCCTTCCCATCTCCATCTGCGCTACTTCTCTTGCCACCGCACTTGGAAGACCCAACACTTCCCTGCAAAACATCCTATGAACTGTATGGTTTCCTCCCCCTCATTCAGTCCCCATATTTCTATACCATAGAGCATTTTTGGTTCCACCACTGCAAGTAAATAAAATATGTTCATTATAAAAATTATGAATAGGACATAATTCTGGATACGCTATACAGTATTATTATCGACATGATGAATTGATCTTCATGAACTAAATCCAGGCCCTTAATAGGTTAGGAGTCATTTTATAGGACTGATACCTGCTATGACTATAGAACTTTTGATGAAACTTCATACCTTGTCTTACCGTAAGGTCATCTTATCGGCCAAACTATGTGGTACTTATTTTCATGTTAATTGCATCAAGCAATTTTCAATCACAGCAAACTTAAAGACTGCTTTATTTGCAATCATTACTTTACTTTATGTTAATTACTTCAAGCAAATTTCAATCTTGGCAAAGCTGTAGACTCTTGTTTGCTTATAAGGCTGAAACTTTAATAACTTGCATTTTTTCAGACCTCAATACGAATCTTCCATATGAGAAGCTTTGAGCTGAGCTGCAGAGGAACAGCACGAGTCTTGCATGATCAGCATGCTGTGTTTTTATTTCACACTGCATTTATTTTTATCTTTTAACAAAAATGGATTCATGCCATCCATAAGTTATTTAAACAGATGAACAAAAATAAAAATAAAAAAAAAAAACTGTAAAGGGTTGGTTATGTTTCCATTCTTAATGCTTAGTGTACTTTTTTTATTATTATTATTGTTTCTTGTTGTTGTAGTTTATTAATTTAATTTTATATTATAAGCATAGCTTAGATATTTTTTAATCTGCAAATTTTTAATGCATTGTACAGTATACATTTATCTTAGGTGTTAGGTTTAATTTCTTTTTTATTTTATTCTGTACATATGTGTTAATTTTAAGGCAAAGTAGTGTAATAATTGCCGCAGAAAGGTGACTTTTTTCTTTGTTCCTCTTATGTTAATTCCATTATGTACTTAAAAAGCACAAGACTCCAACAAGCACAGTGAAACCTTTTAAATAGTAGACAAAGAATTGCTGTAACGTTCTTTTTTCCTCATAAGGAAATTAGCGCAAGTTGCAATTAAAAATATGCGCACAATATTTGCCATTGACAATTACACTGCTCTTTACAGTATAGCACGTGTTTAGTCACGAAGTTCACCAAGTTTTTGGTAGCTCTTGGCAAAAGATTACGAGGATGAACATGTCCACAGAGTATAAAGTGCTGAAAACAGTTTTTTATCGCAGTAGAAGTACTTCATAAATGCCTGCATTAAGGAGTGTTCTGATTCACACTGCTTTTGAACATGAAAAGCGCGCTCTGAAGGTGTTTAAAACCTCTCTGGTCTGAAGTCATCACATCCAGCTACAGTCCAGGAGTACTGAACACTGGAGAACAGAATGATTGTGTAGAATACATATCAGCAATGAAATTGAATCCTTCAAGATGGTGTGAACTGATAGTCGTTTTAGGATACCGTGATCTTCAGCACCACCTTGAACTGTCAGAAGATAACACATTAAGCAGCTGAATGAAAGATGTACACCCAGGAGGGATAGTCTTAACTGTATGCACCATGTTTTGAGGTTGGATAGCATCGATGTAACTATCATATTTTTACCGGATGGCAAAATTTGGAACTAATTATTTTTAGGGATATAATTTGCAAACGTGTTGCTGTTACTGTCATTTCAACCATAGTGTACACTTCAAATAACTACTAGGGTTGAATGAAAAGTAATATCTCCACCTTTGTTACTTGGGTGTCGATGGGAATATTTTAATAAATCAAAAGCAGAAATAAACCTTAGAATGTGCTATTTAATTACCACTATTCACTGTTTCACATAATCACCTGGACAGTTGGATACATTTCTGCCAATGATGAACAGGTTTTCTGAAGCCGTCATGGAAGAAGTCGACACTTTCCTCAGCTAGCGTATCACAGTTCTCTCAATGTCTTCATCAGAAGCATAATGATGTCCCTGCAGACATTCTTTCATCATCGGGAACAGGTGGAAGTTAGACAGTGCTAAATCTGGACTGTATGGAGAATGCTGTATGGTAATGAGATCCAGTCTCTGAAGTTTTGCTGTCATGACATGTGAAGTGTGTGGTCTGACATTGTCATGCTGCAGGAAATCATTTCCCTTTTCCTTTTGGAAAATGTGAATAATGTGACCCACACGTTTTTGTGAAATACTGATTAGTTGAACTTTCTCTGAGTGATACAGCGATCATCCTGAATCAATCTGTCAACCTTTCGCTTGTGTGAAACTTGGTGGTTGTTGCTGGTGGACGTCCAACTTTTTATTTATCATGCAAGTACGATATTTCCACCTCAACATCTTTAAATTTACTTGCACGACAACACACGGTACTCAATCGTCACAATCACCATAAACAGCTTGCATTTTCTGATGAATCTCTTTGGGGTGGCACTTTCTGCTGGTAAGTATTCCACGATTGGATGTTGGTTAAATCGCATTGACCGACTGTCTGCATAAGGTTCCATACTTTGCACTTTATCAACACTATTGTTTAATGCTAAGGCTTCCCGCCAACTGGAACTGTAGAGGAGAGTCTACTGAATAAACCAGTACCTTCTGCACCCCAGTGCTACCATCTGTTGAGTTACAAATGTGGAGGCATTAGTTTTCATTCAACCCTCGTACATTAGTTAGAGAGAAATTGTTTATGATGACTGAAGTTACTACAGTCATGATATCTGTTAGATATGGTCCATTGTGAGTGAAATATTGAATCTCATAGCTTACAGTGTTATAGACGATAGCACTTAGTTAATACATGTTTGTAATCAGCACCTCAGACATATTCATACAAACCAAACTGTATTGGCAATTGCGATCGCAACTTGCGCTAACTCCTTTATCAGAGTGAGAGATTATCACTGCATGGAGAATTCACATTCATGAAACACTTAAATAATGCATCACAGAAATGCCTTCTAATCCATAGGCTTATACAGGGTGTTCCCAAAAAATACAATGCTTAGTATGTTGTACGGGATGGCAAACTGATCAGTTTTGAGATAGGAACCCCTGTGCGGAAATGCATGGTTTGGACGCTGTAGCACATTGAAATGTGAGATGGTTGAATGCTCACATTTCATCAATAAACCTAACATCGATCTGTCTACATTAGAAATGCGCTTCAAACTGTGTACTTCCTATGTCATTGCAGAGCCTATATCGGAAGTGGTGAGCCTTGTGCACATGATGCAATACGTGTGGTTGTCTTTGAAGATTTTCAATCGCTACGTGGACTCGAGCCATAAGGTCCTCCACTGATGTTACAGGAGAGCCATACAACATACTCTTCTTACAGATCCGCAAAAAATAGTTGAGAGGTGTCAGATCTGGCGACTGTACTGACCATGGAACTGGTCCTCCTCCACCATTCCATCGATTTGTATATGCGTTGTTGAGGTGATTCCGCAGATTTACATCAAAGTGTGCTGGAGCTCAAGTCGGCCATTTCCACAGCTCTTTACTGGTACGTGTCGCACTGCTGTTAAAAAAACATTACTTATTGGAAACTGCACAAGTAACGCAGTAGGATGCACACCAAGGACTCTGGAGGAATTTAGCGCATACACAGGAATGTTATCATACTCAGGTCATTCATCCCAGTACACAGATGGCTAAAGGGTTGCATATGTTCCATATTAAGGTACCAAAACAAATGTTAAAATTGTCACAACTGTTCGTTCTCAAACTTCGACACTCTCCAGCGTCCAAACCATGCATTTCCAGACAGGGGTTCCTATCCGAAAATCGATCAATTTGCCATCCTGAAAAACATACTAAGTGTTGTCAGTGTTGTTTGGGACACCAAGTATATGTGCCATGCTAGAGTGATTGAGGAATCATTTATTTTTTAAGAGATGGAACTAAAGAAATTAAAAAATTTCCTTATTAATTCTCTCTGAACTACTAAGTGTTACTACTAAAATGAAAATAAAGTCATTTTTGCATAAATTTTGGTACAAATAGTTGAAACACATCTGAAGAATGTAGGTATATACAAAGAATTGATACATAATTTATACATATGATACTGCAAACAAATTATTTGAGATGTGTTTTATAGTATTAATGATTTTTACTATGCCCTTAGTTGCTGTGCCAATGATGAAGAGCTAAGATACAGTTCATGTTTAAAGAGGTTGTGTTATATATTCTAAAAAGCATCTAAAATAGCTAGGCTTAATTTTTCTTTAAGTTTCATTCACATTCATATACCAGGAGAGTTTGAAAGTACACCGTAGATGTAACACTGACATAAGAAACCAATATATGAAAAATCTGAAGGCTTACATTTACATGATTTTCTTTACCCACTAATATTTATTTTTATATAACTTCCAAAGCTATTCTTACAAAAGCTAATTTTTCTGTCTACTTCGAGTTAGTCAACAAAGTTTTACATAAATAATTTGATCAACATTTCATTGTAGATAGAAGGGATATAGAGGAAACTGCATTGTTAGTCACATGTTTAAAAGTGGAATGCTAAATGCTGGTCTTAAGATTCTTTTCATGATACAGCGAGAAACAACTGAATAATTAGTTTTTTATTTGATCCAGTAAATTGTTTGTTGGGCACAAAGTTGATATTGAACAAGTCAATAATAGTAAAGTTATAGGGAACAATGACTGCTTCTGTAGCGCAGTTGGTAGCACGCCTGCCTCTTGCGCAGAGGACCTGGATTCGATCCCCAGTACCAGCATGGGATTTTTTCCCCCGCTGGGAGGTCTGGCATGGGGTGCACTCAGCCTCATTAGGTCCCTGAGGAACCAATTGAGGAGCTATCCTGATAGAAAAGTAGCATCCTTAAAAGGTCAAGTAGTTGCCTTTACGATCGGGGGAGACAGCGTGAGAGAGTTCTGGATGTAGAATACTCTGGAGTGAATAAGGAGGAACAGTCTAGATGGAGGAACAGCAGACAATAGCTATTGTCTCCATATGACCTACTGTTCTGCCGGAGGACAGGTCATTAAGGCAGATAAGCGCCTCTGGCCCGCTTCTGCTGCCAGTAGAGCCTAGGCCACCGACCACCAACTCTCACCGTCAATACTTGGGCCCAGGACTACCATGACAATACGTTAAGTTATTTTTCGACATAGTGTTCATAACAGTGTAGGTACATTTCTTAGGATGAGATGAGTTTAAATATTCCGTCCTGGTAAAAATCCTGTGCCTGCGTGTTCAGTCACGTTGTTGCGCCCTTATCTAAAGCTAATGGTCAGCACCCTAGGTTTCCTGCAAGTAAGGAAGATGATGAAAGCCTTGGAGTGTGGTCCAGGTTGTAGGGAGAGTGGTCAATGTCCCAGCAAAACTGCTTCAACAGCATGGTGACGTTTTCTCTACCAGCCACAAACTTTCCACATCATTCTGCAGTATGCTGACCAGACACTACAATATCTCCATAAATCTCTACCAGCTGCTGGTGAATTTGAGCCACTGTTACATATTTTGGCCATAGAAGTTGAATAAACTGAGTGGACTTCTTTGCGAAACCAGTTCTCCAAACAGGTTGCTATTTGTGGTTACCTACAACTAGCACTGTAGATGGTAAATGGCTGAAATTCTGCATAACTGTCAACTGCGTGTATTAGAATTACTGCATGCAAGCTCTATAATGAACGAAACTCCAGAAATATAAGCCTTGTAACCTTAGTTTTTGATCACCCCTCATAGGAACTTGGCAGAGAAACTAAAAATTGAAACCACTTTCCTTTGTTTTATAAGATTCTCTAGACTGCCCCTATGGTCTGATGGTTGGCATAAGGTCCTGGGTTTGATTCCCGGCTGGTGGGTAGGAATTCCTTGTTCTCCAGTTTCATTAGAGTCTGGAAGTATCAGTGAGAGTGTGAATGTGTGTGTGAATTTAATGTAATAACCAAAATTAAACCAACCCAAGAATGAACACCACCATGAGTGAACATATTTGCTGTTGAACAATTGCTCTAAAGGTAAAAAGCTGCTGATATGATCTTAGATGTTAAAGGCAGCATATAAATGCAGGAAAGAAAAACAATTCTCTATTTTAAAAGCAAGGCCAGCTGGTTTCCAAATTTTATACAGAAGTTTCTTATGACAATGTTACATCTTGGCAAACTTACTTTCAAAACTTATCTTGTAGCAGGACACAGTTGTTGTGAAGCTTCTATCCTTTGTTTTTCCAGTGTAATTAGTAAGTTAAGCATTATGAGGAACACAAAGGAATTTCTTGAAAGATTGTTGAGACAGATTTGTGATGCTAACTGCACCTACTTAAATTTTAACGTATAACGTGTTTCATAAGCAGTAAGATTCTGTAACGTTCCACATTAAAATTTAAGCGTAGTTAGTGTCTCAAATATGGCTCAACAATCTTTCAAGGTATTGTTTCACTTCACTGTTTCCAACTTCTAACCACAAAATAACAAAGGAATTCATTTCTCGCATTTAAATAATTTTGAGACCATATTTACTGTACAATTTTTGGTTAAGGAATTCTGTAATGTATATAAAACATTCCTCATTTGTAACATTCAAAACTCTTGTCATTTAAATAATATTCAGACTGCATAGAGGTGATAACAGTTACAAAGCATTTATTAAAACAGTTATTTGTGCTAATAATAACAGGTTTATGAAGAGATATTGTGTTGAAAAATAAAGAAGAAAAATAAAGAACAATGTAAGAAATAGCTTTGAGTTTTGTTTTTCTTGTGTTGTCCAGTTTTTCATTTGTAATTTTTTCTCTAAATCACTTAGAAAATTGGCAGCACTTTTAATTTTCTTTGTGCTTGCATGCAATCTTTTATTTTTTTCAATCTTTTCTTATTTATCTTTTTTTTTTATGTTGCATTAAAAAGTAATAAGAGTTAATTAAGGAAATTGAAGCTATTAACAGTGAAGCAACAAGATTCTAAAGTAAGAACAAATTAGAAACTAAAAACTTCAATTATCTTAGTAATATTGCAAGTTCTTTGGTGCAAAGCTGACAATGTTTCGAGTTAACTCCGACTCATTCTCAAAGCTATACCACTCGAAACATTGTCAGCTTTGCACCAAAGAACTTGCAATATTACTAAGATAAGTGAAGTTTTTAGTTTCTAATTTGTTCTTACTTTAGAAGCAGCAAGAGATTTGTAAAATGTTAAAATGTAAAGATTGAGCTAAATGTATGTACATGCTTAGGTTTTCACGCTGGCATGAACCCAATAGAATTTAGTTTCCGTGCTTGTAGGCTTTGGTCAAGTCGAATATCTGATGAGTAGTCAGAAGCTTTCACGGCTGGAGTTAGAATTAAAGCTAGAGATTTCTTCTGGGCTTAAAAGCCGTGGTCAGCTAGAAATTAGAGGTCCAGATGTTTTGCCCACACCTGCGGTGGACATCATCGGTGGCGTGGTCTGAGTCCTCTCGGCAAAGGTTCAGTTACAACAGAATCGAAGGCTGGAGGTGTCGTATTTATATATGGGCCACTCTCAGGGGATTGGCTGGGCTTGAGTGGGAGGTGTGTGTTAGGCGGGCGGGGCTTCTCTGTTCTGATTGCTGAATGGTTTACGTGATTTCTTTGCATTAGTGCTTCTTTTTTGTGCTCAAACATCAGATGCCAGCATCCCAATCTTGAGCATAAAAAAGAAGCACAAATGCAAAGAAATCACGTAAACCATGCAGCAATCAGAGCGGAGAAGCCCCGCCCACCTAACACACACCTCCCACTCAAGCCCAGCCAATCCCTTGTGAGTAGCCCAGATATAAATACGGTACCTCCAGCCAACGATTCTGTTGTAACTGAACCTTCACAGAGAAGACTCAGACCACGCCACCAATGATGTCCACTGCACGTGTGGATGAAATGTCTGAACCTCTAAACTCCAGCAGACCACAGCTTTTAAACCCAGAAGGAATCTCTAGCTTTAAATATCTGATGTTTTGCCCAAGACTGCATTGGGCATCTTGGGCGAAACGTCAGATATTTATTCATCAACTGGACCATGGCCTACAAGCCCAGAAACTACATTCTACTGGATTGAGCTAAATGCTTTAAAAGTGTTGCTAAAACACACATATACCGTTAAAAACATCCCCATATAGGTTACCTGCTGAACCAAAATACAATACCTCAGGGCCTCTCGAAGCCTAAAAGCACACTGGGTGCAATCCAAGGTGCAGAGGCTTCTTGCGCCATGCATCGTGGCAGCTTGATTAAGCTCAACCCAACTTGTGCTCTGCAGAGTGAAGAAGTGAGGAAGTCATTGTTGATAAAATGGGTGAAATAGATACGTGCAATGCAACTACATAAAAAAATGGAGCATCCTGCTTCAAAGAAAGCAAAGAATGCCGACAGTCCAGTTAAGTTATTGTGGGAAATTTATTTTTTTGAAAGTCTGGACAATAGAGCCATATTCCTTATCTATGGCACAATAATTATGGTATAAGAAAATTATCTATTGAAAGACACTATCAGAGTACATGCAGAAACATGTGGTGAAATCATAGAGGATACTAGAAAAGAGTAACTAAAGAGGTTGTTACATCTTGCAGAAAAGCTGCTTTATCCAAAAATGAGGTTTGTCCAGTGCTTTGTAGATCATTAAAACAAAAAACAAGATTTAGTCTCAGAGAACCAAATTAACACTGCACATCACACATAAACATTACACAGTGAGGAAGAAACCGCTGAAAGTGTGGAAGAGAGAGTGGGCAAAACGAGAGAAGCGTAAGGAAGTAGCGAGTGGAGATTTGCACCAAGATTAACTTCTCATAGCTGCTTTTTGCACCTTACACCATGCGTTGCAGCGGTGCATGTACGCTGATCGGTCCTGCAATACTTGCTGATTTATCCTCAGGAGAGGGATGGGTAAGTGAAGATCAGTCAATAGCTACAGCATGCAGTCATATTAAAGAAAGATCAACATAAATCAAGACAGAACAGGAGCATTGAAAACCTTGAATACAGATTTTTGAGGAATACTAAAGTATATCATCATAGGTTTAGTAATGGAGAAATAGAATTGATAGGTCCGAGAAAGGCAGAATTAGAACAGTGTACAGCAGTGCTGTTCAACTTTTTTGTGCTCAGGCACATTTAACTCATACCTCAGGAGGTGCGGGTGCCATCACAACCATTGTTAGGGCAAGTACGCTTCTTTTGAGAGGAAAAAGGGAAAGCACTGGTTTAGGGAAGTAATGAATAAAGCTTTAGATGTACAAAAACATACTTCAAGGGTGTGTACTGGCAAATATATTCAGAAGGAAATACGAGGGTAATCCCAAAACGAAGGTCTCCAAAACGCTGGGGTTGCAGGGAAACTGTTTGCTTGGATGTTGGCCATACTGCTTCTTTCCTTCCCCCTTCCACTCTCTATAGACACCACTACACATCCGCTGGGGCGCTCAGTCTGGGCTTGGCAGCCACTGGTAATGGAGCTCCCGTTAACCACTACTGCCAGGTGTGAAGTTCATGCAGTTATTCGGATTTTGAGTGCAAAAGGGGTTAAACCAATTGAAATTCATCGACAGTTGGTGGAAGTGTATGCAGAGTCTTGTATGTATGTCAAAAGTGTCCGCAAGTAGTGTAGAGAGTTTGCAGATGGTCGCACGGAAATTCACGACGAGGAAAGAAGCGGGAGACCGCCAATTCCCGACGAAACAATTGCAAAAGTTGAACAATTCATGCTTCAAGATCGGCACATCACTCTCGATGAGCTCTGCATTGTTGTTCCTGAGATTTCTCGAAGCACCATTCACAGGACTTTGAAGAGTTGAAATTTTGGGAGGTGTGTGCAAGATAGGTTCCAAGAATGTTGACAGAAGATCACAAAAGGCAACATACTGAAAGTTCCCGCCAATTTCTTCAACGCTATGCTGATGAAAAAGACAGCCTTTTGGATTCAATAGTCACAGGTGATGAAACTTGGGCTTTCAACTTCACATCCGAGGCAAAACAACAATCTCATGAGTAGCAGCATTCCGGTTCACCCAAGCCGCTAAAGTTCAAATGAAAACAATCTGCCTGTAAAGTCATGGCAACTGTGTTTTGGGATCAAAGGCGGATATTGTTGGTTGACTTTATGGATCCTGGGACAACAATTAATGCCGACAGGTATCGTCAGACATTAAGAAAACTCAGACAGGCAATTCAAAACCGAAGAAGAGGAAGGGCATCAGCCTTCTCCACGATAATGCTCGCCCCCACACTGCCCGTCAAACTGTGGGTCTCCTGCATCAGTTTGGATGGGATATCATCATCCACACACCCTATAGTCCGGACTTAGCGCCCAGTGACTACCACTTGTTTCCCAAATTGAAAGAACACTTGACTGGAAGGCACTTTAGTGATGATGACAAGGTGAAAGATGAGGTCCAACGCTTCTTCAAGAGTATGGTGGTGGACTGGTATAACATAGGCATACAAAAACTGCCGCAGTGTTTACAAAAATGCATCAATCGAAATGGCAATTATGTGGAAAAATAGAAAAATGTTCAAGCTTAAAATCAATGTGCCATTTGTTGTCAATAAACGTTTATTTAAATTTTTAGAAAAATTGGAGACCTTAGTTTCGGGATTACTCTTGTAGTTTTGTTTTGAAATTTGAATTAATTTTAGACGTCATCTGAATCAAACGCTTATGAAGAGTGCAAGAAAAATACAGTGTGGGCACTGCGTTGGACAGTGCTAGTGTACAGTGTATGATAAACCCAGGTGTAATTTTTATTTTATTTGCTCTTTGGAAGGAATAGTTCTCAGGGCTTAAATCCATTTAAGTACAATCCTTTTGATGCAAGTGAACTTCAGCTCTTGCAAGCTTTTAAGCGCTGAATTGTGCTAAAGAAAAAACCTTGTTTATTACATTTATGAGATCTACCTTCTCCTCTATATACTGTTCTTACAAAGGCTTAATTTTCTATTTGTTTTGACAAGAAAAACTTGATGTAACATTTTTTGTATGTATAAGAATACAGTAGGTTAAAGCAAGTCACATTTTTAACAATAGGATCACTATGTATTGACTTTAAAAATTCCATGTTCTTTCCATGACCACGAGAGAAAGCAAACTGCCTTATCACTTGAAAAAGTTTCAAGTATTTGCAAATTTAAACCAATAACAAAGAATATCTTGGAAATAGATAATGCTACAAAAAGTCTTATTTGAAATAAACTGTTTACTTTAACAAAATTTACGTTTTTTGTTGTGTAAAATGTTATGTATCGGTTACAGTTTATTAATTATGCAAAAGTCATACAACATACAGAGGACTTCAGAGATTATTCCCATAAAATTGAAGAGAGATGTACATTTTACGGCAGCTGTTCAATATATAATGCCCCACATTTTTTTCTCTGAACATATTTATTGTTATTTTTCTATGTAGTCTCCATCACATTCTATGGCCTTATGCCAATGTTGTGGGAGAGCATGTATTCCCTGTTGGTAAAAGTTCTTGTCCTGTACGCATAGTCATGTTGTCACTGCGTGAATGACACCCTTGTCATCTTCAAAGTGTATCCCCCATGGAGAATCTTTGAGTGATCCAAAGAAATGGAAATCCGAGGGTGCCAGGTCTGGACTTTAGGGTGGATGAGGCAATGATGTCCTACCCAATTTGGTGATGTATTAACAGGTTCTCAGACTTGTGCGTGGGCGTGCATTATTGTGTTGGAGTAAGATTTCTGCTGGATTCTTGTCATATCGAACATGTCGGAAACGTTTCTTGAGTTTATTCAGAGTCTTCACGTATGCCTCTGAATGGTTGACCCTCTTGGCATCACACCCATGAGAATGACGCCATCACAATCCCAGAAGAATGTCACCATGACTTTTCCGGCAGAGGGGATTGTCTTGAATTTCTTCTTTTGTAGTGAGTGAGGATGACACCATTCCATGGACTGCCTTTTTGTTTCTGGCGCAAAGTAGTGCATCCACCTTTCGTCCCCCATAACGATCCGAGACAGAAAGGTCTCTCCGTTGGTCTCAAAACGCTCCAACAATTCAGATGAAATAGCCTTTCTTTGAATCTTGTGGTCTCCTGTGAGCATTCGTGGAACCCATTGTGAGCACGTCTTCAAATATCCGAGTGCCTCGATCATTGCAGATGCACTTCCAATGCTGACTGACAACTGTAGAGCCAATTGTTGAGTTGTGATGTGCCAGTTGGCACAAATAATGGCATCCGCATGATTCAGCATATCTGGAGCAGTGGCTGTGACAGAACGTCCCGAGCGTGGCTGATCATGGAGCTCTGTTTCTGCATTTCGTGAGGCTTTAACTTTCTTTACCCATTTCCCAACAGTACTCCTATCAACTACAGTATTGCCATACACTGCACACAAACATTTATGGATGTTCACCATGGTTTCTTTTTCTGCACACAAGAATTCAATAACAGCACGCTGCTTGTAATGTGAGCCGTGTGTAGATGCCATTTTGACGCTGTACTACGGCTCTACCATCTGCTGGAACGGTTCAAAACTCAACCGGCGCACAGAAGAAACATCAAATGTGAAGCACCTACAAGGACATTTGTCTATATGTATTAATGAATTTTTAAACAAATGTTGAACAACCCTCGTATATGTGAAGTAAGTATCTGAAACATATTGTATTTTAATTAAAATTGTTCAAGTCATTTTGAGGAAAGGATATTCAATTCAGTTCAAGTTTGGGGTTGTAGGAGCTTTTGGAAATCTTAAGTGTAGGATCCTTGGAAGATGCTCAACTTAAATACCAAATTTGGTATTAAACCAACTTTTCATTTTTGAGTTATGTTTATAGTCATGCAAATATGTTTTTTTTTCTTCTAAAAATCACCCTTTTTTAATTCAGGGAACCAAAAGCTGTATTTCTGATGAAATCTCCATGTCAGATTTTTTGGACAAGTAGTAGAGAAAGTAATAGTACAGTAGATAATCAGTATAGCATTTTGGGACCAGCAAAATTATGCCGCTGTTTAAAAGCCACAAGTGCAGAGTTATGGTATCGTTGGCCATCTTTAATAACCTAGTCATATAGAATTATAAAAAAAGAATATTCTCTCTTAAATTTTCGTATTTTTGTTATATTTTTATATTTCTATTCCAGTTTCGCAAATGTGTGTGCTGTCATCCCGAAGATGATTTTTCACATCTAATTCTTGTCTCTAATACTAGGAGGTGTTTTTCCCATTACAATGTTGCGTGGAAATAGAAGCTCGTTCCTTTTTGAAAACTTTAAAATGTACGTATTTTGCTACTGTAATTCTTCTTCCTGATTGCCCTTCAAAATGTGGCATTTATTTCATTCTGTGCAGAGCTGAGAGTTAGCTCTGGATTAAGCAATTAAATTAATTCAAAATACAACAATAATATTGTTATTAATATTATTTATTATTGAGTAGGTTAGGTTTTAACGTCGATTTTCAATATAATGTTAATTTAAATAGCATTAAATTATTGAACATTTCAAAAATGCACCCAAAAAAAAAAAAAAACAGGTCACATTTATTGCCATATTTTCTAATTTTTTCCGGTAATAAGTGCTTGCATATTTCTAACACTTTTAGATCATAAATATCCAGGCCCTGCTCATGGGGTTTCAAGTGGATCTAAGTTGTACTAGATGATCAGGTACATACATGGCAAACGTATCATTATATATATCATGATACCATTTTACTATTCTCCTCAATAGTGTGATTTTATTTATATTGTGACAAAATCAGTCCAGTTACTTTTCCATTGCTTTATTGTCTTCTAAAATTTTACCACAAATACACTGTTTTCTTCTCCTCATTAACACAGTCTAAAATCTTTCAGGCTATCACAACTCACAACTTTTAGTTCTCGTAACCTTGCTCAGTCATTTTAATGTCTTTCTTCACTTCCTCTGTCTCTCTGGTGCACTAGTACGATGATGTGATCACTCATGATGCTTGTTAAATGTTCATACAATGTACCAAACGATGACACACACACAGCTGCCTCCACTCACTGACATACTGACTCATGCCCGTAACTCATTCCAGCTGTTCTTTTCAGGCCTCCTTATATACTGGGGATGATGTCATACAGCATTCTCGAGTTCCACACACACACGTGCTGGAAATGACTTAGAGGTCTTGCAATCGTTCTCGACACCCCTTTTGTTTCTGCCACCTCAATTGTTGACAGGCAGCCTGGCAACAATCTTTGCCCACTCGCTGGCAAGGTATGTGGTGTGAAGTAACTTGGCCTTGTCTGTCCTTTGTTGAACACTGAGTCTGATGTGACAGTATACTACAGATCCGTTATTTGGATGTGTGGCAGCGTAACAGCAGTTTTCTTGTTCCACTGTTTGCTGGCAGATTCAGATATTTATATCCTGTTAAATTTAAGCACACAGATATCTCAGGAAAGTTATAATTACAATAAACACATACCTTTGTCGTAGAAAGTGGTCGGCAGAAGCTGCATTTGTGATGTAAGCGCCAGTTCTGAACAATGGGCAGCACAGAGCAAGTAGTAGAGGCACTATAGATATGGTAGTGTTGTAGCAAAGCTTATGGTTGTGTTTATTGAAATTCATGTTTTGATCATGATGGAGATAACCTACAAGAATGTAGTATTAGGTTATCTCATAAGTAATGTCTGTTTTTTTATTTTGGTGTTTTGGAAAATTTATTGGGTTTCTTTGGTTTGGTAATGCTATTTACAGGATGCCATGGCTACTGTTGTGCACATTGTGAGCATGTATCCATCTTCAGTTGTTAATAAACAATCACAAAATAGAGATAATGAAGTTTGAACTTAGAGTCCTTCTAAAGCATTACTGGAAACAAGATTATAAAGCCGCTGCCACAGCTTGAAGAATATGTAAAGTGGAAGAAGAAGGTGTCGTTAGTGAGCATGTGGCTCAACAATGGTTCCAACGTTTCAACAACAGAGACAAAAACACTAAAGATTTACCACGTTCTGGAAGACCTAAAGTGTGGAATATTGAGGATACATGCTAAGTTTTGCAAGAAAATCCGCAAAAAAGTACCCATAGGCTTTCAGAACTTGGTGCATCAAAAGATACCATACATTGCCACACTAAGACACTTGGAAAATCATACAGAACCTGTAGATCTGTAACTCATGAACTGACACCTCAACAGGCTCAATGTAGAGTGGATATCTGTCACCAGCTTATCTGTAATCCCATGGATGATAGATTTGTCAGGAGAATTGTCACTTGTGATGAAAAATGGGTATATTATGGGTATTTTACCGAAACCCTGATGCCTCGAAACATTGGATTGATCCTCATCAAACTGCCAAAGTCATTGTTAAAAAAAATGGTTGGGTCCCAAAGTAATGTGTGTCTGGTGGAATTTTGAAGGTGTGATTCACTGGGAGTTTGTTCCAAATGGGCATGCGATTGATGCAGATCTTCATTCTCAACAAATGGAACCAGTTCATGAAATTTTGAGATGGAGATACCCTAGCATTAGTGAACTGAAATAGAGTTCTATTGCAACAGAACAATGCAAGACTCCATACTACACGAACAACTGTGGAAAAAATTCAGGAATTGGGAGGAATCGAACTGCTACCACACCCAGCATACAACCCTGATCTTGCACCATCAGATTATCATCTTTTTCAATCCATGGCCCATTTTCTACATGGAAGAAACTGACAGCATTGAAGCAGTGCAAGTGGGTCTCACCAAATTCTTTGCATCAAAAACCAGAGACTGATACCATGTGAACCTCGGTGAAAGATGGCTCAAGAGCATAGAATCTAATCGTCTGTACTTTGAAGATTAGTTAATTGCTTGTCAGAACACATTCCAAATAACTGTTTTTCTTAGAAAGACCAACTCTTACATCTCAAATAACTGTTTTTCTTAGAAAGACCAACTCCTACATTTTCTGAAGTTGTGTAGGGATAACATGCTAGTCTCTGGTTTCTGACATCACAGATTCAAACCCAGTGGAGGGGGATGGATTTTTTACGGTGTAAAAATCCTTAGCATGGCTTCCTTCAGAGAGTAATAAAAGCTGGTGGTACTGTGTTGTAGACTTACAACACGTAAAAGAACCTTAAGCCCGATAAAGAGACCTCTGAGCCAAATTAAGCAGTTTTTCGTGCCCAGTATAGAATAGGATGCTGAGAATCACATGAGTATCCATAAATATAAGCTCAATTTCATTTTTTTTCGCTCATTGCCTGGTCTGCTTCTCTTTCTATTGATCAGACTACAGATAATGTCTTATGACTGACCAACGAGAAGAGGAACAGCCCATGCAATGAAGGAAGGGGAAGACAGTTACCTGACGAGGAAATCAGCTGAGGATGCAGAGGAGCCTTTCTGAAACTCGCCTGTTGGATTTTAACAAAGTGGAGCAAGAAGAGTTTTTAAATGTCAGCAGGTGTTTTAACACAATTTTAATATAAACCTCAATTGCATCAACTGTGAATGTGAACAGAACTGGTTAGAAATAGCACAGTGCAGTGGAAGGAGCTTTTTTTATAAGGTCACATTTCCAAAGGAAGCTTTGTATAACTTTATACAAGGGTGAATCAAATATAAACGAGGCCTTTTGCTCTGAGCATGTAATTTTGAACAAAGTGCACTGCAACGTCAACATGGTTTGGGTGGGGATATAAGGAGTGAGGATGAGCATGAGTTAGCCATCGCAGACACATTTGTTAGTTCTACTCACAAAGTCTGAGCAACAGCTATATTCTTCAACTGTGCAATGCATCATCAAATTCCTTCCTCGTGAAGACATAAAACCAGTAGAAATTTTGCAGAGATAGGCAGCACAGTTCGGTGAGCACACCCTTTCAAGTGTTCGTGTGTTTGCTTGACATAAGGCATTCAACGAAGGCCGTGAACAGGTCGAACACAAGAGTCATGTTCATCGTCCAAGCACAAGCATTATGAGGAAAATATTGAAGCCATTTGTAATCTTATTTGAGAGGTGATTGACATTTGACGGCTGTACAAATTTCCCATCAGGTTGGTATAAGCTGTGGGAGCTGTCAAGTCATCATTACAAACAGTTTGACATGGTCAACCAATAACAGGAGCCATTCTCCATGATAATGCCCGACGCCACTCTGCCGAGGTAACTTGCTGTAAATTGGCAAAAAAGAAATGAACACCACTTAACCACCCTCCCTACAGTCAGACTTATCACCTTGCAATTTTCATGTCTTGGGGCCACTCAAAGAGACACCGGGATGCCAAAGATTTGAGGATGACGCTGGTGCGAAAGGCTTTGTGCACAACTGGCTTATGACACAACCCTGCTCTTTTTATGCTGATGGCATCAAGAAGCTGCCAATAAGCTGGGCTACATGCATTTCCAAAGCAGAAGACTATGTAGAAAAGTGATATGTACAGATGGCTCTAAAGGTTTTCCGAACCACATGCTCCTAGCCGTGGGGAGTTAGGCAGTGTGTCTTTTGGATAAGTTATGCCAGGTGAGTCAAAGTTCAACTTACCAGCTCATATCTGTCTACAAATTTGAGGGATGTTAAGTAGTTCAAAAGAAAGTACCATTCCAATACATTTCTCTAAGACTTGGTCGTAAGATGCATGAGTAGTTCATTTAAATCACCCTCAATTGTACTGCACTGCAAATGATGCTAACTTTTGTGTGAATTTTCAACAACAGCTACTCTCAACACTCTACAAAAATTACCTATTGTATCACCCCAAGTTTTTCCTTTTAAATTTTACAAGAATTTTCATAGCTATTAAAACTTCATAATCACAAATTTACAGCACAATCTGTATGGAGTTAGGAATCCATAATCTATAGTGTATTTAAATTTATGACTCTATATAATAAAGTATTAGCTTTTGTTTCCTCCCCGCTCTCCATATGTTGTACAAATACACATAAAGGTAAGTAACGCTTATCCCTGGGCCAGGCATGACTAGTTCATAAGACAATTCTCAATCCCTTTCCCTTACACCCTTTTGTCTGTTGGAAAACATTTGGAACCATCTGTACTTTGTAAATATTTTACATAAAATAAAATAGTTTGGGTACAAAAGTCTCATTTATATTTGATCTACCCTTGTAGATAAAAAAAGTTTGATGTGCTGTACTCACATGACTTTCCTGTCTTTATATAAACTCTTCTTACAAGTGCTTACTCTTTTACCTTCTTCATATTAATCTAGATAAACTTTTGTATAAATTGTCTTATTGCATATTTCCTTGGTGGTACAATGGGAATATGGGAATACAGTAAGCTTTAAGCAATAGTCAAATCTCTTTAGAGCCAGTTGCTATGAGACGACTTTGAAACTCCATTCTCTTTGCATGGACAAGAGATAAAAATGAAAGAGGACTTTCTATTTGAGAAAATTATAAGCATCTGAATATTCAAACAATAGCAGAAATGATCTCAGAAGTGGTTGGATTCACAAGAAAACTTATTTGACATAAATTGTGTGCTTTAACAAGATGTAGATTTTTTGTATAAGAAGATTCATCTACAGGGTATACCAAAATTAGACCAACAAACTTTGGGAGCTGGTGGTTAACATTATTTTAAACACCTTTTGTTAAGGAAGGTTTTTTTGCTGTGGTGCTTCGTGTAAGTGCTAGATGAGTTAATGTCATAGATTATGCACTGCCTCCCACCCAGTTTAAGTAATACGGCAAAATCAACAATGCAAATTAGTATTGCATTTATCTTAATAAGGCACACAATCTTACTCCAAGACAAACACAGAATACACAAACAAAACACAAACAGCTCATTGTTTACAGTTAATCACAGCTTTACTGTACAAAATTAGACTGACAAACTTTTGAACCAGATAAATGGCTGATGTCTTTGTGAGAGTACGGCAGAATAGGCCACACCGATGCACTATTTGTGTTAATCACAATGGGCACTAAGATAAATGCCATATTAATATACATTGTTGATTTTGCCATAAATACTTAAACTGGGTGAGATCAGTTATCTATGACATTAACTTGCCTAGCGCTTAAACAAAGCAGTGCAGCAAAAACCTTTCCTTAATAAAAAGTGTTTAAAATAATGTTATCTATCAGCTCCCAAAGTTTATCGGTCTAATTTTGGGACATCCTATATATCTTACAGTTTACCAGTTATGCAAAAGTCATTAAAAAAGAAGAGGACTTCAAAGACTACTCCCAGAAAATTCAAGATATATATATTTCATTTGTCACAAAAATATCTTAAACATGTGGTATTTTAATCAAAATCGTTTGAGCCATTTTTGAGAAAGTCAAAATGTTATAAAATATTTCCATGTAAAGGTAATTTAGGCTGCAAGGATTTTCTTGTTACATCCGTGGAAAGTACCAAGTTTGATATGTGATTAACTTTATTTTTCTTCTAAATATGCCCCTCTTTTTGGGATCCAGAGAGTTTAAAATATATATTTTTGGTGTAATGTCAGTATCGGATCAGGTGGAGTACAATACTTTCCCTACGTACTGTATTTGTTGTCCTCTGTAGACTAGGGGTACCATGCTAGCCTCTAAATCCCAGGGTTGCAAGTTCAAATCTGGGGCAGGGGCACACCCAATAAAGTTGTTGTTGTTAGCTAATGCAGATTTCTGACAATGAAGTCATTAATCCTCTTGCTCTCCAATATTTTTCACTGATGGATGGGGCACTAAAAATGGCCGGGCATATTTGAAGGTGGTCTCGATCCATTTCCTCTTGCAGATCACATAGAGGCAGAGTGGACACCCAATGAAGTACAGGGTGCTAAGAGCCATATCAGTGACAGAGCATCCATAAATAAAAACTCAATTTTTTTTCCTGGTGGAGGGCAATGAATTTTTTTCAGGTGTAAAATTCTGTAGCATGGCTTGCTTTAGAAGGGAAATAAAGCCAGTGGTCCCATGTCACAGATTTATGGCATGTAAAACAACCTCTAGCTTGATAAAGAGGCCTCTGAGTAAAGTTAAGTGGTCTTTCATGCCCAATACAGAATGGGACGCTGAGAACTATAGAAGTAAAAGAGCTTCCATAAATAATAAGAAAATGCTTACCTTAAGTAGGTAGTAGAGAAAGTAAAAATAGTATAAACAAAGAATGTTTTTATTATTTATTTATGCCAACAAGCTTAATGTTGGTGATTTTAAACACAAGCTGTGTGTTTGAGAGGTAGAATTGGAACTAAAAAAGTTCAATGCCACAGCTGGGATTTGAACCACAAGCCTTCTGCTTCATGGGTGGCTACTCTAACCACTGAGCTACTATGACAACTTGCCAGTATGACATTGAATTCTCCAACCAATTTATATTTTTCGTGGCCTACTGGGAAAAATATCAATCAGTTGGAGAATTCAACATCATGCTGGCAAGTTGTCACAGTAGCTCAGTTGCAAGATAAGCTGTGCATGAAGCAGAAGGCCTGCAGTTCAAATCCAGGCTGTGGCATTGAATTTTTCAGTTCTGATTCTACCTCTCAAAGAATGTTTCATTTAAAGTTGGAATCTTATTTCAACTACATCCTCTATTTAGCCCCTCGCCATTTTCTTTTTGTTTAAACCTTTGTTATTGACCATTGTAGTAAAACACAGTAGGAGCACACTGTTGACAAGCATGTCTCACTGCACCAGGTGGCTCACACTCTCATCGGGGAATGCGAGTTGGAAGCTACGACCCAGATGACCCCAGCACGCAAGGTGTGCCCCACACTGCAGCTCGTCATGTCAGTTCTCTACCGAACCAGCGCGTCTCTACAATCAGCCAAAACTACAACGAGAAGACGATGCTCTTAAGTTCAGACGACGAGTTCCAGTAAAGGTGGAGGAATGTTACCATATTTTTATTAATAAACAATGGATCTCTCTCTTTGCTGTACTGTGTATTCTGTTTACTTACATTTCTAACAACTGTATACCAAATTTGGAGCCTTCAAGAGCTGTCTATACTAACATTTCATTTGCTGAAGTTTTCTTTTTTATGCTACAAAAGGTATTTGCAGTTTGTGTGTTAATTTTTTTCTTTCACAAAAACAACTGCAAACACAAATTTGTAGCTTAATTTTATAATCACAGAGCTTGTAAATGATAATAGTGTTTTTTACCTATTGCTAAACTGTACATAAGTGAAAACCAAACAGTTATTTTAAATATAGAGTTTAAGTTAAGAATTGCGGAACAGAGTGTGTATATTGTTGCTGCTGTGTAACTCCGACTGCTGTTTCTATAGTCTGTGTTTCCTAACTTGAATTATTTTTATAATTTCAAGCAATACTTTCCTGTAATAATACATAAACAAGGAATCTAAACAATTTCATTTGTATAGGACATGCCAAATGAAACTAGCCTTCTAGTCATTTTAATTATTATTAAAGTCTTATCAACATCTTATTTTAGGTATCAGATAACTTAATAAGTGCTATTAGAAGTTTTTATTTCCTTTGGGCAAGTGTTGTGCTAATGTTAATTTATCACTTAAGGTGGCATTAACTTGCAAAATGTATTTTTTCCTCCATTGACAGAAAAAAATCATACCTCTGGGTAGATATATCCAATTTGTTTGAAATTTTGTGTGCTTATTATTATCATAACTATCTAACTACTATACAAATTTCAATATTTTATACCTAATGCAAGTTGTTTTATAAGATGTTTCATTAATTAATAAAAAAAAGAAGTTAAAGATAATTTACTGTGGAATGGAAACTCATAATAACACCAACATTTATATGAAATATCTTATGTACATGTTTAATAATCTGAGCCTATATTTGCAACTTGTGCTTTATTATTTTTTAATTAATGTGTTTAAACTTCCAAGTTCTTAATGTTTTTACATACAGTATTTATCAGAATGAGTAATATCTTAGATTCAGTTTCAAAATCATATATGTAACAATAATCACAAAAACATTCATGTAATTCTATCCAATGGTTCCTGAGAAAAGGTACATTATACAGGATGTAACAAAAAGGTGTGTCAAAAATTTGTGAAAATGTTTCTTGCAGATAGAGGATAAAAAAAATGTTATATGAACATAGGTTCAAAAATTTTTTATTTCCTTGTTAATCACTTTTCCTACAGCTGAATCCCATACAAGAATAGTCAATGGGAGAACTATGGGAAAACAGGAAAGCACAGCACATGTTCAAAATGGTCTCTATTAGCTCCAATGTGTCCGTCAACCCGCTGTTGCATAGACTTCCTATTGCGCTGAGTTAGGCTTGGAGAATTTTGTATTGTTGGCAGCGTTCCACAATATGAGCATGGAGAGCCTCTAATCGGCAACTGTTCTCACAAATAAAAATTTAGCGGGTTTAAGTCAGGTGAGGCCACAGAGTTGGTCCACCTCTTCCTATCCATCCTTCCAGGAAACCTGCTATTCAGAACTCCACAGACAGAAAAACTGAAATGAGGAGGAGCTCCATCATGCATGAAGTTCATGCCTCGTCTTATTGGTAATGGAGTATCTTGCAACAAGACTGTAACACAATGACTACATCACCTCCACCTGATTTAACTAGATGTAAAAGTGAACGTTTACTACTGTGCAATTAAACAACTATTCTGTTGTGGGGTTATGGCCACAGGACAACTACATGTTACACATCTCACTGTATAAGCAGAGTTGTAGAGAAAGAACTACAGACCTATGTTCATATAACATTTTTTATTCTCTATATGCAAGAAATGTTTTCCCAAAGTTTCGAATACCTTTTTGTTACATCCTGTATAAAGAAAAATGTAATTAGCAGGAAGCTGAGTATAAAGGATTTGGTGTACCTGGGGTACACCTGTAGCTCTAAAACATCTCAACATGGCCTACACATCCTAGTTTTCAATTGCCACATTATGCCTTCTAGCATACAAACATTGAACTTGCAGTACTTTAGGAGGCAAATTTGAAACCTGTTTTATGTAGAAAAATGATAATAGAAAAGTGGCATATAAATTGCCACAACCACTTTAGAAATGTCAAATTCAACAGCCTGTAATTAAAAATATAATGAAGATATCACAATAAAACAACTTTTACATAATTTACAAATATACTGGTTAGGTACCTGCTTCACCAATTAAAAAAATCACAAATTTTATGTGTAACGCAAGTTAATACCACCTTAATTTATCATTTAAGTCTGATTATATAAGTAACTAAAATAATCCCATGTTGCATTCGTAGTTTTAGCCTTTCAGCACCTTCAGAAGTAGTAAGAACATCCTAACTTTTGACAGCTTGGCAATTTACTGGTAATTTTTTCTTTGAATGCTATTAAACTAATGCATATGACATAATTTAAGTTAAACAACATCTAGATCTACCACACTACTTCTTTAAACTCGATGAGATGTAGGAACAGGGTCCCTCGCAGATCTTGACTTGTCCATGTTTAAAGAGCTTTTGCACATGCGCAACTGGTACGACATAATTGCTGTATGGGCCCAAATGTATACTGTTCAAGCACATTTGAGGGGTGCATGAAGCTTCTACTACGCTCTGTTACCATACTATCACTATAAGTTCATGCTCTAGCCCATATTACATGCATAAACACAGAAATTTCTCCTGCTGCTTATTCCAGACCATCCATAACCTCAACTATAATTTTAATTTACACGTTACTTTGCTCTTGCCCCAAAACACTGTACTTAGGCATGTACCGACAAGAAACATCCACCAAAAGAACCCTATTTGTTGCTAAGCAAGCTATGTATTCTTCTTCTTCTTCTTCTTGCTGTCTTTAAATGCAGTCAGGTTTGCCCCTACCATTCATTTAATACTATAGACAGGTTCTGGTCCTATAAATGGTGCCTGGCTCCCATTTTAACCAACCTCTCTGCATATTCATTTCCAATTACCCCAATGTGGTCAGGAATCCAAACTAGAGTAAAATTAGCCCAAGTGCAGTAACTACATAGCTACTCAGTTGAGATCAATATGTTATGGCATTTATAAACAGTGCACACATTGTCTAGTTCATTACACATGTTAATATGAACACCTATTTTCCCTAGGTTCAAATGAACAAGTTTTCATAAGCAGTCTATAAAAGCATGCAGCATTGACAGTTAGCACTTGCAGTTATTGTGCAAAGAGGCAATATTTGCATTTGCATATTTGCAATGCATGCAGTATCAGAAAATTTAGCACAAAGAAGGGGCAGGAATACTAAACATTAGTTTTTCCACTTCTTTCAATGAAAAGGAAGAATTTTAAACTAAGTGCTAATGTGCCAGGCTGACATTCACGAGGTTCTGGGTTCCATTCCTGCGATTGGTCACTTTGAACATTGTTTTTTACGGTTGGCAAGGCAAATGCTGGGATGGCTTCTCTTGTATAACAAGTTTCCTTTCCCTGCTTTCCTGTAATTTTGCTTTCCCTTTAATGTATCAGGTAGGCTTAGAGGCTCTGCAGTGTTGGTCAGTAGTAGATGCTTGATTATTGGAATGTTCTTTCCAGCCTTCTCTTAGCCACCTCAGGTGGGTTGTGTTCTCCCCAGAGGGAAGCCTTCTCAAGCAGTCAGTCAAGTCTGAACTCTTTAGGGATCTCTGCATACCCCTGTCAGTCAGCTACCTGCAGCCTATAATCTCCTGCACTCCCTTTACCTCATCCATTCCTCCTGGGGCTGGTAAACGCAAAAGATCTGCATTAGGTGGAGGTACAGGATGTCCCCTCTTCCTCAGTCATGCACCATTTAACTGATAGGTGGACCAAGTTCAGATATTGGGGCAAAATGTCTAAAACTGGGACCATTGTATGTAAAACAACACACTTGGATCCCTATATTGTATGTACATATATTTTGAAAATGTTGGAGTTACTAGGTTTCCAGTCTAAGCAGCAATAATATATGTCTGTATATATATAATTATATAGACATAATTGAAGGTACCAAAAAGTAAATATTTATTACAATTTGAATGCCAATTTTTGGTGTACAAAAGAGGTATGTTCACTTTAACATTTCCATATGTCAATAATTCTAAACCACATTGGGGAAGTTATGCAGCAGGGTGTACCACTGTTTCACATTTACTTTGTTGCATTATTCATGCCATCTTAGTGCGAAATAGTGTGCAGATACTGCAAGCTAGTGTCCATATTATATAAGTATATTGCCTGGCAATTCAGTGTAAAATTCTAAGAATCCCCAACTATTTTAAACATGCTCAGGTGCAGAGATAACTCTGTAACTCAGAAGAAATAATGTTCAAATGTCAGAATAATTGCATTGATATTGTTTTACATTCCATCATAATATATGTATTGTTTAATAAATATGTAAATCAAATGATGTATAAAATATATCTGGTTTGTGTAGGTAAAAAGAGCATACCCTTATAAGTGTTTCTTTGGGGTAGAGGAAAAAGTAACTATTTTAAAATATTGAATGAATGCAGTGATCAATGCTTGTGTGTAGAGGAATGAATAAAATGAGCAGGAGTTGAGTTTTATTGGTTGTCTGAGTAGAAATGTGCATTTCCTTAAAAAGAACTTGATTATCTAGAAAGAAAAATGACACTGTGATATTGAATGAAGAGAGGATGGGAGTTAATTCATTTTGCCATTGTCATTGGTTGTGAAAGGCTGAGTTATGACACAAAAGTTTAGTTTCCAACAATGGAGCATTTTATTGTACACTGATATGATTATTTATTATTGTAAAAACTCTTTGCAGACCTGTGGATCAGTAATTAATATGATAGCTTAAAGGGGCACATGGGTGAAAATTTCCAATTCTGAAAAATTTACTTGTTTTGTTTTTTGACAAAAGAAGTGTATCAACCCTATTTTATCTATTCCTGTAGTTTAAAGGCCCTAAGGTACTTGGAACCTTGAATGATATCCTTTTAAAAGAATTCCATATTTTGATTAACTGCAATACAGACTTTAAATTACGTTTTCCACAGTTCTATTTTTGAAGCAGTTTGCTGCATTCAAAATCTATTTTTCTTACAAATTGCATGTTCACAATCTTAATTTTTAGTACTTTCGTTCTTTAATTCAGGAGTTGCATATTAAATATCTGAATAGTTTAAAGTTTTATACACAAGTGAATGGCACTGCAGGAGATAGATTTTTAAAAAGCATGCCTTTTAACAATTAATAGCCTGAAAACTATTAATTCTAGCAATATGAAGCTTTAATATATTTAAACCAAAAAGGTGAGTCGATTAATAACACTACACAACACTTATAATTTACCAGAACATGTTTCGGAGGCTGACTTTCCTCCATTATCAACCACATTGATTATGATAATCGACTGATTTGTATAGCTTTGAGAATGAGTTGGAGACAACTTGAAACTCGAGTCAGTGGTTGAAAAAATAACTTACAACATTACCAAGATAAGTGAAGCTTTTAGTTTCTAATTTGTTCTTACTTTAGAATCTTGTTGCTTCACTGTTAATAGCTTCAATTTCCTTAATTAAAATATGTACAAGTTTTCAAATTACGCTGTGTTGATTTTTACGTTGAGTTAGTTCGTGACATAGAGTCGTTTTTCATTAAGTGAGCCTCTTCTTACAATGTTGGAAGTGTTAGAACCAGCTAAAATCCAAACAGTTCAGTCAATTGCACCACTTGCTTCTTGGTTTCCTAATTTGGTGAAAGCAGAAGAAATCCAACAAATAGATACATAATGGAGGCTATTGTGCAATACTGACATTGCATGTGGCAGTAACTCCACGGTGCAAGAATTTTAGAGCTATTATCATCATTATTAATGTCAAATATGTGTACACTAAGCAAAATTGCCTGTTAAAAAAACTAGTGTTTTCTCCTGCTTTTTTCATAACAAATCTGCTTTTATTTCGGCAGACATGGCAACACTGTACATATATATGCTTAAAGTGTAGATCAGATATGTGGACAACATTTTTGCTATTGTTGAGGGGCCCTAATGACCAAGTTGTCGATGGGCCCTTAAACCCAACACACTCACTCACACTATTGTTGAATAGAAAAGCACATAAATGATGCTCTGAACCTTCTAAATTTAGAGATACCTTCCATAAATTTCACCAATGAAAAAGAAAGACAATTATGACACCTTTTTTATGGATCTCAAAATTATCAGAACTCAGATTTGGCATACACTGGAAAGATATGGAAGATGTTACATGAAAAAGAAAGACAATTATGACACCTTTTTTATGGATCTCAAAATTATCAGAACTCAGATTTGGCATACACTGGAAAGATATGGAAGATGTTACATAAAAGCCAACTTCAAGAAAGCAAAAAGTAAAATTTTCAAACTTATGATCCACAGATTAGATGATTCTCCCTTAGAAAAAAAAAAAAAAAAACTAAATATGAACTCAAACATAAACTCACAGATAAAAAATCAAACAATTAAAAAACAAAAAGCAGTCTGAAGTATAGCTACATATTTGTTGAAAGAGCTAAGACAGTTTATAAGAAGTTTGCTTATCATCTTTGAGCAATGAATAAGTTTTGAAGCATCGGTGATTAAAACCATATGAGATGGAATCCAAAATATTTAGGACTAGTGCTGCCATTCTCACAGCAGTTCAGTATGTTGTCGAATGATAGATTGTAATGCTATCATATCTGATGAATGGGAATGCAGAATTTCATGCAACTGGATAGATGTGTTGAGATTTTACAATTTTTTTCATCTGTAGGGCTTGGCAATTTCATGATGGATCCAAGAATGGAACCACAGATGTGCATTAAGTTCTGTGCTAATCTTGGGGAAAGTGCTACAGAGACTGATAATTATTAAATAAATGTTCAGAAAACAAATCATGAGCTGCATACATGCGTTTGAATGGCATGTTCAGTTCAGGAACAGTCATACATCTGTTGGAGATAAGAAGCATACAGAAAAGCCCATCAGCTGCATAATACCCAACATAGTTGCTCAAGTTAAAGTTCTCCCTGTGAACTCATAAACATCATTAATTTAAAATCATGTATATGCAGAGGTAGATCCAGAGAGGGCTAAGGGACCCACTCCCGAGTTATTATATATTATATATATTATATTATATATATTATATATTATGTTTATTAACTCATTTGCGTCATATTTAAATGCCTTGGCAACTAACCAAAAAAATCAGATTTAAATCGCCGCGCTGTGAGAGTGGTAACGACTTAATGCTTAAAAAAATAATTTAAAATCAGCCATTAACTATTTTTTGTTGAAAATTTGGGTGCACAATATTAAAAGCATAAACTCACCAATACTGTTGTCCTAATACAGCTGTTGTGTGTGCAAGAAATGGGAAATCATTTTGAATCTCTCCCTACTCATTGTTTCATGAAAAATTGGGGTTTCAAGGCATTGGGTTTTACTCAAGCACAATTGAATAGCGATTTTCACACTTGAGACGTCAAAATAACTAAAGCAATATAGGCCCTGACTACATTTTTCATTGTCTTTCAACAATTTCTGTCGGGATTGTTCAACTGCCTCGTTGTATAAGCATTCATGTCGTCACATATTTTGTCAAACAAAGATTCCATGTATTCTGAAAAGAATTAAAAGTGCAGACAGCTTCTGTGGCACATGCTTATTCAGTAAGTATTTACAAATACCACTATTTGCTCTATTTGTAAACGGGTAGAGAATGAGGTTGTCAGTTTTAGTCCAATGCCAGTTGCACTGGTTTTTCTCTGTCGTAATGCCAACGCATTTTGAAGGGCCCGGCGCGTCATCATTGGCTTCATAATCGCTGCTTTCTGTACTAGATTCATTATCACTGTCACCAGAATCTTCTTCAGACTCTGTTTCATATTCAGAAAATCACCACTTTCACTCTCTAATACACGTATCAGTTTTCTCAAACCCTTCTTGTCATTGGCACAAATTTTTTTCACTACCTTGATGGCTATTGAGGTGAATGAAACAATGCTAAGATAAAATTGTTTTTCCTTGGTTGAAACACAGATGGTTATGTCATACTGATCACAATTACATTAGCATTTCATTCCAGATGTATGTAAATGAGATCTATGAAAAGAAACCTAAATTATCTGAAATTATATGGAGCAATGCAGTGTACAAGCTGAGCTTGTCATACGATTTATATGCCAAAAAGACGCATGCAAGTCCTGGTCATCAACTGATGCAAATGGGTTAAATTGGTTTTGTTTATTGAAATTAAATCAAAACTTCTTTGCACCAGTGAAGTGCCTACAGTGAACAAAGTAGGCTACATGAATATTGCAGGTGAATGTGAACTTTGACCCTAACGTTAACTGCATAGATCAGGCTTTTCCAACTTGAATACTTAGTGCAGGGGCTTGGCGGTGCAGCTCTCAGCGACCCTGGTGCTTTCCTCATGTAACGGCTGTGACTGTGTGTGTGCGATAGAGAGTAAGAGTAACATATCCTCTCTCTCTCACTCACTCTTCTCAACACAGATGTGGTGTTAAGCAGGATACAATAGATAGCGGAGCTCCTGTGTTACAAAATGTTTCATTCTTCATGGGAAGATTTATATTTTGTTGCCTATATTGAAGGGACAGTCCAATGCTTAATTTGTCAAAGAAATTAATATTTTATTTATTTATTTATTTATTTACTAAGCTATATACATGTGAATATGACCGGTGTTCAGCCCTGGCTCATTGCCAGTCATATTCTTATTCTACAATAATTCCTTAATTCTAACTTATTCTATCACTTATATCTTATTGTTCAACTCTATTTACTGTCCAGATCCATTTATTTTTCACCTTATGTAAAAATCTTCCTACCCTCTTACTGTCTTTATGAAGCATTTCAACTATAGATCTATTTCTATTCATATTCGACCATTTCTTATTAATATATTCTTTTCTCCAACCTTCAGTCCCAATACATTTAAATATTATATGTTCTATGTCTTCATTTCCACCACATATAAGACATTGGTTTTGAGGAATGCCCTTCCTTAGACCCTTTAATCTCCATACTCCTGCTTTCATCCATGCAATGCCTTCTCGCTCCTCTTTATCTGTCACGTCTAAATACTTCTCCCTACCCCAAGAGTTTTTCATTTGTACATAAAAAATTAAGGATCTCTTTTCAGCTATCTCACTAAATATGTTTTGTATTTCTATATCGTCAAATCTTTTTCTTGCCAGTTTCCAAAAATTGTGTATATTATTTTCTCTATTCCTCCATACTTCCCCTAAACCACTACTTTCCAAGTTATTTCTGAGACAGTCTGCCCAACCCTTATTCTTTAGGCTTTTTTCTTGATATAGTAGGCACTGTTTCAACAGGTTCCTTTCTTCCAAATTCAATATTCTAAACCAGTATTTCAGTGCCCTCTCCATAATCTTCCCCTTACTTGTTACCCTTCCCAGTTCTATTTGTGCTACCTGCCTAACAGTTGCATTTGGTAATCCAAGCAATTCTTTGCAGAAAGTTCTATGCACCTCATCTATGACTTCCCAACCTCCTCCTAATCCCCATACTTCTGTCCCATATAACATCTTTGCTTCAACTACCATATTGTATACATTTTCTAACCATTTAACATTTATATTAGGTACTTTGTATTTGCAGTTTCTGGTTGCTGATAAAGCCCCTTTTCCTTTTGCTAATGCAAATTTCTTTTGTTTTTCCCAATTACCACTACTATCTAACTTCACTCCTAGATAAATGCATTCTCTCACTACCCTATACTCTTTTTTATTTTCATTCCTCCATTTTTCATATTTGCTCAATTTCCCTCCTTTTTTAAAAACTATGATCTGTGTCTTGTCCTGGTTCACTTTTAGGCTCCATTCTTTACAGTAATTATTTAATACTTGTAAGGACTGATTTAAGCCATTCACTGTGATTGAACCTACAACTAGATCATCTGCAAAAAGTAGTCCTGGAATCTGTATGTTATTAATAACAGGCATAAAGTTATTATTTCTCCCAATATCCATTAATACATCATCAATATAAAGATTAAAAAGAACCGGACTCAACTTACATCCTTGCCTAAGGCCTTTCTCTTGTTGGATTTCTCTTGTTACAACTCCCTCCTCCACTCTTATACAAAAGGTATTGTCTTTATATAATGCTTTGAGAGTTTTCACCATTTGTTCACTCACTCCTTTACTCAACAGTTTGTGCCATAACAAATGAAGCTCAATTCGATCATATGCTTTTTCTAAATCAACAAAAGCCATATACAACTTTCCTCTTTTAACTTTCAAATATTTATCTACCAAAGTTTTTATAATAAATAGATTATCAACTGTTCTCCTCCCTCTTCTAAACCCCATCTGAAATTCCGAGAGAATATTAAATTTCTCAACCCACGTTTGTAACCTACTTGCCATAATTCCAGTAAAAATTTTCCCTACATTTGATAATAAAGCAATACCTCTATAGTTGTTTGGTTTGTCGACACTACCCTTACCTTTGTATATTGGATGTATGATTGCTTTCCCCCACTTTTTCGGTATATAACCCTTCTCTTTAATTTGATTGAATAAGTCTACAAGAACCTTGACTCTATTTTTTTCAGTACACCATTCCTTAAGGAACTCTGTTGGGATCCCATCTATCCCAGTTGCTTTATTTCTCTTCATTAATTTAACTTGCTGTATTATTTCTTCCCCTCTTATTTCATCATCCAGCAAATCTACATAATTGTTACCTATTTCCCTTCTTCCTATTTCTATTTTGCTCTTTTCTCCCCCATACAATTCTTTAAAGTAATCCACCCATTCACCTGGTTATACATCAGGTTTTATTACATAATTATTATACATTGATTTTATAACTTTCCATACTGCATTTACATTATTTTCGTTTAGAACCCTTATCAGTTTACTTTCTTGTTTTTTCCTCCAGTTTATTTTCTTTTGCTCTAATAATGAATTATATAAATCCCTACCTTGCATATATTCTTCCCTTAATTCTTTACCACCTATTTCCCTCCATTTTATAAGCATCTGTTTAACTTGTCTTTTTATTACTCTGCATTCTTCATCAAACCAACCCTCGTCTCTTTTGTAAACCCTCTTATTTACTTTCATTTCGTCCCCAGCTCTTACCATCATATTATTTAGAATATCCATCGCATTTTCAATTTTTTGTTCTTTTATCATACAATTTATTCCACACTGACATATCTGGCCATAGTTAGAGCTTAACACCTGCTTAAATTTAATGCCATACTCCTCCTTCCATTTGTATCTGCTATACTTTTCTACCATACATCCATCCTCTCTTAAATTGTCAATCATTTGTTCAGAGTGTATTTTTATATCCACTATCAGTGGAAAATGACCACTACTAGAGCTTAAATTTAATACCTTAAAATTACTTAAAATGTATCCCATGTTAATTGGCCACAGAACATAATCGATCACACTTTGCCCATTACTGCTTACAAAAGTATATTCCCCATTCACATCTTCTCCGAATTTCCCATTCAAAATATCAAAAGAATTCAATTCACAAAATTCTATAAATTTTTCGTATCCTTTATCTACCATCTTATCTTTACTCTGTCTAATTCTTTCTGATTTTTCTAATCCATCACAACTCATCCAACCATTCCCTCCATTAACATCATTTTCCCCAATCCTAGTATTAAAGTCTCCCAATAGTATAACCTCCGAATTTATATATTTCTCCTTTAAAGTTTGAATATCTAGCTCTAGATCCCTAAGGAGTTCCGGATTATGAAATCGCGAGGAAAGAGGGGGATTGTATATTATTCCTATACAAATCACTTTTTCGTCTATTTGTTCGTCCTCTAATACCACCCATAATATCTCTTTCCTCCTTGACCATGATTTTTTAAATCCTTTATTTAACGTCTTCCTTACAAGAAATCCTATGCCTCCTGAAACCCTTCCCTTCCTTGCTAGGGTATGACCTTTTAATCCTACGTACTCAAAACCCTTTACATAAATTTGTTCCTCTTTTAACCATGTTTCGACTACCGCAAGGTAATCAAGTTTTGTCAATAACTGATTTAGACTCCCTTTATCTATTTTATTTTTTATTCCCTCACAATTCCAGAATCCAAGCCTCCTTATAGACCCTGTTCCCTATTGCGATCCTGATCTAAATCTGAATGATTCTAGTGTTTTTTTACTCCTTAAGCGTATTCCTTGTTTCGAGGTGGACGGTTTATTTCTGTCTAAAACTAAAATACTGCCATGTTCAGATGATACGATGCTGTCATCTTCCCCTTCCCCTTCTGTATTTTCCCCACTACTCGGACGCCACGCCTTCCTTCCTTCCACCACCAATTTGCGTGCAGCTATTACTTCCCCCTTACTCGGTGACACTATTTTCCTGTGTGACGTCTCCCCACTCGCTCCTCCTCCTGCCGGCTCTGCCACAGGTCCCTCCGCTGACGTCATTGCACTCTGTTCTGACGTACTCGCTACGTCATCTCTTCTTGCTTCTGACGCAATCATCTGCCTGCCAGCCCCACGTGCCGGTAATGTAAGTTCTTTATGACTATCCTTTTCCTGTGGTCTCCGTTCGTCCATTGAACTTCTTTTCGATCTGCTTTCCATCACTCTAGTTGCTGATGTATTAAGCTGAGTCATTTCCTGCTCGTGTGTTCTGTATCTTCTTATGCCCGTTTCGTACCCATCCACTATGCGTCCGTCGACCCACAATTGTAAGTTCTTTATGAAAGCCGATCTTCCTTCCAATCTTGCCATCTTCATTTGTTGTAATAAGTTTCTCTTTAAGGCTCGTTGTTCCACCGTTAAATCCCTATTTATAAAAATATCTGACCCTTTTAGTTGCTTTGTTTTCTTTAACACTTCATAAACAAACTGCACTGACGTAAATCTTGCAATAATCATTCTGGCTCCTCTTGATCTGCCCACTCTGAAAGCCTCCCTTATCTCCCAGCCCTGTAGTACCATTCCAAGCTTCCCTTCTATGATCTCTCTGACCTCTTGCATAGGCCATACTCCATTCCTTTCTTTTACTCCTGATATAACTAGATTGTATCTCCGGTGCCTCTCTTCCATCAGCTCCACTCTTCTTTTGACGTACTGTACCTCCTTGCTTATATCTTGCATTTCCTTTCTAATCTCTCCCTTAATATCTATTAGTTCCTTTTCCACTCCATTGAGTTTGTTTCCTAATTTCTCATCCATGTTCTTTATTTTCTCCAAAATTTCTTCCATAACATTTTGATTTCCATTTGGCCCCGGGTTAATTTCAACACCACCAATCACCAATAATATACCTAAGGCACATGTAAGAAGGAACATGTTTACCATTTCTTCCAAATTGCTACTTGTTTTAAACTCGTTCCATTTTAACTTGTTGAATGTTCCGATTCTTCCCCTGTACACTTGAATACAAACACCCATTGTTTCTTGAGCTCTTTTTCCTTTCACTCCAGGAGCTACCTCCACACACGTCTTCTCTCTACCACTGCTAGCTTAGTACTCAGAAATTAATATAACATCTAAATTGAAAAAGCACCATCAAATTTCCAAACAGAGCACTAACGTGTGACACAATACAAAAAGACGGGCACTACCACTACAGTGGTGATTTAATTAATTTTTACAAAGGTGTTAACAGGTGCCAATGTTTGGTACAACTTATGCATCCAAACAGATGTTTTCAATTATGAACTTAGATAAAAGTAAAAGCAGATGTCTCTGTCTGATGCTGCCTTAGTGGCGATACTGTGAATTTCTACTGCCAAATCTGTTGTACCGAATATTCATAAATTAGTTGCTGCAAAAATCTACCTAAATGGTAAATATATACAAGGGTAACCAAAATATATGTAGAGAATAAATGGTGTGTTTGTGTGTTCACAAAATAGTCATTAATAATAATTGTTTTAGTAAGCTGCACACTGACTTGATGACCTGTCCCATTCAACTGTCAATACAACTTTCACCTACGGGTACTTCGATTACCGCTACCACAATACCTTCTTGGTTCTGCTTCTGCCACTTCACCTTCCCCCACCCCTCCACTATCCAGCTCAGCACTGGTACTACTGCTGGAGCTGGCTGGGGCCCCGGCTGCATCTCAGCTGGAAAGGCCTGGCACAGACACTCGCTGCAGAATGACAATAAGAGTTTCCCCTCTCCCCATAATCCAGTTTAGAGGAGTCATGAGCCTAGACCACAACTATTCCACTTATTGCCAGTTTGACGCATGTAACCGACAGCAATCTCCATGCTACCTACAGTACCAACATTACAACTGTATACACTCATATCTATTTATCAAAGAATCAATCATGTGTTTTGAGGTGAAAAAATAAGCAAAAATTAATCCAGATAAACCATAAAAATGGATTAATGAGGCCAAGGTAAACAAGGTTCTTGTGTGCAGCTTAGCTAGCATTTGCTATACTGTAAGATTCTTAAAATAAACATGAAGAATGTCATCACCAGAGACTTGAAGTTCAGGCATTATAAATCATTAAAATAGGCAGGAAAAAAGGCATTATAAATAGCTAAAATAGGCAGGCAAACATGAATCATAAATACTAAAACAGGCAATAAAAAACATGTAGAAAAACTCATTTAATTAATGGATTACATATTCAATAACTCGATCGTCATATTTTAAAGAACTTCAAAGTTATAAACAAAATGCTAGTGTTGCAATTGACACAAAATGAAGTATTTTTTAAAAGACCTATGTATTGCAAAGACTTATTCGTTGCACATAACAACCAAATGCTTTTTTAAGTTCTCTGGGGTCCTGTTGAGGCTCCTGTCAGATAATACATTTTGCATGTGACTGGTGCGGGTTTTATAAATTAAGTCTTTGCCTAGCAGCTGGAATATAGCAGCAGGAGTATTGTTTTTACTAAAAGGTGGAAAGTTTGTTATAGCAGACGCTACTCTTATCTACAGGGTCGATGGTCGAAGAATGGAATGCAAAAGCCAACGTTCTTTTATCACAAACACATTTATTCGTTTATCTACACTTTCAACACCATACCAATTAGTTAACAACTTTCAAAATTCGATAGAATCTACACTGGTTAAAAGTTTGGGTGTAATTTACATGTTCACACGCTATCAGCAATTATACATCCTTTCACTTTGAGCTCACAGACGCTAATGATAAACTAGTTCTGAGCGTGGGTATGACGCAACACCGCCATTCTTATGTATTCATCCGCGCAACAGTTCTCATTGGTTGAACTCAAAGTGACGAGAAGACATTGGATCTTGAATATCAAAAAGAAATAGGTCCCTGATACACCCAAATTAAAAGAATTAAAAATTTACACACTCTTACAAAAATATTTACATGAACAATTTTCTATTAGTCAATATTCTGTCTCATGACAAAATGAGTTCTCAACATCGACAGAGGTTATTGGAGCAAGTCTAAAACATAGCATCATTGTAGGATCCATTTCAACTGCAACAGAATTGTCACCTTGTAGAATTTTTGAAATGTTTCTAAGTTTATCCAGATATATAAACAAATAAAGGCAACAAAAAGCATTCATTTTGTAAAATAGGCATTTATATTTAAAAAGGCAGGAAAAGGTAGCATAAAACTGTGGCATTTCAATCACAAATGTATAATTCGTACAGATTCACGTTCAAATCAAAGATAGATTTGACACATTTAAAAAGGCATTCTGCCTAAGTTCCGGTCTCTGGTCATCACTATGAAGGTAAAATGTTCCAATTACTCATGGTTTCTGCTTTGTGTTGTACTTGTATGACATGTCTTTTAAAATAAAATTAGGCCCCATTTAGGGAATCTTGGATCTGCATCTGTGGGCTTGTGTAGCAGGGAAAGGGGTTAAATGCTTCACATCTTCAGTCCTTAGATCATAGCCCTATGCTTTTTCAATGAAATGTACTAAGTTCATTCCATTTGTGTAATCTTCTGTACGTAAGGCCTTAAATGTCTCAACCAATTGAAGGTGCAGCAATGCAATAAGGTGGCCACTAAAAGCGCTGCAACCGGAGACAAAGTGTGCTTCACAACCACTGTGTGAACTCTCATTATTGAAGACGTTGAAACTATTGTCCGCTTGCTAAACAGATATCATCTATGGTAACTAGTATAGACAACTCTGGTAGCTCTATATTAAAACATGTGGAACCAAATGGAAGTTAAGCAGTAAGAGTGTATCACTGTATTTGTTCAATAGTGTGATCTCATTCTGCTGCTTCAAATGGCATTGAAAATAGAATCATTTACTGTCCTTTCCTATGGAAAATGTTTGTATTCTGAGAGATTATTAAACAGCACAAAGGTGTGTTTTTGCCATATCCAAGAAAGGGGTTGTACGAGGGTTGTCCGTAAAATAAGGTTCCCAAAGATCTGCAGTCACAAGGAACGCTGTTACAAGAGATCTGGCAACACTGGCGTGTAGCTTGGTTCTCCCTCTCCCAGTCTCCTGGCATGCAAGCTGACTGTGACGTTCAGTCTTGCCTTGGCAGCCATTAGAAATGGAGCTTCCACTCGCTTCTCCTGCCATGTGTGAATTACACTTTGTGATGTGCTTTTGGTATGCAAAAAGACTGTACTGATAGACATTCATTCCCAACTGTGTTAAGTGTACGAAGAGCAGTGTTTGAGCGCACAACACATGCACAAATGGTGCAGAGAATTCAAAGACGGACGTACAGAGATCCATGATGACCAGCGTTCTGGAGCCATCGGTTTCGGATGAAACGATTATGAAAGTAAAAAAAGCAATGCTGAAAGATCGAAGGGTGATGGTTTGGGAGATCTGTGAGATGATCCCTGATGTCAGCAAGACCTACATTCACAAAATTTTGACAGATCATTTAGGGTATACCAAAGTGGGTCCCAAGAATGTTTAAGAAAGACCACAGACAAAAATGTGTTAAAGTGGGCCATGAATTTCTTCAGGCCTACGATCAATCTCGTCAACAAATTTGGATGGACACTGTCAAGCACCCTCCTTAAAGCCCAGACCTAGCCTAGTGATTACCATCTCTTCCCTGACTTGAAGAAACACCTGCATGGGATGCATTTCAGAACCAGAGAGGAACTGAAAGAAACTGTTTTAAGTTATCTTCACTGCATGGCAGGAGAGTTCTAGTTGAGGCATACAAAAGATTGTACACCACATGCAAAAATGCATAGATCAGAATGGCGATTATGTCAAAAAATAGGGAAAAGTCTAAGCTTTCTAAAAATGTATTATTCAATGTCAATCAATATGTTTTTTATTGTGAAAAAAAATTGGGAGCCTTATTTTATGGACAAACCTTGTATATGTGCTTAACTAAAAAGGTAAGGCCAAAACAGGACAATCCACTACTGACCATGACTCAGATCCCAGAGATCTGACGGTTAAGCCCCTTGTCTCTGAACCAAATCCTTCAACTTGGCAGGTAAATGCATTAACCATTTCATATGTTAAAAAGTTGCAGTGTTTATGATCACTTCTAATAACTTAGCATGTTCAACATTGCTATGATAATGCAAAGCTTTCTTTTGCCACTTCTACTTCCCCTGGATATTAACATCTTATGTGAACCTCCTAGACTACATCTTAACAAAGATGATCATTTTTAGGACAAGAATAGTGTTAGTTTGGAGACTTGTTACATTGAAAGCATGACTTAAGTAAGCTGTTGTCTATTAAACCTTTATTCACCTGTGCCATTCACAGTAACACTGATACTTCTGGGTCACCTGGTTAGAAACCTTGTAAATTTGTATTATGGAATTTCAGTAATCACATTGTATGCAGAGGATACTACGACTTGCAAATTTTTGTCTAATTGAGGGAGTGACTTTGATGTACAGTATAACCTTGTTAGCACAAACTTAAGAGGAACTTGTGGTTAATGTGAAAAAAATATTGGCCCTGGCAGCAATACTGTTCTTATGGGAAGTTTTATCAGTTAACACAAATTTCAGTTAAGGCAAGTTATGAACTCTTTTTTAGTTCCTAGCGTAATTAAATTTCATTCCATCATAAACTTCCAATGTTACAGTATTTTTAAGTGTTAATTTTTTTTTCTAGAATGAGTGCAACAAATGTGACTACAAAGCTAATGACCCATTGTTGACTCCTTTCTAAAGTATTGTAGGTCAGCAGCTGCCATTATCACCTCAACAATCAGTGTGTATGGTACATTTAAATAAATTCAATAATGTGTGCATTAACATTTAGAAACATATTCAATGCCAGGTGTTCTTTTAGTCGTAGTGAAATAGAGTTAGAATACTGAATACAAATCTCAAAAAGTAGCATGTGAAACATGGCAAAGAGGAAACAGACAACTCCAACTGTACAGGTAAAGATTAAGGTTCTAGATGAAGTGCACCGTGGTACAAAGAAAAGAGCAATTGCACAGAAGAAATTACAAGATATTTTTGTTCTCGTGAATGTCAGCGAACCATGCTTGAATTTTTTCCAAGAAAATGGTGTAATTTGTGAGTACTTGTTACGGGTGATCCAAAGACTGTGAACTGGCTGCACTGTGTTTTGTCTGTATGGGTTCTCTACGCTTGTCGCTGACTGCTGCTGTCATAGAACAGCACAGATAAAACCATACAGCATTTTAAAACTACTTTTAAATGCTTTACTTATCAATATAATTATAGCAGATGCTGAAACTGGCCACCATCGTTGTCCATACATTTTTGGCACCTCTTTAGGAAATTATTCATCACTCGTCATAGTTCACGTTGAGAAATGCTGGCAATTTCCTGACTGATATTTTGTTTTAATTCTTCCAGGATGTGTGCATTTGTCTTGTACACTTTATGCTTTAAGTTAGCCCAGAGATAGAAATCACAGGGGGTTAGGCTGGGAGACAGAGCGGGCCACAAATTTCTACTAATAATTCTGTCCTGAAACACACTTTCAATTGATCTCATCGAAAGTTTGGCTGTATGAGCTGTTGCAGAGTCTTGTTGAAAAAAGGCAAAATCATGCCCCCTGTCGCTTAATTCTCTATAAAAAAAGGGAGCAAAATTGTATTTACATATGTATGAGCGTCAACTGTTGACTCAAAAAAAATTGCGCCTATAACTCTTTCTCCACTAATGGAGCATCATAAAGCAATTTTTTCGTCATGAAGGGGTATTTTATGAAAAATATTAGGTTTCTCAGAGCTCCAGTAATGATTATTTTGTGTACATTTGTCCATGAAAAATATTAAATGGAAATCTTTCTGCAAATTGTACTTTACCTTGGCGAGCTGACTGGGTTGACACATATAAATCATAAATAAATACATGCTGTGCAGTAGAAAACAAATGCCGAGCCATAATACACTTTGTGACTAAGTACAGCACTAAATAATAAAGAACATTGGCAATAATGCAGCAGCACAATATCACGTCAGCTCAATACTGATTGTGAGCAGAGCAGAGAAAAACAAGTGATGCTCATGACCTTGTGTATATCAGCTGCTGTTATGGTCGTAGCGGTTCACATGCATTTGGATCTCTCTGTACAATCACTTTATGCTGTCATAAATCTACAGTAATGTAAAGTGATAGATAATGTAGTATATTGTACATGTATACATATTAAAATCTGTGTTTTTCTTTTTGTTTTGAGCTTGCTCATTCAAATTTGTGCATAATAACATGAAATGAGGCTTTTGATCAGGGAGTTGTTCAATAAAATGCAACTCATAAAAGCAGATTTCACTGTAGTTAGCATTTGGTATCTAGGACACCTTGGCATATATGTGTATATTACTCTGAGGTGTACAGGGAGAACTTTCACAAAGAGATGTCAGAGGGGCGACTCAAAAGTGAGTTACACTATTTTTTTTTAAAAAAATCTGATGTGTTGCACTCACATGACTTTCTCTACTCTTGTACTAACCATTCTAACAAACTCGTATTCCTATATCTTCTTCGTGTTAGTTAAGATAAACATTTGTACAAATTATCTTATTGCTTATTACTGTGTAGGTACAAGGGAAATATGGGAATACAGTAGGCTTTGAGCGATTGTCAAATCTTTTAAAGCTTTGAGATCCTGTTCTCTTTGCACGCTTAACATATAAAAAATGAACAACGATGTTCCATTGCACGAAAGTTCTAAGTTTTCCGAAACTAACACAAATAACAAGGAATATCTCCGAAATGGTTCACTCAACAAAAAAATTTATTGATACATAAATTGTGTATTTTAGCAAGATCTATGACTTCATTGTCAGCAATCCAGCATTAGCTAACAATATTTCTTGTATAGTAAGATTTTGTCTATCTCTTACGGTTTACAAGTTACTCAAAACTCATTCAGACTAAACAGGACTACATAGGCTATAACCAGAAAATTTAAAATATACATTTCATTTGTCATAAAAATATCTCAAACATATGGCATTTTAATCAAAATCGAGAGCCATTTTCAAGGAAATCAAAATTTTTGAAAAATTTTCCATGTAAAGGGTAGTTTAGAGTGGGGCTATTTTCTTCAAAATCTTCGTGTTTGATCCTTGAAAGACATTAAACTTAAATACCAACTTTGGTTTTTAACCGACTTCGTTTTTTAGTTATGCTGTCCACGGACTGACACACACACTGACTGACACACACACATGGACCTTTTTCCAAAAATGCCTTTTTTGGATTCAGGGGACCTCAAAACATATATTTCTGGTGAAATCTCGACATCAAATTTTTGGGTGAAATACAATACTTCCTCTACTTACCAGTAGAGAAAGTAATAACAAAAATTTAAAATACTTTAAAAAGTATTTATTTTGAAAGCTACATATGATAACTATGGTTCTACATAATCTCCCTGAATCTTAATACATGTTTGGTACCATGATAAGTGTTTTAATCCAGTGTCAAACCACTCTCCCACCAAACTGGCTAGTCATCTTTCCACTTCTTGTTTTAACTCATTTACAAAGCATCTTTTCCCGAGATTTCTGCAGCTGTAGAAAAAGAAGGTAATCACTCAGTGCAAGGTCAGGTGAGTAAGGTGGATGACCGAAAACTTCCCATCAAAACTGCTCAAACAGGGCTTGAGTTTCACGAGCACTGTGTGGGTGAGCATCATTGTGGAAAAGAAAAACTGTTTTGCTCAGCTTTCTACTCCATTTGTTTTGCATAGTTCTGAATTTTCTCATCACCTCACAATAGTGAGCAGCTGTCATCGTGGTCCCATGGAGCAGGTACCAATCAACAGTACTCCCTTCAAATCCCAGAATATTGTTGCCATGATCTTGCCACCCAATAAAACTACTTTTACTTTTTTGGTGTTGGTTCATCCTTTTGTTTCCACACCTTCAATAAACAATCGACACCAACAAGAAACTTTTGGTCTCAACATAATGTTCTTACCATACACACTGCACAACTCATGATGAACTTCAATCGCACATTTATTTTTTGTTGTCAAAAAAGGGATTATAGTGTGAACCTTGCTATCGGCAGTGTGAGTGAGTAGAGTATCCATTGTTAGCCCCGTTTTAATGCCCAAGCTGTAAAGATAGGGTCCTGGGAACTTTACAGTGCTGCCACTACATCCAGACCAAGGTTCTCTGTGACTCCTGGGCTTTTCCCGCCTATTGCACAGATTTAAAAAAATAGTGTAACTTTTGAGACACTCCTCATATGTTCAGTAACTGAGATTTAAAATATTGTATGAGGCTATGTTGATTCCTATGGTATGGCACAGTGGGTTGGTGCACAGTGCTCTGGTTGACAGTCAGAATGCCTCTTGGTTTGAGCCTATCTATGGGAGTGCAGTCTCAGCATCATGAGGAATAACAGGAGCTACAATTGGTAGTACTCTGTGAGACATTCCAGTTGGAGGATGTGTGGTGTGAACCACACCTCCCGTCCGTATTAGTGATCACCAGAGACCAGAAGTTTAGGCATTATAAATTACTAAAATAGGCAGGTAAAAAGGCATTACAAATACTAAAAAGATCTTATTTTTCATTTTATCTTTAATGATTTTTATCGTGTCATCTTAACATTCGGTTAAGTAACATTTTTGCAAACTTGACTTGCTAGGTACAGATTGGTCAGTATAAATTTCCAAAAACTGTGATAATTTAGGATTCTGTAATTTCCACAAAGGGATTCCGGTGCTGAGGAAAGCTTTACATATGTAAGACAAATGCAAACTGGGGTTTTCGACTCGATGTTGCAATTACTGTTGGAATCAAATGAATTTTCTTCCCAGTAGGCTTGGAAAGTGCTATTTTTGTGTTTGATTGTGCTGACATATTGTGATAACAAATAATTTTTTCATAGTTCATTGACTGCTCGCATATTTTGCATGTGAGTACTTTATCGTCGGTATGAAATACGTCAATCCAAAGTATTAACATAACTTCATAATTTACTGTGTAAAGAAACACTAAATTTTGGCATCTTGCTGTTACCTACAACAACGTCGCAATGAAAATTGAAAGAAAAACAAAGCTAGATCCGCACTCATTATTGACTTTTAAAATAAACACAAGCAGTAAATCAAACACTTTCTGTTATCTATACATTTATTTGCACGGCAGCACACATTGTTGCAAAGAAAATAATGAACTGAATGAAGGATGATTATGTTGTCTGCAACTTAAAGACAATAATATATATTCAGCGAAGTAACTTTCATTGTCACGGACTGGCGGTTATTGAAATAAAATGTACCTGAAGGAAATGTTTAATAATTAATAAATAATAGATAAATCATGAAGTAAAGGCAACAAAAAGCATTTATTTTGTAAAATAGGCATTTATATTTAAAAGGGCAGAAAAAGGCAACATAAAACTGTGGTATTTGAATCACAAAGTTATAATTCATACAGATTCAATTTCAAATTGAAGATAAATTTGACACATTTAAAAAGGCATTCTGCCTAAGTTCCGGTCTCTGGTGATCGTCCACCTCTATCATATGCTTATGGGCAAAAGGTCAGCGGTGTGTTTGGCCCTTTAAGGGCTGTCTTGACATAGATTATTTATTTTATATTATATTGCCAGAAATATATGTGTAAATAAATCAACTCTTATTTAATTGCTCTCTACAAAGCAACCAAACTTGTATAATTACACTGTTTTATTATATTAAACTATTGCCAGAAAGGTAGAATCAGACTGAGAAGTTCAATGCCAGTGCTCTAACCATTATGCCACCATGACAACATGCCAGTATATATTAAATTCCTAACTGACTCACATTTTTCCTGAGCTCCATTCTCAATGAGAAAACATACTCCAATAGTAATTTACAATATTATAAGCACTCAGGCTTAATAGTAACCATTACTAGGTCTATCAGTGATGATACATTATATATTAATGATAATTGAATTTTCAGCGTGATTCTACTCTTCCAAACTTAGCTTAAACACAAGTGTGGAGGAATAGTGTTGCTAGAAAATGTGTAACAAAGAAATATAACCAATTTACATTTCTGCTATGTAGAAATTTCAACATTTTCTGGTGAATTTTGCACATTTACGTGTTCTATTTGAATAGTTATTCTGAGGAAATTAGTGAACCAATGCCAGTGTTTGGATGTTAGCTTAATGGGTGATGCAAAATTATATTTATCTGTTCAAGATATGAATGATCTCAGTATGTGTTATGTGGATAGGTTATTTGAAGGAAATAGGTGGTTTATCTTCTGAAGAGATTGTTTTATTTGTGTTCAAGTATTTTCACTCTCAGTGCTAGAGACACTGTTCTGACAAGCAGGAAAGTTACTGCAATATGTTCCTGGCCAAAATAAATTTAATGCCACTTAAAAAGAAATCTTTCTGTATAATAACACTTAAAGGAATAACAAATGATCTACAGCCTTGAGCAAACAATTTGGGATCTGTGTTTCTTTGCCTGTTGAAAAAAAAAATATATATCACCCAGGCTTTTAATACAGTAGAACTCTGCTTAACTGAACTAAAGGAGGCAGTCATTTTGGATAATTGATGATAGCAATTTTAAGCAGTGAAAGGAAGTAAATAATTGTATTACAAATGGATTTTATCATATTTATGGTATATGGGAATGAATTTGTGGATCTCCTTACCAAAAAAGGAAACAAAATCTTACAAAAACCAAATCAAACTTTACCATACCACTTAGCAAAAACTATAATTAAAAGAGACTTTCAAAAAGAATTTAAGCAGTGCTATAAAACTCAAAGTAATGATAAATCTTGGGCAGCATTACTACAGAACAAAAAGTTAATACCTAATTATCCAAGACATGAGGCTGTTGCAACATTTAGATTACTGATAGGTAATGACATTTTGGCTGCGCACTTTCATAAATTTGGTATCCTCAACTCCCCAAATTGTGGATTGTGTAAGGACGAGAACTCTATAATGAAGAAAGATCTTCTCCCCCATTGTATGCCTCTCAAGATGTTAACCTCTGGATCACTAACAGAACTATACTGGGAAGCAAGAAAGAAAATGGAATATATCCAAGCAATAGGACTAGCATTAGACTACTAGTACTACATAAAAAGCTCCTATGTGTACTAAAATATGTATTACAGTATTTCAAAAGACTAGTTAAAAAAATTAGTAATTTTTTTCCTTGGGGGGTGCTATGGCTGAGTGGTTAGAGCACTTGCCTACCACCTAGGTGGCCCAAGTTTGATCCCAGGGACCCGCATGTGGTATTTGTGGTGGAAGAAGCAGTGTCTGGGCAGGTTTTCTCCAGTTACCCTGCCACTCATTCCACCAATTGCTCCATCGTCACCTTTCCATTCATCAATTTTGCCTGCATTTCACATTATGTTCTTCCTCACTATCATATCTGGTGCTTGGTTGACCACTCGCTTCCAGGTCTTAACTGTGTCCGGTCTATAGGTTCCTGTGCTTCCTGACAGGCGTCTGACCCTAGGCACTGTCTTGTAAGTCCTTGGTGGTTTAAGTCCTACAAAAGAGGAGGATAAACAGGAAAAGAAAAAAAAAGTAATTTTTTCTCAATTCTCTTCTTGCAACACCTGTGAGCAGCTACATCACACCACTGTTTGATAAGCATTCAATTTTTTGGTACTTATTCACTGCATTGTTCCAGTAAATGTAAGAAAACCTAAAAACAAAAATGTTTGTGTTGTAATAGTGCCAAATTCAACATTTGCCATTGAAATTTGAATGCAAATTTGTACTCTTTCTTAACTCTAACACTTTGAATCCCCATCCGCGCCACTCTGTCACTAATGGCTCCGAGTTTCTGTTCAACACTTATTACAACATGCTTTCTTTTCCCCTATTTGTTACACAAATGTAAACCACACTGACCAACACTGGGAGTAACTAATATTAAATACATGTGCAAACAGTTAACACTTGGTATAATGGTATAATATTCTTGGAATGTGTTATAGGAGCTTAGAATTAACTGCATACATTACCCAGTCATACATTGGATTAAAAGCTGGGTCAAAACAACAATGTCAGTGCAAATTTGGGAATCTCATATTTTTCTGTTAATTTTTCTTATTTTCTTACTTTTTTCTGTGCTGCCTTTTCAATTAAGGCAATGTATCTGTGAAAATTAAAATTCCACAGTTTTCTTCTGATTGCTTTGAATTTTTTTCCACACACTGAGAACATAAAGTAAATAGTATACACAAAATTTCAATGTCATATGTCAAACCATTTTTAAATTATTAATATATTTATTAATATTAAATCACTTTTTGATATGCTCATATGAAATGACCCTTGGACCCTACAGTTTATTGTACACCTCCTAAATTTTTAATTTGAGTTCAGTATACTAATATAAAGAAATTTTCAGACCAAAATTGCTTAGATCTAATTAGAGTAAGAGAAAAAAAATGTTTTGTATACTATTTCTCAATATTTTCAATTTTTTCAGTATGAGCTATGAAAAATATTTAATTTCAGCTCAATTATTTAATATTTTTTAACTGGCACACGACAAATTTTAATACTTTAATCTCTGAAGGTCTCCTGAACATTTCAAGCTAACAAGTTATAAACTAGGGTCCAAGGAGCGTTTTGAATAGTGAAAAATTCTGAAAAAATAGAACTGAGAAAAATGAATTTTAGAGTTTAACAGTATGTCTTTGTTCTTTACCTAAATCCAATCCACTTAAAATTCCCCAGCACCACATGTGGGATGCTCTATTGCTTTCTTCTTGGCCTCAGTAGCATTTTTTTTGAGAATTTTAAGCTTGCTTGGTTGTTTATTAATATAAAAACTTTCCTTTCACCTTCACATTCTTTACAAAATTTAGAAATTTGTTGTTCTTAGCTAACCTGTACACATGCACTTTCGCAAATTTATGCACAAAATTCACAAAATATCTGCTTGTTACGGCTCTACTATAGACTAAGAAATAACTTAAAACAAATAACTATCTAAACAATGTCTAATATATAACTGGAAAACTGAAATAACCTGGCAAGATTATAGATTTACAGAACACTGACTGCATTTCTCTGTTTGGAAGCAAAACATGTCAGATTTGTGGCATTTTAGCTCGAATATTGAATTCATTTCAGCACAGCCAATTCACAACCTTTATGAAGCAAAATTTCCTGCAAGGGACTAAAATCAAAGCCAGTGAAAAGGAAAAATGCATTTCAAAGCTGTAGCGACAAGGTTTAGTGAGGAACGCTCACCTGCACTAGGACATTTAAATACTCTCCTGGAGTTTTAAAACTGGCTGATATTGAGAAAACTTAAGTGTGCTGTTAAAGTACAAAGTATAAACATAATAAAAAATGCAAAAAGTAAAAATAAAAATGTTTGGCAATTTTCACCAAATTTCACCGTTACATTGCCTTAAGGCCAATTCAGTTAACCAGGGTCTTACTGTACAACTTTCAAGTATTTTGTGAAAGCATCCTGGGCTGTTGTTTAAACCTTAACCTTGGATAACCTGCCCCTTTGATGTTTACTGTTACAGTTATACATGGAATATGTGCCACAAGCATTTGCTCCTCACGTGAGTCACAAACTAAGGGTGATATTCAGACTTGTATCCTCTCATGATGCAGTTACAGTGATATACTTTCTTTGACCAATCATAGTTACTGGTGTAGTTCTTCATTATATATGCATAAAGATTTCAAAAAGCACTTATACTGTGGAAAGATAGTGTACAGAACTACAAATTAATTGTTTTTTAGATCAGAATAATATTGTTAGGCCATGGCCTCGAGATGACACATTTTGGGAAATGGTGCACAGTGTATCAAGTGGTTATAATTGAAATGAGCATGTTCAACATGGCACATCATGGACTGTAATGGTCCTAGGAGTCTGAAACACTGTAATAATCCTAATCAAATAGTTACTCAAATTATGCCACATATAATTAGTTTCAAGTCTTGTCAACAGGTGAAAATATGATACTGTAAGTGGTCAGATCAAGCTATTTGTTGTAACTCTGATGTTGACAAAGTCTAAACCAGTGCTCTCCAACTTTCTTATGTGCTCGGACACATTTAACTTATGCCTAAGGAGGTGTGGGCACCATTATAACCACTGTTAGGGCAAGTACCTTTCTATTGAGAGGATAAAGAAAAAGCACTGGTTAGGAAAGTAATGAATACAGCGTTAGGTGTGCAAAAAGATACTTCATGGGTGTATACTGGCAAAATATTTGGAAAGAAATAGTTTTCTCTTGAAATTTTAATTAATATTATAAATTATGGGAGTAAACATTTGCTTATGAAGGGTGCCAGAAAAATACATCACGGGTGCCATGGTGCTTGTGGGTACTGTGTTGGACAAGGCTGGTCTAGAATATACAGATGATGTATCTTGACCCATAGATATAGAGGCAAATGGTATATTGCAGGAAGTGGGAGAGTTGCAGCTGCAGTTGTTCTGCAACTAAACCATTGAGAGTTCACAATAATACATATGAAAAAGTATTAGGAGAAGAAGAAATAGAGTAACGTGATGAATTTTTATATCTGGGTAGCATTATCTCCTAAGGATGAGGATGTAAAGGGCCAGAATTAGGAAAGCAAAGTTCTTTCTCTCAACTAACATCTATATGGAAATTGAAACACATCTCAACACAGGTAAGATCTATTTCATTGCACAGTTGTGGAGCCTGGAAAGCCACAATATCAACTGAGAAGAAGTTGCTAGCTACTTGGAAATAGAAGCCTGAGATTTATTATAGGCCAAATATAATATCAAACAAAATTCTGTGGATGATCCTGACCAACATGAAATCTGGAGAGAAATTAAGTATCAAAAATGGAAATGGATTAGAAATAGTACGAGGAGGGAACAAGGCAATAAAGATCTGCTTTTGAATGAAAGCCACAAGAAATAAGTTGAAAAATCTGATGCATTGCACTCACATGGCTCTTGTAGAAGCTATTCTTATATCTACTTCATGTTTATCCAAATAAACTTTTGCATACATTCTTATTCACATTTCCTTGTAGGTATAATGGGAATAATCTTTTAGGAGCTGGTCACTATGTGATAGCTTTGACATTCCATTTTCCTTGGATGACCAGGACTTAAAAAACAAATGTTGACTTCCTAAACTCAAATGAATAACAAGGTATATCTGACACTATAAAGCTATAGGACGAACTGCTGAAAATGGTAAGCAACTTCAAATACCTGGGTATAAAGCTACAGACACAAGGAACCACATTTACAGAGCACATAAAAGACAAAGTAGCATCAGCAGTGAAAGCCATGTATGACATCAAATACCTGAACAAATATCTCTAAAGACAGCAATGGGATTGTTCAAAGCAAAAATAGTGCTGATAACCTATGGACTGCAACTGATGTGGGAGCACCTGGCGAAAAGAAATTCAGAGAATACAGAGAAAATGAAGGCAACATTCACAAAGAAGATTCGGTGTCTATTGAAGTACTCGCCATCCAGATTGACATATGAAATGTGTAGAGAGACAATGTGGGTAGAAGAACTCCGACTACAAATACTGTAACTAGCAACAGAGGCATACAAACAAACACTGAAGGAAAAGAGCTGAAATGTGGGAAGATTTCTATATCACAGAGGCAATGATCAAGGAAGACTGGAATCTTGTAACAAGGTTTGCAGCACATGACTTCCACCACTTGATATGTAAGATAAAAAGACACCACGAGCCAGACAAAGAATGCATGTGTGTGTTATGTGGGAAACAAGGCACAAGATACCATGTGGAAGTGTGTGAAAAGAGAACAATATCCAAATTTTGCTGTGGGGACAAATAGACAAAACAAAAGTGAAGTGAAACACGAAAGATGATAGATGGAACAAATATAGACGAACAGAACAAGCTGCACACAATATGTATTGTCTTAATGTACCTATATCAATGCACATTGTATGACTTCCTAATATTAAATTAAATATCCCAAAGATGGTTATCCCCACAAAACAATTTGACATAAATTGTGTACTTTAATGAGATCTACATTTTTTGTGAAGTAAGATATTGCCTATCTTTTATAGTTTACCAGTTATGTTAAAGTCATCCAAAAGAAGACTTCGGAGACTATTCACAGAAAATTCGTGATATAAATTTCCTTTCTCATGACACACATGGAATGGTAATACAAATTGTTACAACCTTTTTGAGAAAATTAACATTTTCAAAACTTTTTCCATGCACATAAAAGGTAGTTTAGAGTGGGGATATTTTCTTGGAAAAATTTGTCACATCTGTAGAATATACTGAACTTAACCACAAGTTAGGTATTTAAAAGACTTCTCTTATTGCCTTATGCTGTCCACAGACACACATGAATCTTTATATATAAATGCTTTCTCTTATTAGACTCAAGGGGCCTCAAAATATGCATTTCTGGTGAAATTTCAATATTAAATTTTTGGATGGAATATAATACTTTCCCTGCTTACTATACCGGGTGGAAGGGAAGTCATTACATTAATTTAAACCAGTGATAGATCTCGATATTTGGAACACATTTTGTATCTTACGTTTTTGTCTCCGACCATTTCCTGTGGAGATATTTTAGTTTTATCGAAAACAAGGTGGCAACCCTGCAGATTGTGTGGGTGGTCACTTTCCCTAGCTCTGTACATAAACAAACACCGTAACGGTGCATTTTGAAAACAAACTCATATCGTGTCTACTGTGGCAGTGTAGGCCAATCACAAGCGTTAGCTCCCAAAACATTACCGAAAGCAAAAGCTGTTTACATCCACAAACCGGATCAGTTCCCTGACCAACCTCAATGTAACGTTGTCAAGTTATGTCATCTCTGAAGTAGCAGCTCAGAGTATTCCTTCATGTCTTTTAAATGATTAATTATTTCGAAACTCTATGTGATGTCCAATAATTACTATTGAAGCTATGTCAGAAATAAGAGTTACTCTACACATCTTACAAGCAACAAACTGTTATCTTTGCACATTCTTGTGGAATTATGCATCCAACTAGGATAAAAAACTAATTATTTTTTTGAAAACGGCTGATCAAAGAACAAATGTGATTTGACTTTTTTGTTTGTAATGCTTCTAGGAGGCACATATTAGAAGGAATGTAATGACTTCCCTTCCATCCTATATATAGTAGAGAAAGTAAAGAGGCTATCTGGAGTAATACAGTCAAGAAAGAAGCTGGAATCATAAGAAAGAGCTGGACCAAGATCAACGTGTTAGCAAGAAACAGAATTCCGCAGTGAATTTTCATGTTTCTGTGAGGAGTAATAGGATTCTTCTGCTGACACTGGTACATTCTTCTAGTGGCAGTATGTTGTCTCAGTTTCCTACTTGCTTGTGAATGTGTGTTGTTGGTTCCTCTTCTGATGTGAATCTTGTTGAAAATTAAGAAGCTGGAACTTTACAGTGTGAAATGCAGTGACTGTTGACAAGAAAGACTATAGCAAAAGGGCCAGGGCCCAGCTCAGGCATGGCCCAACATTTAGAACTCAACAAACCATTGAGTTAATATTTCCACTGGTGGCAAGATTTGCAACTAATTATTTGTTTGGCATAATTTGCAAGGATATTACTTAATTTAGCATATCTACGATGTTTTAAAAACTACCATGATTCTTACAGTCCATGTTGTGCCACACTGTATACTGTCATTTCATTTCTGTTAAATGAATGTGCAACAGCTGTGTCTGTTAATGAATTACTGATCACAAAAACAAGCACATCACACCCTGGATCTTAGTCATTTGAATAGAAGAGTGGGAGGAAATTACACAGCAAAACCAAAGCTGCAACTATCTGGATAGTAATACTCAGTCTCATGCAGAAATCCACTGCTGAAGTTGTAAAACAAAATTATGTTTTTGATTGCATCTGCAAAATCCACCAGTTTATATTCTTATTGAGAATAAGCTTTTAAAAAGTATTTAAATATGCTCATATCATAAAGCAATTTAGTAAACTGTTAGGTTCAATCTTAACTTAAGTTATAGCATGATAAGAACACACTAAACATAGACAGAAATGCCTTTTAGTATTTTTTTGAATCCATGCATGGATGAAAATCACCACTAATGCTTTAAGCATCTCAGGATGTACAGCTATATAGATAAACATCATTCCAAATCTAAAATATGAAATTGTTGATAAGTCAAGTGGTGAGATAGTTGTGAAAAGTACTATTAAAATCCTTTGAAAACTATTACTATTAGATTCTGTGAATTTCGTCAGCTTTATAGAAGCAGTGCTTTATATATCTTATATATGTTTACATGCAAAAGGCTCAAAAATCAATTGTCAATTAAGAATAACTGAAATTATCAGTGGTTAGACAAAAAACAAACAGTGATTATATACTGTTTGATTATTATTGGATTATTTAAGTTGTTTTCAGAAACTATTAACCTTAATGCTTTTTCTTGCATTCATGAATCAGGGTAACAAGATATCTGTGTAATGTTTTCTAATATCACGATGATCCTCATAACCTACAAAGATGTATGTAGTGCTGCATTATAAAGGGAATACTGAGCATATTTGTGTTTTTGCTTTTTTTTTTTTTTTTTGTAGAGATGTGTATTGTTTCTACATAGCAGGCTGGGTAATACTGCTGTATACTACTATATTGTTGGAGTGTGTGAAAGTGGTCAAGTGTGCGCATGTGTATATATGTGTGTGAGTGCATGCTGTTGTCAAATACACTTACTTTAACCCATGATATAAATCAAATGGTATAGCATAACCTACTTTACTGCTGCAGGTTTCTTAATGACTGCCACCATATTGCTATACCAAATGCATTTACATCATGCCTCTATACTATAGAAAAATATCTGTAACAAAGTACAACTGTGATCAACATCATAGTTGTTAACTGCAAGTTTCTATATACATTCAGTTTCCACATTCCATTTTCTTTTCTATTTATCTATGGATATGCTGCTATTTAATAAGTTTTGTGATATTAAAATTGAATTCATTTGTTACATGATGAGGGAATAAATGCATATACAAAAACTTAAAAACACCGAAGAAGCATAAATTGTTGTAGACTATTTCTTTTGTACATTCTAGTTTTTAAACGTCCAAAGAATATGTGGTGCATACATACATATATATTTTAGTGCTTGTTTGAACAAAAAATATGCTTTAAAACTGCTTCACTTTATTTAACAAAATAAGAACAATTAGAATCCTAAATGAAAAGTGAAGTATATAGATCAATATATTTAAAAATCAACTTATTTAAGGATAGAAAGAATTAAGCACAACTTTGTATTTATTTTAGTGTATATGTGAGAAACAGTAAGCACTTTGCAAATTAATGCACTTGTCTGTTCAATTATTTATTTGAAAGAAATATATATTTGTGTAAATATGTTATTAACTGTTTATTTATATCTCAGCTAAGTTCATGAAAGGGGAATTTATACCACCCAAAAGTGACACTGGTATAGTAGGCACAGCCTATTGAGAATACCCCAAAAAACAACCTTGACATTTTCCGCCTATTATGATGCAGTGTGGTTATATTTGACGATATTCCATCCGTTAGGTTGCATTAGTACTGCCAACTGTTTGTAACATGTAACCATGGTAACCATGGCCATAGCTGGTGTTATTGAATCCGTTATGTTGCCACAGAAGCCCTTGTTTATGAACGCGTTGCAGAGAGGTCAACTGATAGATTTTAAAACAAGTTTCTGTTTAGACGCTGTATTAATTGATTAATCTGTGGATGTACTGCTCGTGTTTGCGTGATTTTGTCTTAAATTATTTTAGAGCAGTATATGCATTTATACTTACTGTTATTTTTGTGTTTGCTACATAGTAGTGCATTAAATATATATTATGATATTTAGCGTTTGGAAGTGATTTTATCCAAAAGTGTTATTGCAGAACAAGATTTGCTGACGGTATGTTATTTGTCATGTGGTAACAATGTTCAAGCATGATTGAAAGGTGATATTTCAGCCTTGTGATATTTGAAGTTAGAAATGCCTTTATTATGTACATTGGCAGGACTGCTTTTTGGGGTACTTTCGTCTGCTATTTAGTGTAATGTCGGCCATGTGGAACTCATGGGAACTGCAGGTAAACTGTGTCCACTATACCAACTGGAAAGTATTTACTATTGTACAAGTTCCCATTCCCTTTACAGAAAATTTAGGACCAAAAGTTTCAAACAAAACTTTTCTTGTTGTTTCTTCCTTTCGAAAAAGGTATGTATCTTATATAGGATGATCCATATACAACTAAAGACTTTTGAAGACCTAATTTCCCTCTGGAAAGTAATAAATTAATATTAGTTTTATTTTCTTACTGTATGCAGGAAAATCAATTTGGCATTTTTTTTAAACGGGGTAGGTCATTGTCATATCAGACCACAACTGAATGAAATGTGTAAAATGCACAAGTAAGCCTGAGGTCTATAGAGCTTAAGTTATACAACATGTGTCTTCTCAGAATAAGCAAAAACATACTGTCACATTGAGAAATGCAGGTTCATTTATGACTGCAAATCTAGAGAATGAAAAGTAATTCTGAAACAATAATAATCATAAGGCAACAATGGATAGTAGGGGTACCAACATCAATACCAATATTGCCTGCCTCTGTGGCATGAGGGCAGTGTTTCTTCCTCACATTCAAGTCACAAGTTAGGACGACTTACTGGCATAAGGTTTTTTACTGGGGTTTTTCCTTATCCTGAGAAGATGAATGTGAGGTAAAGTAATGTCTCATTTGAACAGCACTTCACACATTTCATTCATTATCTTCCATTATGATCTATCCAGTTAAAGGATATTTATCTAAAAATATACATACAAGGGCCATTCCATAAGTCCTGGCAACTGTGGGATGACATTCAGTAATGCTACAACAGGGAAAATCCATGTTGAGCATTGCACCATTATGGCAGTGCGAATCTCAATGGCAACAGAAAATAGGGATAGAGGACAGGCGTAAGTGAAAAACATGCAATGGAACTCCATGTAAAATTATTGTACACGAGTACAAATGGTATACAACATCCAGGGGCATAGCATCAATGGATGTTGGTGATGTGTTGCATACCCTGCCAGTTTTCCTTAGTTAAGTTTGCCTATTATCTATATATTAATCCAATTGGCATAATGCTTGCTGAAGAGTATGCTTCAAACAACAAACTGCTATGGATTAATATTGTTAGTGTATCACGCCAAGCACTGAAACAGAGCAGCTGGTGGTTGTGTTTGCCTCATGTCAAATGATGTGTGTGTGCAGTGGATGCAATATAGAAAAGTACATCTCACTTGTTAATGTTAATAAGGTTTAAAGCTAAGTTTTTCAGTATTTTGCTTGGTAGTGAAGGTCAGTTTCATATTTTTAACTTCTGCATGTATCAGAGTACAACAAGCAGCATTTTGAACTGATGTGTGTGAACGTGTGAGAGAAAAATATGCCAGGAAACCGAAGGTAGGGTATGCACACTGCCCATGTGCTTCCATGTGGTTCACTAGGTGGAAAACATGTGTTGCAGAGAGAATGCTGCATTTCCTGGAAACCTATTGCTCCGAATATGGAATCAGAGTGCTTGTAATCAACAAAATGGGAAAGCAGAAAAAAATAAGAGTGATTCTTCTGTAACTTTATTTACCAGTTGAATAAAATTATAAAGTTCCATTAAAGCTATAAAAATTGCGAAAAAATTATGTTTTTGAAGTTAAAAATTTTTATTTACCTTATTGGCCCGCATATAAGCCACACTTTGTATCCAAATTTCACCCTTGAAAAGCTAGGGTGTGGCTTATATGCTGCCTACGTTTCTATATATCACATAGGTACTGTTTAAACATTATGTTTGTTTGCAACAATGAAGATAGCATCTTTAACCGAAACTGGTGGCATGCCATGATGCAACAATGCAAACTTTTTTCGCTGGCGTTTGTTTCAATCTGTAAGCATGTACAGCTCAGGTCCAGTAGCCGTGTGTCTGTTGATATGGATCATTTAGAGAGAAAAGCATCATCAAGTCAAGGAATTCGGCATAGTTACGATGCAAGCTTCAAACTTGCAGTTGCACATTATGCCGAAACCACATCCAAAAGAGAGGCTGGAAGAAAGTTTGGATTGGATGAATCCAATGTCTGACGGGTTGCTTCAGAAGAAAAATGTAAAAAGTCAATTTCAATGAGAAAAGCGTTCAGAGAACCGAAATGTGGCAAATATCCGGAACTTGAAGCTAGGGTTCTTTCCTACATGCAAGATAAGAGGAATTATGGAATGCGTATCTCATGAGAAATAATCCAGCTGAAGAAAATGGAAATTCCAAAAGAATTAAACATACCTTGAAGTGAATTTTGGGCAAGTATTGATTGGTGCCATCAGTTTATGTGGCGAAGTGGCCTTGCTCTCCGATGAGGTACTACACTAACACAGAGATTGTCAGCAGATTTTGAAGAGAAACTGATTAACTTCCAGCGATACGACATACAAATGTCACAGCGCCACGTATACCCTTTTCATCAAATTGGCAATGCTGACGAGATGCCAGTACTTTTCAATGTGCTGAGCAATACAACAGTAGACATGAAAGAGGTAAAGAGTGTCCCATTGAGAGGAACCAGTAATGAAAAGAACAGAATAACAGTGTTGTTAGCTGTTACGGCCGATGGGAGAAGATTGCCTCATGTGATTCTCAAGAGAAAAACTATGCCCAACGAAAGCTTTCCTGAGAAATGTAGTGATTCGTTACTAGGAAAAGGGTTGGATGACAACAGAGTTGATGGTTGACTACTATTTGAGATCGCAGACCAGGAGCACTGCTTGCTAAAAGAGCCATGCTAGTTTTGGATGCTTTTAAGGAACATCTAACTCCTGAAGTAAAGAACAAACTTGCTCTACAAAATACAGACCTAGTCATAATACCTGGAGGCATGACCTCAAAACTACATGTGCTAGATGCAGTTGTGAACAAACCGTTAAAAGACAACCCCCAAAAACAGTATTCAGATTAGCTCCGGGAAAAAATTCATGCCCTTATACCTCTGGTAAGATTAAGAAGTCATCAGTCACCTTTCTGTGCAAGTGGATTCTTGCTTCATGGGCCACCATATCATCGAAACCAATCATCAGTGGGTTCAAGAAATGCTGCTTATCAAATGCACTGGATGGCAGTGAGGATCATGTATTATGGGAAGAAAATGAAGAAAATACTGGTAGCAAGAGTGAGAGTGAGAGTGATGACAGTGAATAAAACAATATTGGCAATGTGTTGGCTGTGAGTGTGCTGTACCATACGTAGGAGAAAATGTTTAGATGTGTACAATAAAATGTTTCTTCATTGAACCTGTGAAGCTTATATTCAGGCATAAACTTTTTTTTCTTTTCGCCTTTCAAATATTAAGGGTGCAGCTTATATGTGAGGGTGACTTACATTCGGCACAATACGGTAATAAACCAAAGCATTTTAAAATATTCTGCTCCTAGCATTCTTTTGGGAGTACTTATGTATAACAGAATAATATTTAAAATTATCAAAATTTTGAAATCTTCATCGTGTGAAGCATTTTAGGTATGGTGCCAAAACAATAGCTAGAAAAGATAATAAATTTAAAAATGTTGAAAATATTACAATGAAAATTTGAATGTGCATTATTCCTTATATGTATCATGTGTGATATAATTTTGAACAAAATCTGCTAATAATTATTGTAGAATTTAGAAATTTTACCTATGTGTACCCTTAACACGAGTTCAAAGTGCATACCCAAGTCCATACACCATGCTATGCCACTGGTAACATCAATCAACAGCCATGGCACCATTTCAATGCACTGGCTGTCCTTCAACAAGGTCCCACAGGGCATCCACACAGCATTACCAATGATGGAGAAGGTGTTGAATACCATGGGTATTACTATCATGGGCCAGTTGTTGCTAATATGCCATTAAGATATCTGTCCTGTTTCCAAAGCAGTAGGACAATGCTTTATCCCCAAAGTTTCTTGTAGGTCAGCATGACACTCAGTGGTATTCCAGCCACTGAGCATGGCAAGTTTCATGTATGACTGCTGTGTCAATCTGTTGTAGCACAGCCAACCTCAATCTGAATATTCCTGGTGCTGGTACTTAGTCACCACCTGTCAGTTGAATTCAGTACAGTTTGCTGCAGGGTTTTAAATTTATGCACAAGCAGTACAGTAATGTTGAGTTCAGAGGATATCACACTGTTACAAAGATTTTTGGAATTACTTTCGTATACATAAACCTAATTCTTCCAGAGCCACTGTGTAATAAAACTCAATTTCCGAAGGTGTTCAGTTTTATATGGATTATTGTGTATTTTCATAGTGAGGTACCCAATATCAAGCCGGATAATCTTGAAACGTGACTATCTCAGAATTTATAAAACTTTATATTTGGTTTGATTATGAAATATAGAGAGAGACATGTTGTCCTTTGTGTTCTAGGGATAACATCCTAGACTTTGGTTCCCTAGGTCACAAGTTAAATCTGGCAGGGCCCAGTGGATCCTTTTGGATGTAAAAATCCTTAGCACAACTTCCTTTGGAAGGGAGGTAGAGCCAGTGGTCCTATGTCATAGATTAACGACATAAATAATAGAGACGTTGAGCAAAATTAAACTCTTTTCATCCCTAATATGGAGGGCTGTTTGCGATTTATGATAATAAACGAAGATACCCTGTACAACCATGCCTCCACCAATGGTGATATTCTGAGCTCAGGCTATTGCTCTGCAGCAGAGCTTCCATTGGAGTAAACTACTACAAAGTACAGGGAGGTCCAGTTTATTCCATTCCTCCTGGCAGCCTTTCCAGAGACTGTCCATCCACATGTCGAGGTCTTCTGCTTCCAAGGGCTCTTCAGTAACCCAAATGCACAATAATCCATCAGCGATGCATCAGGTGACTTAACAGGAATGTCACTGAATAACACTAGGTCATTCGGGGGAAAGTTGCTGAAAGGTATGGAACATATTCCTGTCTCTCTCTGTTCTCCAAGAATTTGCAAGTTAAAGCAGATGTAAGGCTTGATGCTTATGCAGCCAGACTTTAGTTGCATCCAGTATTGTCAGGTTGAGGGATTTTTCCCTCAGTGTAGGTATTTTTCAACTTGAAACCATTGTACAGTTTCTCATCTGTCAGGAAACTGAAAAATGGCCACAGAATTAACGTCCAATATTGCTCTGCATTTGTTTCATTAAAGAATATGGGTCCTATTATTCTTCTTACATTTATCATACACCACACTCCAGTTTTCTGAAAATAATGAGGCATTTCATCCAGTAGCACAGGTATTTCTGAAGCCCAGTAGTGACTGTTGTGAGTACTCACATATTCAGTTAGATGAAACCAAGTAAAAAACAAAAGCTGTGGGTCAGTGAAAACGCTTTTTAGAGACTGGAAAAACCAGTTACAGTAATTCACACATTTAGTGGTATAATTTGGCTTTAACGCTCACACTCATGTGTAGTGATAGGGCTTCAATTTCAACAGATGTGTAGCATTTCTCATAGAAGAACACCTGTTTGCTACATTAGTGTTGTCAGTGATTTTCAGGGCAAATGCTCCAAACAGCACCAATGTTGTTGTTGTTGTTTTCTAGTGCCTTGCATCTGGCAATGAAGCCATTAGCATTCGTGCTTTCCAATACTTTTGAACTGTAGTTTCTTCTGATCTTAATGCTTCACAGGTCTTCAAGTGGTCTTCATTCATTTCTGCTGGATCGTTACACAGGACACATATTGGTGAGGCTGAGATACCCATTCTGTAGAGATGACTTGCCAAGCAGTCATGATTTGTCAATAGTCGGAAGGCTGCAACCGCTGTTTTCCTTGGTCTCTGGGGGATTATATCTGGATTGGAAAGTAGTGTAATCCATTTTTTATCTTTGGCATTTGTTTCTATTTCTTGTAGGTATGAATGACAAAAATTTTTAATGATCAAGCGTTTTATTGAGGAATATGAGAAATTGAATTTAGACTTTTGTTTTATTGTTGTGCCTTTCTTTGCAAGTGAGTCTGCAGCTTCGTTCCCCATGACTCCACAGTGTGCTGGAATCCATTGGAGATGAACAGTCTTATTAACTTTTTGGAGCTGTGTTAACATTTTGTAGCATTCTCTAATTTTTGTTGACTTCTTTGTAGTATTTGAACATATTCCCTGAATTGCAGCTTTAGAATCCGAAAGAATTACTGCCTTGTTAAATTTATTTAAGGGAAGATTTAATAATTGTCGGAGAGCAATGTATATAGCCTCTATTTCTCCATCATAATTTGTTGTGTCTCTGCCAACAGAATGATAAAAAGAAAAATGTGAACATGTAACTCCAGCTCCAGTAAGGTTTTCCTTGAAGGATCCATCAGTATATATGTGCAGCCATTCTTCTGTGGGATACCTAGTACTGATTGTTTCTAGAGCTAGAAGTTTTTGTATTTCTTTTGGTGTGTCTGATTTACTTATTTCCTCTATTAATTCCAAATTGAAGGTAGGTTGCAATAATTCCAATGGATTTTCTCTTATAAGTAGATTTTCTCTGGTGTTAGGAATGTTCAATTTGGATTTAATCTGTGTTACCTTTTCTAGGAAACTACTATGAGTTTTAAGGATTGAAGGGGGGAGGTTCTCTTCTGTCCATTTAGAGTTTGGCAGTCGTAACATTTTCGCATGTTGGAGCAATGCTTGTTCTTCTATTTTTGTTGTTATTGATGGGGTCCGTGTTAAGGCAAGCATGGCATCAATAGGTGTGGATTTAACTGCTCCAGTGATTAGGCGAAGAGCCTGATTTTGTATTTGTTCAAGTTTATTGATGTTAGCATTTGCTGCTGTTATTAAAGCTTCAGAACAGTACAAGAGGTTTGGTTTAATATACATTTTGTATGTTGTGTTAAGGACTCTCCTTGAGCAGCCCCATTTAGCACCAGCTAACCTTTTCAGGATTTGTAATTTCTTTTCAACCTTTTCTGAGATGTTTGTTATATGTTTTTTCCAACTTAGCTTTCTGTCGAAAGTGATGCCTAAGTATTTGGCATCATCAACTGCTTTGAGTGGTTTACCATTATAATTTATGCTAATATTAACTGGTTTGTATTTTAGTGTAAATAATTCATAATTTGTTTTTTCCACATTGATAGTCATGAGGTTTTTGGAGCTCCATTCATGTACTTTCTTTAGGGCTGTTTCTATTCTGTCTTTAATTAATTCAGGTTTTTTTGAAGAACCTGAAGTCCAAATGACTACATCGTCAGCAAATAAAGCAATTTTGGTTTCTAAAGTTTTTATTATTGATGGAAGGTCATTTATATATATGTTAAAGAGTGTTGTGCTCAGAACAGCACCTTATGGAAGTCCTCGGTGTGTTTGTTTATATTTGGAAATGTATGTATTATATTTTGTGGCACAAAATCTTTGTGAAATAAACTGAGTTATCCACTTAAGCATGTTACTTTTCACACCTATTGATTGCAACTTCTACAGCACCAATGTCATTCAGTTTATTTTCAATTAACACTCACCTCTTCCTTGAATGTTTCTTGTCCAACACACCGTCTGCGGTGCCGTAGTAGTAAAAGTGGGCGTTAAATACTACAACAACAATTGTCCAACACTGAATCCAAAGCTTCAAATTTATTTACGACTGCATGTACAGTTATTCTTGCACATGGTACAGAGTTAAGAAACTTTTCAACAAACTCCCTGTGCACACAGTGAGCAGATGCATGCTTGAAGTAAATTTTGCAAATAAACGTTCTTACACAAATAAGTGACACACCATGTTTACTGCATGACAGAGGCACCTCACTTGCACTGAATGACTGCACCTGATGCAGCAATACCAATGAGAGTTGGTGATGGCACACTTTCGAGTGGGAATTGCCAGTCTGAAGTCCCGGCATCCGGCACAGCAATAGTGAAGGAGGGACAGGCCTCAAATGGTTAAAATATAATTTAACTACCCTATATTACTTCCTTAACAGTTTCTGCAGTATATATAATGAAATAACATTGACACAACAATCACAGAAAAGAAAGTGCTACCATTCGTCGATGGGCCCCTAAACTACTCAGTCACTAACTTGCCCAGCACACCAGTAATCAATTACAAGCTGTTTGTGTGCACGAGTAAACATTTGTGTGAATATTTGGAATAATTATTACCACAGTGACACTTTCATGTTAATATGAATAACTCAGAAGGATCCAGTATTCTAGAGCCGACACAGGAAGGAAGAGGGGAATTCATTAAAGCTGAAAAATTCTGGTGGAAATAAACATTTATCAATGCCTGGTTAGCAGACCCAAAATTTAAGGGTTGGCTAAGTAATCGTAATGACCCCTCTAGAGCTAAATACATGTGTGGCCAAAAGGAACTCCAGGCAGGGAAGAGTGAATTAGATAAACAGAAACATACACCGTCCTTACACCAAAAAAATATATTACACATAAAAAGTATTCCAAAATAAGCAAGAAAACCAGTTGATGATAAACTAATTTTTAAAACAGCAGAATTTAAATTTGTACTGTGTACAGAGTGTCCCAAAATTAGACTGACAAATTTTGGAAGCTAACAGATAACATTATTTTGACACTTTTTATTAGGAAAAGGTTTTTGCTGTGGTGCTTCGTTTAAGTGCCAGAGGAGTTAGACATAGATTACTGCCTCCCTGCCAGTTTAAGTATTTATGGCAAAATCAACAATGCAAATTAGTATTGCATTTATCTTAATAAGGTACACAATCTTAATCCACGAAACAAAGACAGAACACATAAACAAAACACGTCTCATTGTTTACAGTTAATCACAGCTTTACTATTCAAAATTTGACCGACAAACTTTTAAACCAGAGAAATGACTGGTCCCTTTGCAAGGGTACGGCAGAATAGAACACCTTGATGCACTCTTTGTGTTAATCACAATGAGCGTGTATTCCAACATTCTTTGAATAGTATAACTGTGATTAAGTGTAATTAAGGAGATGTTTTTGTTTTGTTTTATGTGTTCTGTGTTTGTTTCTTGGATTAAGATTATGTCCATTACTAAGATAAATGCAATACTAATTTGCATTGTTGATTTTGCTGTATGTCATGATGGGCAAACACAATACTTTTGTATCTCGTTTTCTAAAAGAAAATGATGAAATTGTTGTTCTTGGTTTTATTTGTCATTCTCTTAATTTGCATCGGTGTCTTCTCACAAATGTTTAGTGACTGCTGCATCTAATTTTTTCGTACTGTCAACACAAGTCCAAAACAAAGTATTGTAGATAAGTTACAGTCAGTCTTATATGAGAGCAAGTCAACAGAAGTTAGGTTTTATGAGCAGAAAGGGAATTATTGTTTTTGAGGGATTTTGAAAGCTGAAAACCTGGCAACAGTTTGCATCTGCACCCTAGAAAGCACAATTTTTGTGTGGAAATCTGTCAGAACATTTGGGCTTCTTCAGGTTTTACTCCATGATGGCACCTACAAGATTGTGCTGACCAGAGACAGAGACCAAGCAGGTGCTTCCTTATTTATATTCTGGTGGTGGTGAGCATGTCATTCAATATAAATAAGATGCAGCCTTTCCCGGAAGACTCAAATACGATGGACACCGGCCGCCGGAGCCTATGCAATGTATTCACGTTTTTATGTTCACAGCAAACAGCTAATTTGGTTAAATATGGATTTTAAGTAGATTAATAACACCAAACAACACTCACTTTTAAATTTTCCCAGTACATGTTTCAGAGAATAGCTTTCCTCCATTATCAACCGGACATCGACTGAACTGTAGAGACTAGTATCTCCTGTACACTGCTCTGGTGGTAGCTTTAAGAACTTGCATAATGGAATGCCTTGTGGTATATCAAAGTTGAAAAATCGGCCTTTGTTTTACCAGATGAAGATCTGTTCCCATGTTGACAATTCTTGGTTTTCTGATGTGTTTTAATAATTTTGGATTTGGATTAGTGTCGTGATTTTATTTCTAAAAATGGGTGGCAACTGCTGATTTTTCTGAATGTTTGTTTTATACATCTGAAATGTTCTTTTGTTCTTGTTTCCAAATTTCTCTTAGTTTTTCCTGTATACACCTGGTTGCAGTTATTGCATTCTATTTAGTAAATTCCAGATGTTTTATTTGCTGTAATGCTGTCTTTGGTGTTTGAGCCAAGTAAATTTTTAACGCTATATCTTTTGATTGGAGCTATTTGTATATTGTATTCCTTAAAACTTTTTTTGAATTTGTCAAATGTGTTTGGGTGGTATGTGAATATTTTGCATGACGTTTCTTCTTTCAAAAAATTCACATACAGATGAGATTCTTGAGGTCGTTAATGTGAATGCTCTTAGGGATCTCATTCCCAATTAGGTCATAAAGGGAAGAGCTGGGAGTTTCAAATGTAATCCAGAAAATAAAGCGGTATACACAAAAACATTTTAATTCACTGTTAGGAAACTTTTTACAATTACATGGCTTTGTCATATAATAATTATTATCTATTATTATTACTACTACTAAATTACAGAGTTACTAATAAAACAATACTTAAACACCTATGATAGCATTATTTGTAATCTTTGAAATAAAATAGAAAGAATATATTTTTAGAATGGATGTCAAACAATACCAAAGTGGGTATTTGAGAACTTATGAGGTATGGTATAAATGTGTGTGTGTATGCAGCAACAGAGCATGTTCTTGGTAAATCAGGAACTATTGGCAGATCATTCAAAACTTACTTCCATCTTCACTGATGATTATACCGCCTGCGGTGCCGTAGTAGTAAAAGCGGGCATTAAACACTACAACAACAATGATGATGATTATAATTTGAAGTTATAATTCTTTTAACAATGTAGTGTACACATAACCAACCCCCAATTAATGCAATTAACCTTACTGTTCAAAAATCTTCCAATCATTAGTAACTCATCAAATTTTACACTAGTGTTGCTTCTTATTCTCATGAATAAAATTATGCCTTTTCAAATTTGGCAATGTACTAAAGCATTTATAACAAATTTCACACTGCTATGGCTTCTTACCCTCATGAATCAAATTATGTGTTTTCAAATGCGACAAACGACTGAAGCTCTTATCACAAGTTCTACATTGGTGTGGCTTCTTACCCTCATGAATCAAATTATGCCTTTTCAGATGTGACACTTGAGTAAAGCTCTTATTACAAGTTTTACATTTGTGTGGTTTCTTACCCTCGTGAATCAAATTATGCCTTTTCAAATGTGACACTTGAGTAAAGCTAGTATCACAAGTTTTACACTTGTAGGGCTTCTTACCATCATGAATCAAATTATGTACTTTCAAATTTGACAAATGGGTAAAGCTCTTATCACAAGTTCTACAATGGTGTGGCTTCTTACCCTCATGAATGAAAGTATGCCTTTTCAAAGATGATGCCTGAGTAAAGCTCAAATCACAAGTTTTACACTGGTATGGCTTCTTACCCTCATGAATCAAATTATGCCTTTTTAAAGTTGATGCCCTAGTGAAGGTCTTATCACATGTTTCACACTGGTGTGGCTTCTTATTGTCATGAATCAAATTCTGCATTTTCAAATTTCCTAATTGTGTAAAACTCTTATCACGAGTTTTACACTGGTGTGACTTCTTACTCTCATTAATTAAATTGTACATTATCAAACTTTCTAATTGAATAAAGCTCTTGTCACATGTTTTACACTGGTGTGGTGCCTTACCCCCATGAATCAAGCTCTCTTGTTTCAAGTATAAAGGACTCATGTACATTTCCTCTCCATCACTATATTTATCAGATTGTTCTGAGAGAACATGTTCTACAGTTGGGATATCTGTGATATCACTTTTCTGACCTTCACATTCAAGGTGATCTTTACTATTAAAGAAGCTTGTGCCTCTTCCTGAGACTTCAGCAGAGGACAATGGTGATTTACCACTATTAGCACTGGAAACTGCTTCAGTAGAAAATCTGAAATGTAGAAGGTTTTAGCACTATTAAGTAGAATAATCAATTTTGAATAGTCACTGACGTGACAGTTGCAATCCCTTTGTTTCATGTATTTTACATTGTAAAGTTTTCCTCTGGGAAAATGAATAATTTTCCCCCTATTTGTGCATGAAAATGTTACCCCATCTGCGAACTAACCCAATTCCAAATGGAACACACCATAATCTGTGATCATCTTACAGATGATATTGGAGAGCAAGAGGATTAATGACTTCATTGTCAGAAATCCAGCATTAGCTAACAACAACAGTTTCTTAGCTGCCAATTGAGCAAACAGTCCTGCTGTACAAACGATGCAAGGCTCTGCAATTTGACACAGGGAAATTGGAACTACTTCTAATTGCAGACACATGCTGAAAGGGTTTGCTCTCTGCCTCTTTTAGAAGAGCAGTGTCATGCTGAATAGGATGCAAATGTTTTTGACCTGAAACAGGTCAACAACTTAACAATTATTATTTATTTATGCCAACAAACTTACTGTTGGTGTTTTTTAAACACACAAGCCGTGTGTGGGAAAGTTTAAGTTCCAGTTCTACCTCTTAAACTTAACAATTCTTTTCATGGATAAATGCCCTCACATCACACCTGTAGATATGTACTTCCAAGATATTTTCATTGAAATCTTGATATTAATTTTTGGGGGAAATATAGTTACTCTAGGTATGCAGTACAGACAGCAAAAATCTGGTTTATATTTGATCCACCATTGTATAAGAGTATAAAACCCTCCACAGCATCTGTGGACTCAAACAAGAAAGAAGCATAAAACAAATTTCTGTAAATAATTTGATGGATTAATATATTCCCATTTGCATTAGTTCAACAGCATAATGAGATATCTGTTACGACAAAATATAACAGTAATACAAGAATTAAAAGTAAATATAACACAGAAGAAGGTTTTCTAACTGAAGATCCTTACCTTAAAGATTTAACTGAGGGAAAGTCCCCATCCTGTAACAGAATAATACAGATGTATAGTTTCACATAATTTATATAGAGTTAGTTAAAGATCCTGCATAACATGATTAGAGACATGTGGAAACAAACATTTGACAGAGTAAGAAAACTAAGCAATGGAGAAAGTATTTAGACCTACAGAAATTGTTTGGATCAGAGAATGAAGAAATGACAAAAGGAATGTTCAGTAAATCAAACTATGATACAACTAGTGAAGCATTTAAGAAAATTGAGACAGAACTGTTTGAGATGCATGGGAATACAAGATACAGGGAAGAGGAGAGTAACACACTGGGTTTATCTATGCCGATAAGAATTCCAGAATTTTAATTTTACATCAATTTTTTCAGACCTGGTGGATTCCTTCCCTCAAAATATAATAATAATAATAATAATAATAATAATAATAATTAATAATAATAATAATAATAATAATAATAATAATAATAATAATAATAATAATAATAATAATAATAATAATAATAATAATAATAATAATAATAATTAATAATAATTCCACAGAGCTTAGTTATGTGACATTTGTCTACTCATGATAAGCGAAAACCTTGAAAAAAACCTTATCTGAATAACTGCCTCACCAAGATGCAAACTTGGGAGCTCTTGGATATGAGGCAGACATGATACCACTACACTACAGAGGTGGGCTTATGATGCCTTAAATTTTAATGGCTTTTAGTATACAAGACGAGCAAAATACACTCAGATCTGAACATATTTTATATGAACGTGACATTCCAGGATGTCTACTGAATATGACAAATGAAAATTATAGCAGACACATAATTTAATGGCATATATATGTGACAGTTACTATCTCTCTCCTGTTGTACAACTAAATTTTGTGGTCACAAATGATATTTACATCACTGGCTTTACAGCATAATTTCACAGTGTGTTTAACTATAAAACACCACAAAGCATGGCAAGCCCCTTACTTGATGCTGTGTTAAGCCACCTACCATTAAATTTTGTGACAGCCATAGTTATTCCTTTAATTAAGTTTGGTCACTACAGCTGGTGGCCTTGCAGCTATTGATAGAGAAAATTTTTACACAAATCTGAAAATGTATCAGTGTATCTAATGTCTATCAGGTACTGCAATATACATTTCCATGAGTTGCAGGTAAGTTATTTTATTGCACAGGTGTCTAGTTTGTTCCTACCTGAAAAATATCCCATGGATATGAATGCTAACTTGCCCTTGGCATGTATGTAACCTAAATCTCATGAAAATGCATCATAAAGATCCACAATTTATAGTGATTAACCCTCATATGGTACTAAGCTTGTATTCCCATTGATATTATTTCAACTGCATTCCTTTGCTCTGTTCAAGTTTTACAGTAAGTTAATTAAGTTGCTATCTGAAGATATGGAAATTAAACACCTTACATAATGAAAATCTTACGATTTCCCTAGGAATAACTACAGTAGGTAAGGGATTGGCATTCCTGGGGTCCTGAGTCACACTCTCGATTGGATTTCTCTAAGAGGTGAGAGAGCCCTACCGAATGCCCAAACAGTTTGGTCAACAAGTGTGTTTGACCTCCTACCAGACTCCTCTCTGAGGACACAGATGGGGCAGGAATCACAGACAGTGACTGCCAGCCCCTGTTGTCTTGTAGGACTGCATTCGTATCTGCTGAAAAAAGTCAGTTCCAGGGAGGGACCATTACATGAGCTGATCTACTCCTGAAGGCAATTGGACCCTTCTGTCTATATAGGGTGTTAATGAACTACACCAAAATATTTTTAGAAAATATGGAGATGTCTTATACAAGTAATTTGACATAGGAGACATGGCCTGTTTGTTTAGATCTAGAAGCAACAGCTATAAGTTTCTAAAATGTCAATTATTAAAGAGCAAAACTTAGGAAAACGAAGGGATGCATTAGAACATACACCTTTGGCACAATGGTTTTGACATTAGCTTTCGAGTATACGGCTGTCATTGTTTTCAAGTTTCAGTCTTGTTCACCACTTTTCTTCTTTTTCTTTCTTTTGAGTGGGGTATATTAATGCAGTTTTGATTAAGATTTTAAATTCTTGTTTCTATTTACGCATTACTTCAACATGTTGTACAGTTAATTACAATCAGTGTTAACAAAATGTTGCTCCCTGCTTAATACATTCATATGGTGTACTTAAAAATGGGAAGTGGTTTAAAGGGTAAAAGAAAATATAGAAACATAAATGTCTTTGTGTCCGTTTAAAGAACCTGCTTGAAATGGTGACCTGCTTTGTCACAGCAAAGTTGACAATGGTGAAGGAATGTCACACTCTAACCAAGATTTCTCATGTGTAACAAATAACACCCTATGGTGCTATTACTTAGGCAGTTAAGTTTCATACTCGACAGACTTTAAGCGACCCCAGAAAAAGAACTCAAAATTGCCTCACAGACAAATCTCAGCATACTAACATTAGGGCTCGTCAAGGAAATGATAGTAGTGTTAATGCACTGGTCAATCAAAATCGTATCGTGAGTATAAATATTACTGCACTTTTTTCTAGAGAACTAAAACAAAAAATAAAACAAAAAAAAAAAAAAAAAAAAAAAAAAAAAAAAAAAAAAAAAAAAAAAAGGAAAAATTATACTAACTGCTTAGCTGGGAATGAAGCCCTTTGGGATATCCATTTTTGGTGTTAGGAATTAGCCACAATAACAGTTAAAGCAATGTCAGTAGAGCTGGGTGCATAATGCAAGAAGACAACTAATCATTGTTCAGTGTCACATTGTGAAGTGATTAGTTTGAGATTTCAGAGATCTTTGTGGTATTAAATACTGATAAAAAGATGCTGGAAATCTATATTTGCATATTCAAGGAGCAGTTTTTAAGACTTTCTAAGGCAAATTTTCACCTGGCTGTGCTTTAACACATTCTTTGATGTCAGCACTTGATACCAATATGTTTTACACTATTTAACTGTGTTATGTTTAATTGCAGACAGTCATGTCTACAATCTCTGAAATTATTTCAATGTAGGTCATTAACACCCTGTATACTGGGAGGTGAGGCTCTAAGGTGAGCAAGGTTCCTGCCTCTTGGTACATGGATGAATGCCATTTAGAATGAATTTATTTTTAAATGATACAGTATTCCATACAAATACCTAAGAGGTTAATTAACGCTGATGTAAACTGATAAACAGAGCTAGGTACAAGTCCCAACATGCAACTCGTGTGAGTTACCGGACATTTGAGTATTGTTTACAGCCAGCAATTTCTACTTAGGATCATGGCAGACGGTGGCAGTGAATATGCTCTTGCATCTTCGACAACTTATGTAAAGCATAAGGCAGGCAAACCATTGACTAGTGGTGAAAAAACAAATTGTTGAACTATATTATGTGAGAAATATCCAACTCTTTCCATCAAAGAAGTAGTGAAATTAGCTTCTGAGTTCATTGGCGTTTTGACTACCAGTATAAACAGTGCTCGTAAAAAAAAAGCTGAAAAGGGAAAAGTGGTTACACTCAGGAAGAAATGAAAGCATAAGAAATATGCCATGCAAGAATGTGATGATTTTGTTAAAAACATAATTCACGTAACAGTGCACAATCTCCTTTTTAAAAATGAGCTGCCAACAATTGAAAAAGTGCTACAACAGGTTTATTTTGTTGTAACTATCAATCTTATCACCTTTAACCTCTAGTTACATGTTAGTCAATCTTTAAGTTCACGGAATAAGGGATTGGTTCCTTTCTATTACATACTGTATGCACTTACCACATGGTTGTGTTGTGACAGTATTTCTGGTGTGAGTGGTGGAAGACACATTGTAACTGTGCACTGGCCACTTGGGTTTAGTTTCGCACAGATCAACCTTAGAATGAATACAGAGTAGTTTTCTAGCATCACCCTATATTGGATAACCTGATCCATTGAACGCACAATCAACGGAAGGTGGTGTGGCAGCTAGAAACTCACAACCTACTGACAAACATCCAGGGTAACTTTTGATGATACCATATTGTGTTAATATCAATGCAGATCATTGTATGGATTCACAAAGAGCAGTCAAACTGTTGGGATATTTTTCAACCTTGAGAAGGCTTAGCCTCCCTAAGTCCAACCCTAATGTCCTCGTTGTGGGAGGTGGTAACTGGTAAAGTAATGGACTGCTTGTAAGGGTGATGTACTATATGGAACTATTGTGTTCCAGGACCGCTACGGTGGTTGAGAAGGCCTGACAAAAACTGAAAAGCCAGGCTAATGAGGCTCTGAGGAATGACTGGATGGATTATAAGGAAACGAGCACGCAATACAAAGACAATGGATACATGATATAACATCACTAACAGGAAAAGAGGTAGAGATAATAGAAGAAATGGAAAAATATAACTTAAGGCCATTAGAAGAAATAATAGGGAAGAAAAACCTAAAATGGTCAGGATATTTGGTAAGAATGGATGAACAGAGGAAAACAAGACAGATATTTGGAGCAAGAACTATGGGGAAAACAAGAAGGGGAAGACCAAGGTTGGAATGGGAGAGTCATGTGGCAGAAAGAAGAGGAAAAGGAATGGTTCAATTAAGGAGAATGGCACAGGAGTATAGGAAATGGATAGAAAGCCTGACGCCGTGAGGCACAAGAGAAAGCTGAAGAAGAGAAGACTTAACATATGCATTGGTGACCAGGGATACTGTGTTCCCTGCATACCTGGAAAACACATGGACATCCAAGAGTTTATCAAGGGCTGCATTTTCCAAGTATAGCTCAGCTCAGTTTTTTTAACCTTATTGTTCAACAGAAAAAGTATCTCAGGTATCAGTATTTAGTTTGCTAGAGCAATTATTTGAACTGGAAATGTGTTTCTCCAGGGGTTTGTCATGACCATTTGAAGACAACTTCACCATCTGTTGCACTTCTCAACATGCCACTCTTTTGGAAAGGTGTCTGCAGCATGTTTAGACAATCTTAGAATGGAGCTCAAAAAGTAGCTTTTGTTTCTCAACTGAGAAGTCAATTTGCATTAATTTCTCCTGCCATTGAACATAGTTACTACCCTAACTCCGATTCGATCCAGATATATTCCATTCCCACAGACGAGTTTCCAGGGTTAACCTTCAACAAGCTTAGCTGGTTCCAAAAGGTGGACACTGCTTTTAATGTTGTGGTTGGAGTTCCAAAACTGTTAAGTTTCTGTTGATCTTCTGTGCATTTGTAATTGTTTTTCTAAAGTGCTCCTCGAGACAGGTTTCAATGCATCGTTTGGTTTTAACTATATATATTTTTTCACAATTTTCACAGCTGATTTTGTAAGTTCCTGTTTTTTTAAGGAAGCTTTCTGCGCATGTCTGTGTGCGTGTGCGTGTGCGCAATATGTCAGATATTAGGTCAGCTACAAACAGGGAGCTTGAAAAATTGAACTGATGAATTGACTTGCCACTAATAGCCGTTTGCTTGCAATACAAAGAAACTTTTGAATCTTGGTAGCATCCAAGAAGAAAACACACACAACCACTCTTTTGGCACAGTAAACCAGCATCAAAGACAAGTTTTTTTTGAAATTTTAGAAATAAATACAGTACTACTTGTAGTTGGTGCATTATGCAGTTAATATACTTTAATCCAGTATTTCATTAAAATACCTTGCAATTTAAGTTTATTAATTTTCTCAGCAAAGTATAAAGCTTGTTCTGCTGAGTACGAATACATTGTAGATCAACTTAAATATATAGATCTGTGTATTGGCTATCCTGTGACAGCCGGTGAGGGTTTTAAATGGTCCAATTGCCAATGGGTTGAAGTTTTATAGTTGAGTTGTCTGTGAATCACTTAATATTCTCAGACCTTATTTGCTATTCATTTAATTTTTCACCTCAAGTGTAACTGATAGTAAGATCCTATAATATCACAGAATATTTTGGTATAATTTCAACAAAACTTGTGTATCATATTTTCAAGAACTATTACTAACATTACTTTCAACCCAAACACAGTCTAACAGCAGTAGATATCTACAAAACTTACCTTAATGTCATCACAAACAGGTGAAGTTTCTGTTTCCAGCCACCAAGGTTCTACTTTAACTTTCATTACAGGATCCTCTGGAAGAAATTCATTCTCATTCTGTGAACCGAAGTCTGAAACCAGAGTCTGGTCAGCATTTTCTATTTTCCTATATATCTCCCAGTTGTTGCTGCATGTAGCAATTTCAAACTTAACTTGCTCTACGAAATATTTGGGAGGAGTCTCTGATTTAATTTCTGTTTTGATTGCAATGTCACAATCATTGTCCAGAAGCACATCATCACTGTTTCTCTTCATTGTAACAACCTCGTGAGAGAACTCTGTCTCATTCTGTAAGGCTGCTTCATCTGAGAGAGGATCCTCTTGTTTGATTTCTATTTTGGGATTCATTTCACAACTGCTGCTGAATCTGATGTTGCTGTTCTTAAATTCAGTTGCAAGTCTGTGGACAAGGAAACATTATGTATACCATAAATACAGAGAGACCCAAACACATCCAAACCTCTGTGCAGTGTTCTTAAACTGCGCATGCGGAAACATGATAATGTTGCTGCTGCACACAAGGCCAAGCGGTTGATTTAGTTTTTATTTCTCGCTCTGAAAGTACAGTATTGAGCTGACTTGATAACATGTGATCGAATTATTACCAGCATGCTTTATTATTTTGTCCTGTACAAAGTGTATTATGGCTCAGCATTTGTTTTCTACTGCACAGTCTGTATTTATGATTCCTATGGGTTAACTCAGTTTGCCAAGTGAAAGTATGATTTACAGAAAGATTTCCGGGTGATCTGCGATTTCTATCTCTGGGGTAACTTAAAGCATAAAGTGTACAAGACAAACCCACATACCCTGGAAGAATTAAAACAAAAGCTCCACCAGAAAATTGCCAGCATTTCTCAACATAAACTATGGCGAGTGTTGGATAATTTCCTAAAGAGGTACCAAAATATATGGATGATGACAGTGGCTAGTTTCGGCATCTCCTTTAATAACATTGGTAAGTAAAGCGTTTAAAGTACTTTTAAAAACTTAAGGTTTCATCTGCACCGTTCTATGACAGCAGCAGTTGGTGACGAGTGCCAAAGACATGTACAGGCAACACACAGCTGGTTCAGAGTCTTTTGGATCACCCATTATGTATAATTTTTACTATCAGTTTATTTGAATCCATCAATTGTTGTTGAAACTGTGCCACATACCTCCACTGATCTTGGAAAGTTTAATCAGGCTTGAGAAATTCAATGCCACATTTCAATCTCAAACCATGGATCTTTGCCTATATATGCCCATGCTATTATACATGCATGAGCATTAAACCTTCCCACCTGATTAAAATATCATGGATAACATTCCAGGCAACCCAGGCATGAGAAAGAGGGGTGACAAGAATGAAACAGAGTATTTACCCTCCCCATCACCAAATGCAGGCCACTTGTCTTTTCCAGTTCTGGTTGTTTATGTATAAACACATCTTTACAAATAAGGTAAGTTTCAAGGTGTGCAGTGACAGAACCAAATAGAAGCATCATGTATTGGTTTTGTGATTACGTTACGTACATTTTCTTTTGGCACAGGAAATACAAAGCTTTATTTTCACTAGGAACACAAAAATACTTGTTCTCATTCAGCTTTGAAGCATTTTCTTTTTCTTTCTTTCTTTTTTTTTTTTTTTTAACCTTGTTACGCGACATGATTCCATCACTGACACAATGTGACAAGACTGGCTGGTTCTCTGAGGTAGATAGATAAAAGCGGCAGTGTAGCCTGGCAACTAACCATGTGTAGCTGAGTAGACGGTGTTAATAGTATAATGAAGGGGAAATGGCACATTGTGTCACTTTTCCCCCATATATGAGACAATCTTAGATATACCTCAAAAGCAATTTGCAGTGTTAACAAGTTATTTTGCACCCTCATAATTAATTGTTCTTCCAGACTAGTCATGTGCAGCAAATAAGATGAACAATTAATGCTAATAGTGATTAACTATGAAGCACCTCCAATATTACAACTCACCTATGAGGTATGGCATCTCTGTACTTGATATCACCTTTAAGGTTTACTGCAATACTTATATCAAATGAAAAGGCTTACTTGTAAAGCTATCTCTCAATATCAGGTCAAGTAATATGAACACTAGAACTCATTTCAAATCACCTATTCACCACATTTAGTTCACTTACTTTTGTATTGATTATAATCAAGCAGAAGCTGTGCAATTGCAGGCTGTAATTTCTTACAATGAGACTAGGGGGTCCTGAATTTTCTATATTTAATCCTGGGTTTAACTGAGATTTGTAGGGCCATGAATGTATTAATACAATGACATAAATGCTGGTGCAGTTGATAGTGTGACTTTGTCAAATGTTGGTCACTTATTAATGATTGTTGCAAAAATTAGCAACGAACAAATAAATAGGTATATTTTGTGAGTGAAAAATCATTATTCATTATTAAGTTGCTCAAAATAAACACTATACTAATTAAAATAGGGGCCTAAATAGTGGTGACCCCGACATGATAGTGAAGAATGCCAAATAAAGAAACTGGTAAGAGCAATAAAGCTAGGTGACACAAAACCCAGCCAGCTAATGAGAAAAATAAAAGGCTATGGTGGAACGAATGTCCCCACAACAAATTTTAAAAACTCTCTGGCTTAATAATATAAAAAGAACTAAGCATTTTAGATGAGAATGTTGATGAAATGGCACAAATGACAGATCGCATATTTGAGATGCAAACTATTAATGAACTGTAGGTAGCCATGCTGCAACCTTCAATAGAGGAGTAACGTTACCCCAAACAACGCTATCTGCTCCATCGGTTCAAGGTCTTCTGCTAGGATTGGAGATCAGAAAAGTTTAGAAGAAGCCAGAATTGCAGTTCACAGCGATCCCACAGTCAAATTAGAAGTCGCCCCAAATTTAACAAGAATGACAAATACTGTTTCTATTATTTTCGATTTGGTTTTCGATGTCTACCTGAAAAATGTACCCAACCTTGCCAATTGATGAATAAGGAAAACTAAACACGCCAGACAGTGCAGCAGCCCAAGTTCTGCCATGCAAGGAATACCCAGCTGCCAGTTTAACTATTTGTTAAAGATCAAACTTTGGGACAAAGGCTTCTGTTTGATAGTGGAGCAGACATCTTCATTATAGCAGCATCAGCCAATAATAAGCCAAAACCATTAATTTTAAATTGTATGCAGCTAACGGCTCAGAAATTAATACCCATGGTTTCAAAATACTGAAGTTTAACTTAGGGCTAAGGCACTGCTTTGAATGGTCAGTTATTGTGGCTGAAGTGTCTAAGGGCATGCTAGGAGCCAACTTCCTGCATCATTTTGGCCTACTTATTGATTTAAAGAACAAAAAATTGATAGACAGTAACACTAAGCTCAAGGTTTCAGCCGAAGCTAGATTATGTGAAAACAGATTCTGTAAGTTCACTTCATTCTACTTGTGAATTTTCAAGACTTCTACAGAACTTCACTGGAATAGCTACACCATCAATTACAATGAAGGAAGTAATATATTATTTTAAAGATGATTGTGTTGACTATGCCTACAGCAGCCAGATGCTGCTCCTGGGCAATATAATAATAAATAAATAAACTGAATTGTATTTCCACTTTAATCAATGTAAAGAGTTAATCTCAATCTGTAAAATTCTAAACATCTGAACTGTTTAACTTGCCACACAAATTACTTTCATATTATGCCAGTTTTGAGAATTACCTGTGTGCACTTACGTGTTCTTATTTCAACAGTTAATCCGAGAAGAGGTCTAGGTTAGTGTGTGTATGATTTTGTTTTCAGTGTAACACTTTGTTAGTCCGTAGGTACAGGTATCACTGCTAAGGTAAATAATTACCTGAAAATTTGAATTCACAATATGATATAACAATACCATTTTGTTTTTAAAGTAATGCCCTAGATTTAAACTAAATGTCATTGATAAGATGAAAATTGGTGTATACTCACATTGTGGATAGCAAAGAAGAAAAACAAATCAAATCACTACCAATCCTGAGATTTTTGCTTCTCATTTAGATTGGTAGTCTTCAATGCATCTGATCAGTATCGGGAAGATGGCCATGTTCGCTGACATTACAGAATCATTTAGCTTTAAGTGGCAAAGAATGACTTGACTTAAGCGCACAGATAGAACCAAGTAAGTAGTTGTCTTTTGTGCTATAGTGTTAAAAGGATATGAATGCTCTGTTGAAATATGTTGCCAGAAAATCAAGTTCCTAATAAAGATACACACTGAATAAAAAACACCTGTTTTAATTACCAAATGGCAAAAAAATTATCAGTAATGGAAGATATTTCTAAACTAGCACCTGAGCATGTCTGTAAAGGAAATAATCCAATAAAGTGTGAGTCACAAATATATATATATATATATATATATATATATATATATATATATATATATATTTTCTTTTTTATGGCTCCATTTGTACACCTCCTTTAACTTGAATGTGGCCTTTCCTTTTGGAACATACTGTAAAGTGGTATCTTCTGGGGAAGAAGGGAATAACTTGGCTAGAAAAAAAAATCACCACTACCCAGTCGAGAATCGAATCCCGGACTCCTCACACAGCTGGCAGTAATAATTCACTTCATCTTACGACAGAACAAATGACAAAACAAATAGGTGCTGAACCATCGGTTTCATCACCTTCGGCGTACCTCGGTATACTCCGTACCGAATAGTAATCTATGGATGTGCATACCTTCTGCAGTACGTGACTACGTGTAACTTTAATAATCTACTTTAGTGTTTAACTTGCCTGCATAGGGACACTGTACACCACAGGTGCCACAGTATAACCTGCGCCACAGAAAATATATAAGTTGTGCAGTTCTTATTGTTGCTGGTTTATTTAGTGACGCTATATCTGGTGAACTCTGGATCTCCGCTTCTTGTGTCATTGATGTTATATAGATGTAGATGTATAATGTGATGTAATGTGGAGAGCTTACTGCGATAGTAGTATACAGGTATACAGTTTCATTTTGTAGAAGTGAAGCGCGGCAAGGCGAACAGAACCAACTCGCTCACATCTATCGGAAGTGAGACTCGCAAAGAGTTGATGTGCCAAGGTCAGTCACTGTCACAGAACACCTAGTATCCTGTCAATCAGCTCAATGGATCGCTTGGTTGTACTAGCGCTAATTTGCGAAGAAGCAGAAAAAGAGGAGCGTAGGCAAAATAGAAGATTCTGGGTACATGACATAAACTTATCCAGGAATATAAAAGGTGAATTTTTCACACTGTTTGATTATCTTTTGCGTGATGAAGATAAGTTTAAAGTGTACTTTAGAATGAGCATAACAAAATTTCAGCAGATATTTCATCTTGTTGAGGAACATCTAAACAAAAATGTCACGAGATTTCGTGAACCAATATCAGCCACTCAGAGACTGGTAATATGTTTAAGGTGAGTAGGACAAAAATACAATATTGGTAAAGGGAGGTTATTTCACATTACTGAAATATTTAACACATTGCACAAGTATTTCATTTAGTTAGATGTATTTAAAAATCAAAACTCATTGTAATATTACATGATATGTGTTCGTTCATTTTTAGAAAAAGGTTCGTGTGTCTGTCTGTCTGTCAGAGCTTCAGTTCGGTGCAATATATGTATGTCGATTGTATTACTGGCACTTCATTGGAACGGCCACTTTGACTACACGTTTGTCTATTCAGGGCTTCCGTTTCGCACTCGATAACTACGTCCATCAGTCTCTTCTTTGCTAAAATCTGTAGGTCCGGGGGAAAGGACCTGATAGTTTCAGCCATACTCACGAACATAGTTGTGATGACATCTGTGTGAGGGTAACTGGAAGCTAGAGGATCACTTTTTTCTAGATACTCCCTCAAGACAGTTGCCACACTTTCTTTTTGTATTTTCCTCTTTCGAGGATTTGAAAAAGCAGACACACTTGGTTCATCTAAGCTGGGATCAGAAGATACTGAATCATCTGCTTCTACTTGCAATTTCGGTTGCAGATTTGATGTCTGCGGCGAAGTTGTAGGAATGAAAGTTTTCAGAAAATTCAGTTCTTTCTCATATTTCCAATTTGCCCCCTTTACTGCCACTGCGTTCTCTCCAAATGATGGCCTTTCGGTAACACTCCCTTATATGTTTCAACTTTTCCTTGCACTCATTCCCTGAAATAAATAAATTAGCCAACTATAGAAAAAAATGTTGAATCCCTGAAATAAACAGCTAAAAGCTGAATGCAGAATTTATTATTATTATTATTATTATTATTATTATTATTATTATTATTATTATTATTATTATTATTATTATTATTATTATTATTATTATTATTATTATTATTATTATTATTATTATTATTATTATTATTATTATTATTATTATTATTATTATTATTATTATTATTATTATTATTATTATTATTATTATTATTATTATTATTATTATTATTATTATTATTATTATTATTATTATTATTATTATTATCATCATCATTATTATTATTATTATTATCATTATTATTATTATTATCATCATTATTTATTCATTCATTTACAGATTTCTTGCAACTGGTGACAGTTTAAAAACGATAGCATTCAGCTTCAGACTGGGCCATTCTACAGTAGTGAACATTGTACATGAAACATGTACCATTCTGTGGAATGTTCTCCAACCAACTGCCATGCCACAACCAGCGCTAGAAACATGGAAGAATGTTGAAGATGGTTTTCGGGAGCGATGGAATTTTCCCAACTGCATAGGGGCTATAGACGGGAAATACGTATTAATGCAAGCTACCAGCAACAACTACAACTACAAACATTTCTTCTCCGTTGTTCTTTTGGCTTTAGTAGATGCGAATTGTAAATTCGTAAGTGTAGATGTTGGCTCCTATGGTTCTAATAGTGATGGTGGTGTTTTCCGAAATTCAGATCTAGGAAAAGGTTTGGAAAGCAATATTCTCAATGTTCCTGGTGAAAAACCCTTGCCTGGGACTGATGTGCCTATGCCACATGTTGTGGTCGGGAATGAAGCGTTTCCCTTGCGCCATTATTTACTACGTCCCTATGCAAAAGCACAGCTACAAAACAGCTATGAGAAACGTGTATTTAATTATCGACTAAGTCGAGCACGTAATGTTGTTGAAAATACATTCGGCATCATTACTCAAAAGTTTAGGCTGTATCAAAGACGACTGCAAATGACACCCGAACACGTTAAAACTACCGTGTTGGCAACGTGTGTTATTCATAACTTTTTGAAAGATGATGTAATTTCATTGCCTGATGAGCCAACAGGTGATGCAAATAGTGGTGCTTTTCAACCACTAGTAAACATCGGAGGAAATGCTACATCAGATTCTATGAAAATCAGGGATCATTTTAAAGATTACTTCAGCAGTGTTGGTAAGATAACATAATTCGTCGAGGACGTTACCCAGTGTAATAGAAATCAATGTACTAGTGTGTGTCTGTTCCTTTATTATCAACTACATTGCAGAGTACTATTACTGCATTGCAATAAATAATTTCATGTGAAGCTACAGTTTTACATAGCCATTTTCCAAGTTCAAATGTGTATGTTTTAGTGTTAGAAAGGTTCACTATTGTTTCCCTCAAAATATTTATTTTTTATATTTTTATTTTTAATTTTTTGAATTAATATTTTTATTTTTATTATATTATTTATTATTATTATTATTATTATTATTATTATTATTATTATTATTATTATTATTATTATTATTATTATTATTATTATTATTATTATTGTTGTTGTTGTTGTTGTTGTTATATTTCGCATTTAATATATTGTAATATGTAATATGGTTCGCTACATCAACGCTGTTTTAAACCATAGTAGATAAATTAGCTTCTCTTAGTTTTTAACTGGATGCCCAATTAAATAAACATACTTAGAAACTTTTGAAACTTTTTTGTTCATTCATTATAAACTGATTTAGAATTACAGAGGTGTAAAATTATTAGACTCAAAGTAAGGTTTTATTTATGTAATATTACATGTTGATCTAGGCTTATGTTATAAACATTGGCGGTTATTATACTAAAAAGCTTGCAGCATTTTCGACCAATCAGAGTTTGTTGTCTATATTAAAAAATAAAGTAAAACTGTTGATGCTGCTAAATTTTAACTTTTAGTTCTAGGCACCTGGGAATATGGATTCTAATTTCTTCTCTCTGTAAAATAGGCGCACAAAGTATACTTCTGATGACCATTGTCAGTCATGCATCAACTCACTATTATCTGTAAATAATCCTGACCACACAGTATATGGAAATTAAATGATAATACCTGTTCATCATGGGTATCCATTTCTTTTATAGGCTTTTAAACCTAGGAAAAACTGTCCATAGCAAAAGCTACCACTCAAGAGTTGTTAATGGAGCAAAATAAATATTTACAGTGACAAGCAGTGGATGCATATTCTCAGAAAGTATTTTATTTCACTTTAGGAAGTTGTAAACTATTTCCAAGTTCAAATCTCGCATCCATTTTACCATAAGAAGTGCATTTGAGTCTAATAATTTTCACACGTGTGTATGACCAAGTCGCTGCACAAGCCCTGCGAAGTGTGACTTTTCTGCGATGATTTATTTTTCTTACATAATATTTAATAAGAACGCGCAATATAACATAAAATATGTCGTAATTCTATGCAGCTCTTCCTTAAATTATATGGTTTATATTCATTTACCTGAAACATTTCCAATTTCTTGAGCTATTTGTTCCCAAGCGTTATCCCTTGCATTGTATTGCTGTACAATTTGTGGCATTTATCAAACAAAAATGTAAATTGTTAAACTAAGGTGATAAGCTTTTCCTCATCCATTGCTGCAGACAAAGGTGTGAAAACGCTGTGAATGATTTACTGCTACTGAATAGAGATCACAGATGTCACAATATTAGAGATGACCTTGATTAGCACGAAGACTTACGACCGTGACACGATTGATACCGATTGTGAAACCACACCCACGGAAGAAGAAGAAATATTTTCTGCGAGCAGAAGCGAGTGGAAGCCTGCAATTCTGCGCGCGGCGCCGCGTGTAGGTGAGAGCCGTTCCATTTATTAACATGGAAAAGATATTTTTTGGCGCGCCGCGCTTCGCCTCTGTGCGTCCAAGTGTGAGCCTGCCTTAAGACGGATGTTCCAATTTAAAAGCGAGGAAATATTCCAAGGGCCGGGTCCAAAATGTGAGCATAGGTGTGAGTAAAGGGAAGTCGAGTGATTGTCATTTTGAGGGCATTGAAATAAGATGTGATCTGCATCGCCAAACTGGCCACACTCACAGCATGCTGTACTGGGCTTTCCGATTATAAATAAATAGGTCGGGCTGGGTGCTACGCCCAATTTCAATTTTGCTGCAAGGGAGAAAGCGTCTTTGTCTAAATTACCGATTGAAAACCAAAGGGGGGGGGGGAGGTGGTCTCAGAAGACTTTTCTTCTTTTTTTTTTTAATTAACATCCTCCAACGTAATGTCATATCGGACGGTGAATGAATGAAATGGGTGAAATGATGCTCAAAAGAGCCCGAGGTCCATGGAGCTTTAAGTTACCCGACATTCGTCTTCTAAGATGAAAATAGGTATCGGTATGATGAATAAGATAGTGTCGGATGTCATGACGTGTATGCCTGGCAAGGGATTTGGAGGAAAACTATTGGCAGCATGTTTGGCTAGGGTATCTGCGTACTCATTACCTGTTATGTTGGAATGGCCAGGATCCAGATCATAATATGTATCGTGTTATGACGCTGAGCTAATGAATCTAGTTCGTGAAAACATATTTCCCACCAATCGAGAGTAGGTTTTATTTGGAATCTAGTAGTAAGTGTTTGTAAAGCACTGCTGGAGTCAATACAGAAGAGGATGGTGGAATGATGGGTGTTACGTAGAGAGTATAGGGCTTGATAGACAGCGTTAATTTCTGTGAATAATTAGAAAAGGAGAGGTGGAAGAGGGTGCAAGGCACTAGTACCCGTAGTGTGATTGAAATAAGCGGCTGAGAGGGAGCCATCGGCATAAATAATCTGAGGAGGCGCTGGTAAAGATAGGGAAAACTGGTCTAGAAAGTGTATAAACTGGGTATGGGTGGTATCGTCGTGTTTTTGCAGTTGAGAGATAATGAATTTGATTTCAGAGATAAGCTGATCATATCTAAGACAATATAGGGGAGGCCACCTATGGGACATCTCCCCTCCCCCTGGAAAGCTTGGGAAGCCTTAAACACCTTTAGATAGATCGGTGTTTGCATCCGTGATTCTGTTTTACAATGTAATGGGTAGTAAGGCCTGGAAGAAATAACCTGGCACTTTACGTTTCAGCTGTCTGCCAGATAATGCTTTTGCTTGCTCAGCACTCACACAGTAAACATTGAAGGAGGCGTTCATGAGACACGTGATAGCAGTAGTTATATGTGTTTGTTTATGGGCTGAACTAGTGAAAGTGACATCCATACAATCTGCTGTATTGCCAGCTTACTTTTGACAAAACTAAAATATCTCCATCGGAAATGGTCAAAGACAAAAATGTACAATACAAAATGTGTTCCAAATACCAAGATCTATGCTTGATTTAAATTAATGTAATGACTTCCCCTTCACCCGGTATCAATCCTCTTAACTTTTTCCTGTGGGGAGATATGAAAAACAGGATCCACAAAACAGCAATTACTGAAATACAAAATAATTGTCCGGGTTTGTGGGCCGTGGTCTAGTGGAAAAATCTCCTTCCAGACGTTTCGTACGAAGCTGCGTCGAACATCCTCAGTGATGTGAACGTAGTACTCTGCTAGTCTCGGCGACTACTGATACGGAGCCGTTTGGTTACACAGGTTTTGTACACTTAACATGTGTGGGCGTATGACGGTTGGTCCAGTGTTTGCTTATTGGTACACGTTTGCTGCGTGGGATGGGTTAAATTGGGGGCGAAACCTCCCAAAAGCAATCTCTCCGGACCGGAGAAGGCTGCCCTAAGAACACTGAACAGTAACAAAGAGACTGTTATCAGCACAGCAGATAAAGGAAACGCCACTTCATCATGAACGTTTCTGATTATGAACATAAAATCTCTTAATTACTGCACCCTGATACCTGCAGCAAACTTCCGCGTGACCCCAACTCATGCATCTTGCGAAAAACCAGCCAGCTTATTAAGAAGTGCAAAAGTAACGACAACTCACAAGCACATAAGCCCAACCTCCTAGACTATACGGACTAGGACTACCGAAGTTCCACAAACCGGAAGTACCACTCCATCCCATATTTAGTGACATCGGATCTCCTACGTACTACTTGGCGAAACACCTGGCCAAATTCCTGCAGCCACATGTTGACAATACTGACTGTTACATCAAGAACTCCGCACATTTTGTTGAACAGCTGAAATCCTTGGCCGTGTAGGCCAATCACCTTATAAGTTTTGATGTTACTTCTCTGTTCACAATGGTGCCCAATCCAGGAGACTGTTACTCTTCTACAAGAAATATTCTCTGAGGACATTACAAACTTATTCCGCCATGTATTGGAAACCACTGACTTCCAGTGGAACCAGGAGTTCTATGAACAGAATGATGGAATGGCTACGGGCAGTCCGGTGAGTCCAGTTACTGCTATTACTTGGAACATTTTGAGGCCACCACTTTGGATTCTGCTAAACAATAACCCATATGTTAGCTTAGCTACGTAGATGACATATTCACCATCTGGAGCCACGGACAAGAAACCTTGACAGATTTCCTACGTCATATCAACTCTATTCATCCACGCATAAAGTTCACAATGGAAATGGAGAACAACGGGCAACCACCGTTTTTGGACGTAACGTAGTAGGACGACCGATGGTGCGTTCTCTCACACAGTCTACCGCAAACCCACACACATAGACCGGTATCTACACAAACTCTCCAACTACCATCCCGGCCAGAAGAGAGCTGTCATTAAAACATTAGATCGTGCCAACCACAATTACTCCCCCTGGAACTTTCTTACTTGATAGTGCTTTGCAGGCCAACGGTTACGTGTGGCTCTGTTTATATAGGAACCACACAACATATGGTGAACGTACGCATTACAGAACACAAGAAATGTTGTCGTTTGGGACAAACAGAAAAGTCTGCAGTCGCAGAACACGCATTACTAGCGCCAGGGGAACACATTATACAGTATTCAGACACGACTATCATTTCTTCCACAGATTCTTACACCCGGTTAAATGGTGAAGCCATAGAGATTTTCAAACATAAACATAACTTCAATAGGAAGGTAGAAACAAAGCGCTTAAACAAAGTTTGGCGTCAAAAGTACGCAAAAACCTGACGGGAGACAAGTTCAAGATGACACGGCATCAACAGCCTCAGCCAGAGTAAATGCCAGTACATTGACAACAACCATAGACAATGGAAGCAGCTTCCTCATCAGTCCATCCGACGCAGCAGCCAAACCAATAAACAAGGACCGGAGGCACCGTCATACGCCCACACATGCTAAGCGTATAAAACCTGTGAAACCAAACGGCCAGTAAACACAATAGATTAGACAGTTACTATACCTTATATAGACTTAAAGTAGATCATAAGCAAATGTCACCATACACTAAGCCTAGATATATAAGACTAATTATAATACATCTAGTATAGATCATAGTTAATATATTAAGAATAAAAAAATAATTTAAAAAATCATATACTCTAAGGAAAAACAAACGAAACCTTCGGACGGAGCACACTAAACTTCAAACATGCTCGTTTCAGTCACCCCTCACGTCCATCTACACCAGTCACCAATTAACGTGGAAAATTTGTGCGAAATTAATGAGAATTTGTGTTTTCTTTTTTTTTAAGTGAGTAGTGCTACCCTAGTTTAAATCCGGTTAGGAGTCTTACACTCGCATGCTTGTATGCGGTAAGGGCGTACGTTGCCCTTTTCCCCACCACAAGAAAAAAAAAAAAAAAAAAAAACCGGGGGGGGGGGGGACCAATCAGTCGTTTCCGAGACTAAAAGAGTACTGCGGTCGCATCACTGAATTGTATGAACTGTTATTTTAATCAACGTCGGCGAGCAAATATATTAAAATTTGTTTGTTATTGTTGCTTTAAGATACGAAGTAGTTATATTTTTTCTATTTTACGGAATTTGGGTGATTTTTAAATGTTTATCCGACGCGTAAACAAAGTCAAAGTCACGGGTGTTATGTTTAATATAAGTTTTAATTAACGTTTTATTTTTGAAAGAAAATACGGAAAGTTTTATGGATTTTTGAGTGTTGGTGTGACGCGAAAATAATCATGTATTGGCAACACTGTCTGATTCCTTTGCACAAATATTTGTGTTCTGTGCCCACTGACTGAATCCATTCGTCCACGAGGTTGGCAGTAGCGTCAGGAAATAAGACTCCTAGAAAAAGAAGGAGCAGAGCACAGGAGCAGAGTGAATCGATATTCAGAGAACAGGTTTGCAGAAGCAATCAGACAATAATTGCTGGATAGAGGATATTGTTTTCCCAATGTGGAGAACTTCTTTAATATCTCGCCAACAGGTAAATGTTAGATATATAGGGCAAATTACGCATGATAATTTATAGCATGTTGTGAACGTTCATGAAATGGTGGTGGCTTAAATATTTTCATTTTTTTAAACTTTCTTACATAATGCAAGATAGAGGGAAATAGGAGTATTATTGGTGGTGGATATGTTACTAGTCATGATGCACGTTCCAAAATGTATGACGTGTTCAACTGAGGTCTGCTCTCAGTGGTGCCAAACGAACGAACCGACAAATAACAATAGTACGTTTATGCTGTAATTTTTATTTTAATTATGCTGGAAATCAAATTCCTATAGCGGCTTCAGCTCATGTACTCCATACGGTCTGCTGGAGAGGGCGTGGCTTGTGTGCTTGGAGGGTTGCCAACCAAAGAAAGATGAACGCGCTGAAAATACTGTCCCGAAAGTGGCAAATGAAATAATTTTGTTGTTTAACGACGCTGTCAATTGCCGGGATCACATCAGCGTCGCCGGTGTGCCGGAATTTCATCCCGGAGGAGTTCTTTTACATGCCAGTAAATCTACTGACATGGAGCTGTCGTTTTTAAGCACACTTAAAAACCATCGGTCTGGGCCAGATTTGGACCCGCGACCTGGGGATCAGTAAGCCAGCGTGTATTCAACTGAGCCACTCAAATCGACACGAAAGTGGCAATATTCGAATGCATAAAGATGTTTTCACTGCTAATGAAAGTAGCATCTTGGCTCTTCCTTTAACCAAGGCGCGTATAGATATCTCGGTGTAAACGGAGTGATAAATTCAATGCCCACAATGCTTGAGTGTACTTAGTACATTTTGGGTCTATAGTCTGCGCCAACCAAGAAAAGGATGGACAGTTTGCGGTGAGAAAGAAGTGATGTTGCAGCTTATTGTGACTACTTGGAGAGCACAGTATGATTATGTGTACAAAGAAGATTGGATTGCACCTGGAATGTTGAGCGCATATTATTTATATTCGTATGTAGATAATAATCTTCAACTGCTGGTGTTACTCTGTTTACATCATTAGCACTCCTCATTGCATCTGGGTATTGGTGATATTTTCCTTATGCAACTGTACCTCCAAAACCCTGCCTACTTGTGACATATATATTTAGTAACTCTTCTCACCGATTGCACTCATATCGTGGCTGACTAGTATATAGAATAATGCAAACAAACTTCTCAACACACAATCTCTAACTGATGCGTGCATTGCAAGCTCGGGCTACAGGAAAGGAAGGCATTATTTGTTTATATGCAGCGATAGCAGAACATAACACAAGCAGTTTATGCTACTGCTGGATTCCTCATCAGCCACATGCTAATTACATGTCACATATCGGCAACAGGGTCCGTGAGTGTACTGTTGCTATGGAAATGCCCTAGCTCTAATTGGTCCTTTTTGTTGCTATGACAACCACTATGATGTATCTATCTCCTCCCATTCATTTATACATTTCCACCATCTGGTTAACATCTGTCAATCCCTTTCTTAATTGGCGCTGAGTATAGGTAGTACATGCATTTTTCCGGTATATTTCCTGTGGTTGGCAATGTTTACATGCTTCTGCAGATTTCATAGTCACATGTCTGGCAATATCTATGTCATCCATATGTACCAGCAATTAAACATAATAGAAGGAGTTAGGCCATGGAATAGATTAACTGAGGCCATTATTCTACAGGATAACTGTTATAACCTGTACACAATAAGCTACAAAGGTAATATCATTAATATTACTAATTTAGGAAGAGCTATTGTATCAGCATCAAGTTTTGTAAATGGCAATGGTCATATGCCATAGGCTAAGATGCCTAGGTTACTGTATGTGAATAAGATAACAGGGTACTGTGTTATTGAAATTCAGGTCATGTTTGGTTACAACACCTAGGTTAGTGTGTGTGTGCGTGCGTGTGGTGACAGGACCCTATGCTATTGAAATTTAGCCCATGTGTAGGTTTTGATGGGTAGGTTAGCGTGTGTGTATGACGGAGGTCATAGGGTCGTGTGTTATTAAAATTTAACCGTTAAGCTACGACACCTAGGTTGATCTGTGTATCTGTATGGATGGGATGACATTGTCTTGGGCTATTGAAAGTTAATATAACTAGGAGTTATTTCTGGGCTGTTATGCTGTAGTGTGCTGGAGTTTAAGTATCCAGACGTTTCGGCCACAAATGCAACGGACATCTTCAGTGGCGTGGTGGTAGTGTCCTCTGAGAAGTTAACGTAGTGTCTGAGGTGTGGACTGTCTGAGCTGCTGTATTTATCCCTTGAGTGGCCTCCGCTGATTGGTTTGGATGGGAGACAGCAGGAGGGAGGGGGTGGGTTTCACCCAAGGTGTGGTTTCCTCATGATTGGTTCACTTGAATTTCTCCTGTTTTGTGCCGTTTCTTGCCTTCAATGACAGGATACCAGTTGCTGTTAAGTTTTAAAGCTTCTCCTTTCTTATTGAAATTGTGGGGATGTTTATATATTTCAATAGCTTCACGTTATGGCCGGACATGGTAGTGTATTGTGGATAATATATTGATGACTGAAACAATTTGACTACAGAGTTACCGGAGACTTTGCCTCAAAGTGTAAATAGTTTTAAAGAGAGGCTAAAAACAAATGGTATATTACACAAATCTTGTTGGCAGGAATAATTATATTGTATTTGTATTATTGACATCAAATTACATTGTATTGACTGCACTGCCACTGGGCCATGCCTTAAGCAGTGAAATAAAGTATCTATGATAGAATGCTGGTCTCCTGGAACTTAGTTGTGTATTTGCCCTCTGCTTCAATGGTGTGTTGGTCAACTGCAGACTTATTTTTTAAAAGGTGAGTTAATTAATAACACTGAACAACACTTACAAAATATTTTTCCGGGACGCGTTTCGAAGGTTAACTTTCCTCCATTATCAACCAGACATCCCTCATTTTCAGTAAGTTCATTGAACCGTTACCAGAAGAAACATCAGAAGAAGCATCACCATCCGCACCATGAAACACCATGGAAACCCAGTTATTGTCCGGTTGATAATGGAGGAAAGTTAACCTTCGAAACGTGTCCCGGAAAAATATTTTGAAAGTGTTGTTCAGTGTTATTAATTAACTCACCTTTTAAAAACTAAATTCATTACAACAACACTGTTTTCAAACTTCTATGAAAGGAATATAACTGCAGACTTATCCGTTTGGCCCAGGCAGCAGCTTCTTTTGTGTTTGGTGAGTCTGAAGTTGAATCTATGCTGTGTAGTTCCGATGTAAACCGAACCGCAGGAACAGGGAATATACTATACACTGGCTGATGACAAGGGCTCGCGAGGATCTTTAGCTGAGCGTAGTAGATTGTTGAGCTGTTTTGTGGGCTTGAAGATGGTCTTGACACTGTGTCGTTGCAGTATGTGCTGGATGTGATCAGTGACATTATGGAAGTATGACAGTAAAACTATGTCGTTATCTTGGGCTTGTCTGTATTTTGTGAGGCAGGTTTTGGCCTGGCAGGACAGCAGGCTCTCTCATATTGAAAGTTAGTTCATGTTAGGTTACTAGACTATAGATTGGTGTGTGTGCGTGCATGCGTGCAGGATTACAGGATCCTGTGGTATTGAAACTTAGCCCATGTTAGGTTATGATGCCTAGTGAGTCCTAGGTTATTGAATTTTAGTCCATGAGATGTTTATGATGCCAAGGTTAGTGTCCATGTATGAACAAGATGACAGGATCCTATGTTCTTAAAATTTAGCCCATGTTAGGTTACAACACATAGGTTAGTGTGTGTATGAACTAAGATGACAGGATCCTGTGTTATTGAAGTTTAGTCCATGTTAGGTTCCAATTCATAGATTAGTGTGTGTATGAACAAGGTAGGGTTTTGTCTTATTAAAATCTATCTCATGTTGAGTTAAAATATCTAGCTTACAAGAAACCTATCAACAAATTCACATCACAAACACCTTGAAAGTTTTACTTTGTCATCTTTGTGCTGTAAGAAGCTCATGTTCCTAACACTAGCTGCTGTTTTCAACCTGAAGCACCCGAAATCGAACCTGGAATATGGTGGGTCGAAGCAGTGGAACATCAGGAGTTGGACATCCCTTACCAGCAGGACTGCATTGCAAATGCACAGACGACCTCCCTACTAGTGTATCGTAAGGACAAAAGCAAAGCAGAAGTGACAGGTGTTGATGCAGTGATTAAAACACAAGCTCACTTGGTGCCATGCACAACAAATAATTGTCATTTTCACGCTTTTTTTCACATATTCTCACACTTGTTTGGAGACCGAATTGAGCAGGTGCAATGAGCTTGGAGGATCGTTCCGTTGTTTTGCAAACCATAAATGTTTAACCATGTCCTGGAACTGCAGAGGTGACATTTGGTAATGAATAAATGACTGCATTTTAAGAAATTGTCTCGCTGAACAACCTTGAAATGAATGCTCTCATGAGATATCAAAATTTCAGTTAGATGGTAATGAAGAAATTTCCACTGCAGGAAGAAAAACTTATCCAAAGGTTGAAGTTTCCCCATAGTTCTGGCAGGAATTGGTAGGAATTAAATGGTTTTTTCATCTTTTTTCCCCATTTTGTTGCCTTACAATTATATTTTTGGCCCTAAACATTTGCCTTGAAACTGCAGTATTCTCGTGCAGTACAACAAATAATTTAGGAAAAATAGATCCACCCATACTAATAGTGGACATAATAGTGTATGAATGGCTCAGCACACTAATAGATTGTGCAACAGTTTGTGCACGTTTCTCCCCCAACAGATGATGTTATGTTTACTCTCATATTGCACTCTAAAACGGCTTTGATCAGTATTATAAACACAGGTAGGGGGATACACTGACAGTCACTCTCTCGCTAATTTCCAAAAACCTTTCTGCTACTTTTTCTTTTTCTTATTTTATGAATCCTGTGAAATGAATTTTGTTGTCTTCCTGCTTTAATTTTATGGGATTTTTTAAAAGGAAAGACCCAAACAGACGTTGCTCTAAAATTTACTCTTCCAAATACAGTTTTTTTTAAATTTGCACAGCCCAGAGCTTTAAATCATCATTGGTAATGCTTTTCGTTGCTTTTCTTGCTTGTGTAAGATGTGCAAATAATGACCATGCAAATATTTTTTATGCTCAACAGGTGTTGACATTGTGGTATTCAGTTGTTTCTCTAATGTATATAGTTGCCTCGCTGGCATCATCAAACATGAAACATGAGTCTCTTGTAGCACAAAGATGACAATAAAACTTTTGAGGTGTTTGTAGTCTGAGCATTGGTTAGTATGTGTAAATGAAGGAGATAATGTGGTCTTGTGTTATTGAAATTTAGCTCATGTTAGGTTACAACATATAGGTTGGCATGTGTGTATGAACAAGATCACAGCATACTACATTATTGATTTTTAACCCATATTAGGTTAAAATGCCTAGGCTAATATGTCAAAATGAAGGAGATAACAGGGTCCTTTGTCATTGAAATTTAGGTCATGTTAGATTATGATGCCTAGATTAGTGTGTGTGTATAATGAGCGGGATGGCTCAGGCAGTAATGTCTGTGGTCCACATTCTGGAGGTTGCAGGTTCAATTCCCATGGCTGCACATGGGTTTTTCCATGGTTTTACCATGCCATGCAAATGCTGAGGTGCATTATTTCATATCATGGTTTCCTTTCCATCTTTTCCCTTCATTCCATTTCCTTATCATCTTTCAGGTGTACTTTCAGCCATGTAATGTTGGCAGTGCCAGGCAGATTTTGCAGATAATAGTGCATGGTAACTGCTGTTTCTGGTGCTAGGTGTTGTTTGGCTGGCCTTATCCTCTGTCAGAGGGTCACTCAGTGCGACACTGGAACCGCAGTGTGATGGCTGCTTGGCGGGGCCTGGCGCTGGGATGAAGAGATCTCGGCACTTGTTAGGGACTTCCATGCATCTTTGTGGCCTGTCTAGCTGCGACCCCATGTGGCACCTTCAGTTCCCTCATTCCATTCCTTCCTCCTGGGTGGTGGTAGCCACAATAGATCTGTGTAGGTCGAAGTGAGTGAGATGTCTCCTCTGTGTCTGTACCCTTTAGCGTGTGTGCATTAGAGGACAGGGTCCTGTAATATGAAGATGTAGCTTCAGTTAAGCTACAAGGTAATATATTAATAAATGAAAAAAATGTTTTATAGTGGTAAGCCCATATTGGTGATGCAAGTGTTGCTACAGCGTATAAAACCGTAGCTTTCTTAACTATGCTTTTGTAGAACTAACCTCACCTAAGCTAACCTCGTCTCCAACTTGAGTATAGTAATAAGACATGTATTAATGACTCAAGCAAAATGAGCGTCACGTAGCTCATAATGGGCTGTGACATATAAAGCGAGCATTGCTAATTTTTCAGTATGAACAAAGTAAGAAGCTGGGCAACAATTGTCTTATATGCCTATGGAATAAGCCAATTCTCCAATATCCATGGTAACCTGGTGAAAGATGCCATAAGATTTTCCTTGTAGACTAACCTTAACCAGCTACGATGCCCAGCTGTGTGTGTGTGTGTGTGTGAAGGGGATGCAGTAGAGTGCATCGCTGATTCTCTCACCCTCTGAGTGCAAGCCTTCCTGCACCCACAGTTCCATGACCTGACCTCTCCTATAGCACTTTCACAAACATCTTGGTCACAGTGGGCCTAAATGTAACCTCCAGGGTTACCTTGTAGACCCCAACGTATTCACTGGGACTTTGGAGCATTACCTCGTCCTGTCCAATTGGGATCCTCCTGCCAACTCCTAAGGGTATCCAAACCCAGGACCACCTTAGCACCCTTGCGACGAACATCCACAAACTTGAAATGCTCTGTCTTAAGGTCAACTTCAACAAGGCCGCCTCCTCCAAATTTAAGGTGTCGTCCTGTGCCAGCACTTGTAGGGCCGATCTGGTTTCCTCGATGACAAGTCCTCCACCATGTCAGGTCTTGCCACAGTTACAGCTGCACCTGTGTCCACCAACATCTGGTACCACGTCCTGCATACCTATGTCTGCACATGAAATGTCCATGTAATGCACATGTCCATTTTCCTGCACAAGGTGCACAGCCACATTGGTCAGGTATGGATCGTCCCTCACTGGATGTCCTGGCTAACTGCACTTCCATTACACATCTCTTGGAGATAGATGTCCTGAGGCTGTTTCCCCATCCCACACAAACCGAATTCTCCATATTCAAGATGCTCTCGGGCTTCCAGCCAGGTGTAGTGATGAAAAGACATCAACGTTTCGGGAGTGTACATCTCTCCCATCTTCAGGATGAATGACTAGCAAGAGTGAAGGGACCAGTACTGTCAGCCAGTACGTACCGAGTAGAAAACACCCAGTCTAGTTTGGAGGTGGTTCACTGCTCCGTTGGAATCTGTGTTTTCTGAGTCGGTCGATTTCCAATTTTAAGGCTGGTTTCCAAGATGGACTAAACTGCAATCCAGCGTCCCGGTTCAGTGTACTCTTCTCCATATCTTCCAGATGAAGACAGTTAACTTAGCTGCCTCCATTCTCAGCATGGCCTTCAGTGCATCGTGGATGGTCTGATATTTGCTGAGTATTAGACACTGACGCATCTGAGCATTGTGCACCCTATCAATGAAGTAGATAACTTCCTGGCATGTGTATTTGTTCACATGAGCCTTGTTGAACAGTTGTTCATTATTGTGGGCAAACTCCTACAGCATCTTCCTTGGCTGTTGGAACCTTAACTTGAGCTGGCTGCAATGGGTTGCAGCAGACGGTGGTTTCCAAGCCGGTTTTCAAGAGCCTCCCAGATTTTTTCATTATGCCCTCGATGTTAGAATCACTTTCAAATTTTCTGTTTTTTTTTTTTTTGTAGTGTTTGACGCCTGCTTTTACTACATACGCCACCATAGGCAGCGACACTGATGATACATGAGATGAAGATGGAGCACTGGTAGAATGAGATGGCGAGGGAAACCAGAGAACCTGGAGGAAACCTGTCCCAGCGCTGCTTCATGCACCAGAAATCCCACATGCGGTTGTCTGGGATCGAACCCAGGCCACTTTGATGAGAAGCTAATGGTCTAACCTCTTGGCTATGACCAGCCAATTTTCTGCTGCCCATCCCTGGAGGCTATCAACTACACAGCTTCCTCTTCTGCGGACCATTGGTTGCAGGCAATAGCAAATTGTCAGCGGAAGACTTCAAAGGTCGACATGCCGTCGTAACTGTGTGGCAATATGCACGCGAATGTTGGGTTGTGTCCTGGTATCTTGACCTTCCAGTTCTTGTAATTTTGGTATTTGTTCCATCCTGGTGTTTGGTTGCATGGTGTTGCTGTCAACACTGTCTTCCAGTGCGGTAAGATATCCCCCACTGTCCTCCGGGGTGTTAACGCATTGACTGAAATTTTTCATGGCTTCCTTCTTGCTGACCAGTTGCCCATCAATAATTGCTGGTTAGTCTTATCTTCATTTTGGACATTTCCATTTTCCTCTGCTGCATTCCATTTTTGTCTCCATCTGCTGTGTTCCAGAGTTCATTTCCTTCCCCATCTGTTGCATTCCAGAATTCACTGCCTTTATTTCTGCCATACTAGCCATTAGTTCCATAATTTCTTCCATCTTGCTTTTGTCGCACTCCTGACACCAGTTGAAATGTTTTCATTTTTCAGTTACTTATTTCCTTTAATTTTACATTCAGTGGTGGCCTCACTCAATACAAATTATCTCAAACGCTTTTCTGCACTTGAACTTTCAAGAACTAACATCTCCAACTGTAAAAAGTACTCTGTGCCTCCTTGGCAACGTGAAAAGTAGGTACTATACTATATCTACAATATTATATGTCGGTATGGATGACTCAGTTAGTTAGATGCTCGCCTACTGATCCCAATGTCATGGGTTCAAATCCGGCCCCGACCGATGGTTTTTAAATGTGCTTAAAAATGACAGCTTCATGTCAGAAGATTTACTAGCATGAAAAAGAACTGCAGGACAAAATTCAGGCACACCGGCAATGCTGATGTGATCCTGGCAATTGAAAGCATCGTTAAACAACAAAATAATTTTTTTTTTAAATCTACAGTATTATAGAATCTGAATGTGGGCTGAAAGAATAATTTGGATAGAAGTAAGGATCTTTGTCATTCTTGGCTGATTATTTAAATGTCCCGGTGCCTTTTCAGTTGAAATCCACAAGAGGAACCTTTGGAATAAGTTCTTGTGGTTAAGAAAACTTGCAGCTCTCCTCTTGTAAATCTGATTCACAACTTAATTATATATTCCCTGATGAGCCCCCCCACCTGAATATGACAGCACAAGTATGTACACTTAGTTAAAGTAGTGCAATGCTTGACAAATCATTCAATTTTGACTTAACTGTCTTTACACAAAGAAAGTGTTCAACTCACCAAATTATCTCAGATAAACAATGGCTTATCTCTCTGGTATATTTAACATTGGCTTCACCATCTATACACAAAGACATTGTCTGGACAACACAACCTGTGAACTCAATATGGGGGATTTTCTGACTGCACTATCTTTAGATACACGTGCGAGAATTATTTATGACTAGTTGTGTGTAGGAACTAAGTTGAAATTAGTATCATACTTGAAAAATTGTTTGCCACTGTGAATTGCACAATGGAGTTTATTTTCGATGTTCTTACTGCATGATCTGAAATGGCCAATTGCCCATACAGGAATTAAACCTTCACATTTGTTTTATATATTGCAGTAAACCTTAAAGGTGAAATCAAATACAGAGTTATCATATCTCATAGATGACTTGGTGGTTTATAGTTTAACCATTATTAGGATTAATTTTTCAGCTTATTTACTCCTCATGACTAGGGTGGAAGAACTGTTATCAATATACAAAAACAATCCTAGTAATTGCCAACATTGCAAGTTGGATTTGAGATACAAGGGTGAGCCAAAATAAAAACTGGAAAACTGCTATAGAAAACCTAAAACTTCTCTTATTACGGTCAGACCCGGTGCGCATGTGCGTGGACTTTCCTGGCAGCAACTGGTTTTGGTCCTGCAGCAGCGTGATATGGGAGTTTGCAATATGAGAGCCCCTCTGTTGGAGTGCACCAAAGAAGAGTAGTGCAGAGTGACCAGTTTCCTACACAGTGAAGGCACAAAACCAAAAGAAATCTGTTGGCACATTATGGGCTGCATGTTTATTGCAGAGTCAGGTGTATGAAATTCAGTAGTGACACAAGTTTGGCAGATGTGCCAAGGCCAGGCACATCACGTTGTGACAGCTGAGGCAATTGCAATGTTGGAGGAGATGAATCTGCAGGATAGACAGGTCACCATCGATGACATTGAAGTGCAATTACAGGTCAGTCATGGTTCTACTCACCATATTGTCCATGATGAGTTGAAGTACCGGAAAGTGGCTACAAGATGGGTACCTTGTTGGTTGACTCCCAAAATGGAGAGGCGAGCTGATGCCTGTCAGGAGCTGTTGCGCTACTAAGAACTTGGTGGCACATTTTTTAAGTGGATTATGACTGGAGTTGAGTCCTGAGATCATCACTGCTACCCATAGGCCAAGAGCTCCAGTATGGAATGGTGGCATCCGTCATCGCCAAAGTCAAAAAAGTTCCTCAGCCAACCATCGGCACAAAAGGTGATGCTGACATTGTTCTTGGATCACAAGGGTCCCATAGCGGAACATTACACAGAAATGGGTAAGGTTACCAGTGCCACCTATAGTGAATTGATGCATGCACCAAGCACTGCAGAGTCCTCTCAACAGGCGTTCTCATCCAGCATGACAATGCACCACCTCATATGGCTCGTGGACCCCTAAGGTGGCAACAAGTTCCTGACCAACATGGAGTTGAAATACTTTCAGTTTTCATTTGACTCACCCTCGTATATCTAATATCTGAGAGTGCCTTGAAGGTTGTCCGTAATACTTTAAGGGGATGAAAAAGTTTAATGCTGCTACAGGTATCTCAACAATATAGCTGGAGTGATGCATTGGCATAAAGGGGCAAAGATACATAGTTTGATTCCTGGACATAGCATTGAATTCCTCAGGTCTGATTTAACTTCCAAGAAGTGTCTAAAGTAAGAACAAATTAGAAACTAAAAACTTCACTTATCTTAGTAATGTTGTACGTTCTTTTTGCACAAACTGACTCGAGTTTCAAGTTGTCTCCAACTAATTCTCAAAGCTTTGTGCAAAAAGAACGTGCAACATCTAAGATAAGTGAAGTTTTTAGTTTCTAATTTGTTCTTACTTTAGGGTCTTGTTGTTTCACTGTTAATAGCTTCAATTTTCCTTATTTCCAAGAAGTGTGTTTGTTTATGAGAAACTAGTGAAGATATGTTATGGTTTGACAAAGGTATAGATTCATAGAAGCTGCTAGTTGAAAGTATACATACTTTAAGGCATACATAATATGTTTCTTTTTCCACAGACTTGTAACTGAAGTTCAGAACAGCAACATCAGATTCAGCAACAGTTGTGAAATGGATCCCAAAATAGAAATCAAACAGGAGGATCCTCTCTCAGAAGACTCACAGAATGGCACAGAGCTCTTTCATGAGGTTGTTACAATAAAGAGATACAGTGATGACATGCTTCTGGACAACAATTGTGACATGGCAATTAAAATAGAATCTAGTTCAGAGACTCATTTTCCCGAACATTTTGTAAAGCAGATTAAGTGTGAAACTGCTACATGCAGCAGCAACTGGGGGATAAATAGGAAAACAGAAAATGAAGATCACACTCTGGACTTTGGTTCACAGAATGAAGAATTTCTTCCAGAGAATCCTCTAATAAAAGATGAGAAGTACGATAGTGAACATGAAGTGGATAGCAAAACAGAAAATAAGGTGGAACCTTGGTGGATAGTAACAGGAACTTCATCTGCTTATGATGACATTGAGGTAAGTTATGTAGAAATTTACTGCAGTTAGACTGCATTTTGCATGGTGAATTATAGATTTGAATTACTTCATACAAAATCAATAAGGCTAAGAGGTAGTTTGTGAATGTGTGTAGTGTATGTTAGATGTATTTAAAGGATTGACATGTTAGTTATAGTTCTCGGACACATGATACTTGAGTAAAGTTATCTTGAAATCATACCAAAGTATTCTCTGTTGTAGAATCTTACTGTCAATTACACTTGAAATAAGAAATGAAATGAACGGCAAATGAAATCAAAGAATTCAAGTGATTCAAAGATAAGACAACCCTGTTATAAAGCTTGAGCACATTGCCTGTTGGGCCATTTAAAACTCACTGAATGTCCATGGAGACCAACTAAACAATATTCCAATTTCTTTTATGCAGGACATGTCTTTATATTTTGCATAAGAATAATAGTTAAAGGTAGAATTATTTTGAAAAAATAACTGGATTACAGTAGAATATGTGACAAAACAAAGGCAACTGAAATTATCGCTCGTTTGCTGTCTAGGTTTCAGTATCAACCAAGGGTTTCTTTATTCTATGTAATAGTGTGACATTGCATATTCAATGTTGGAGTTTGTATTAGTCCGGGTTCTCACAACAGATGTTCTTATTGTTGAGCATTGTCTCTGGTCATACAGTTGTGTGTCAGAATGGACTGAGCCTGCACCATGTTAGAGAACAATTTAACAAGACTGCATGAAATAAAACAATTCTAGCTATCGCCAAGAAGTTACTTTGTACATGATCAGTCTTGTGTCAATGGAAGGAAACAATTGGCTGCCAAGGACCATCACCACAAATTAGAATCATGAGCAACCTCTCCAACAAGTGTTAAGAGTCCTCAAAACATAGTCTACAATGAACATTGCAAAAACTTGGTGTGAGTGACATGTCTGGCAGTGTCTAAAGAGCTAGGTGGATTTGCACACTGTATTCAAGTTACTCAGCATCTAACTTAAATGAATGAGTGGGCCTGATTACAATATTGCTGCTGAGTGTTGTCCATGATTTATGTGGATCCAAATTTCTTCTGTAACATATGGTTTTCAGATGAAAACCATTTTCACCTTAATTGCCACATCAATTGAAACACAACTTGTTTTCCAGGGTTTGAATTCTAAGTTCATTAATAAGGTGTATGCACTTAATGCAAGAAGAGTGAAATATGCCAAATTAACTGATTTTCATTTTAATGCAGGATCAGTTCAAAATAATGTTTTCTTTGTACATATTTTTGTTGTTTGCACATGTATGCCTACTGTATTACTTTTTCTAAAGAAAATATGCACAGAGTAGTCAGAAGCTTTCACGGTTGGAGTTAGAATTAAAGCTAGATATTTCTTCTCGGCTTTGCTGGAGTTTAGAGGTCCAGACATTTCATCCACACCTGCAGTGGACATCATTGGTGGTGTGGTCTGAGTCTTCTCGACAAAGGTTCAGTTACAACAGAATTGTTTATGGCTGGAGGTGCCGTATTTATCTCTGGGCCACTCACAGGGGATTGACTGGGCTCGAGTGGGAGGTACATGTTAGATGGGCGGGGCTTCTCCGCCCTGATTGCTGAATGGTTTACGTGATTTCTCTGTATTAGTGCTTCTTTTTTATGTTCAAGTACCGGATGCCAGGTTTTGTTCAATTTTAGAGCTTCTTCCTTTCTATTAAAATTATTGTGTTGTTTGTAAATATCTATGGCTTCACAGTGTAGTCTGGCATGGTAGTACGGCATAGGTGAAAGAACAGTAGTCTCCTTAAACTGAATATACTGAATTATGTGTATATATACATAATTCAGTATATGCAGCGCAGGAATCAGCTTAATCCTTCTGGCTATGGCACTCTGAGAAACATTGTTTCTGTATTCCTGTATGATTTGAACATGAAGATGTTCGCTAACTGGCTTGCCTCAACCAACCATTAAGAATAAGTGACCAGAAAATAGAATGGCAACTCTGTTTATACAGAATGTTGTATGCTGTCCTCATTCTAGGTTATTCCCGACCAATTGCGACAATCCCACTACTAATGGTGCATTCCACTATCTATGTCCCAACTGTTTTGGAATGTGTTGCAACACACCCATTCGACATCAACGTCCTGGCCACAATGCACAATGGTTTGTTGCATGCATTATATTTATTTCAGTTTATAAAGGTATCAACTTTTTAATATTTGCCAGAGAAGTGTATGACATCAGCCATTTTGTTCATTTGGATATATTTTGCACTGTCCCAACGTTTTTGGAAATGGGTATTATACTTATGTTACTGTCTGAGAGGTAGAACTGGAACTTAAAAATTCAATGCCAAAGCTGGGATTTGAACCACAGACCTTCCACTTACCAGGCGGTAAGCAGATTGTCACAGTAGCTTAATGGATAGAGCAGTCACCTGGTAAGCGGAAGGTCTGTGGTTCAAATCCCAGCTGTGGCATTGAATTTTTAAGTTCCAGTTCTACCTCTCAAACTTTGCCCACACATGGCTTGTGTGTTTAAAAACAACAGTAAGTTTGTTGGCATAAATAAATAATTATGTTACTGTTTTTACCAAACTCGGTTGCCTGTTCAATTTTCATAGAAGCAACTGTTTTCTTTTCTTGGTTCAGAATCAAATACTGCATTCCAGAATATTTAGGTGGAAAAACTATTCCACATTTGTAGTAAGGCTTTTCCACGTTGGAGAAATAACCTTACAAGTCGATTTGACAACACCAACTCATTACGAGTTACAAAGTGAACACTGTCCACTATGCATAACTGACATGTAATCTCCTTGGGTAATCACAACCATTTTCACTCAACTGTCCACTTCAACTTCCTTGTGCTTACTGGGCCCAACTGACTCAGCTGTTGATGGGTCCTTAAACTCCGCTCACTGTGCTTAAGACCCTTCTACCCACACTTCTCTTATTTGCACGGTTCTGATAGCAAAGAAAGGTCAAGGCTTCAGGTATACCATTTGAACCTCACCAGCACTTGTACTATTGATACCCCTTCATGACTGCAAGTGCGCATCGAGAGAAGACAGTTTTTCTCCATAGACAAATCCAATATCTTACTGTACTATTCCCTTCTGCTGACTTAATTTTCCCTAAATGTTTGACTAATTGAATAATATATTCTAATTTTCTAAACATTCTTTTCACGAGTTCTGTGGTCTCTAAACCAAATAATTAAAAACTTCATCCATTATAAGTAATAGTGTAGAAGCAGTTGACAGTGAAGTATTTCAAATAAAATTAAATGAGTAGGAAAGCACATTTACACATTTCACTAAAATTCAATACCTGGATATGTTTAAAGAATCTGTTGGCCTCACAGTTTCTGACTTGCTGATTAACAGCTGAGTAGTTCAGCAGCTGATGAGAGCACTGGACATTTCCAGGTATTGTGCAATTTAATTGTGTAAATGAGTTTTCCTACTCGACCTTTTCATTCTCCATTCCTTGGTCATTTTTACACCCTGTTACATGATAAAATATCAAATGTCCGTTTCTTCATATCTCCTACGTCATGCAGGACCTCTAATTCTGTATAGATAATAGTGTGCAACTGTGCATTTTAATTTTTCTGTTACAGGATGGGGACTTTCCTCCAGTAGGATCCTCAAGGTAAGGCTTTTCTATTACAACTTGTGTGTGCTACTTGTTATATTCACTTTTATGTTGTATTATGTTGTAGCAAATGTTTGGTGTTCTGGAACTAATACAGAACGGAATATAATAATCCAGCAAGTTACATAGTGTTAATTGTACAATTGAGCCCACATACTGTTGGTGCTGTTTTTATAAAAAGGAATGTATTTCGGATTGAGCAATGTGACTATTATTTCTCTCAGGGCGTGGTACTAGATGAAATGAATAAACACTCGATGCAACTTCACTATAATATATTACTTTATTAACACTTTTTTCGTCGTTACAATTGAATTATCTTTCGTCGCACCAATTTATATTATATTTATAGTCTTTCCACCTTTCTGAAGTCTTTTCTACTCACATCCATATGCGTTATAGAAACAGGTCTTCACATCTCGAACATACAGACGCTATTAACAATTCCAGCACCACTTGACATGATGCTACCTTTTTTTGTGTACATCCGCGTATGCGTTCATCAAATAGTTCCCGTATTGTTAGGGAAGCGATCTTTAGCTTTTAATATTAAACACATATAATTCTTTTATTTATACATATATATTGAATTTAAAGGTGGAACTTAACATTTATGACGTCTTTAAACAAACTTAATTTTTTTTGTAACAATGAACAATAGCAACACATTTTCGTTACTCAGCTATTTCGTATCAACACTAAAAATAAATTACATTTTCAATAAATATTTACATAAATGATTTTCTTTTGGGGTCTTACAATATTCTGTCTCACTGTGAAGAGTTTTATACTCTTATCAAACACAAACCAGATTTTTACTGTCTAGTACATACCTAGAGTATTATACTGCAACCAAAAATTCAATATCAAGATTTCAGTAGAATTAAGTTCTAATTTCCATGAATGCAAAGTAAATATTTTTAGAAAAAAAATTGAATATGTAAGAGAGCAAGCGAAACTCAAAGGAAATATCTAATAAATACCAAGCCCGCTATCAAAGTTTTGCATTGTGTAGATTTGTAAAACAAGTTTTCAAGAAGATCCCTCCACAAACTGCACCTTATATTGATTTTTCATCATCAGCTTCAAGATAGGCCAAACTGGCCTGTTTTGGCTCAGAGATCATCTTTCCAGCGACCCTTAGGTCTTCCAACACTATGGTTCCCTTCAGGTTTATATCATGCAACTATTTTAGTTATTCTATTTGACATCTGTGTTATGTGATCTGCCCGATTCTGTTTATATATGTACAGCGTGGAAGTGAAATGATCCATCAGACTTTAACAGCGAATTTCTCATGTTGTGAATGACATGAAAGTCTTAATACCAAAATGTTGAAAAGTTTGTAGTTTTCTAGAAAAAAATATTTTTATCAAAATCATTTATCATCACCTGGCTGAATTGTTATTGATTGAAGGTTCTTGGTTCATGGTTATATTCATAGAAAATTGAATAAGCGACAACTTTTTCCTTTGGCATATTTCAATAGATCCAACGGTTTTTGTGTAAATTAAATTTTAAAAACCCACAATATATTGCAACAAAAAAGGCAACAAGCAGCCGCTCGATAAGCGGAAGATCCGTGGTTCAAATACCGGCTATGGCATTGAATTTTTCAGTTTCTGATTCAGCCTCTTAAACATTGCCCACACATGGCTTGTGTGTTTAAAATCACCAGCAATAAGCTTATTGGCATAAGTAAATAATTACAATGTAAAGGTTACTTAAACCCGGGACATAAAGTACTAACAATTGTAAGTTGCCCTTGGGGTATTTATCTCTGATGTAAGATTCCCTTGTGGTTAACTGGGAAAAAGTATGAATCAGCTGGGGAATTAAATGTCGTGCTGGCAGGTTGGCCATGGTAGCTTAATGGTTAGAGCAGCTGCTCGATAAGCGGAAGATCGGTGGTTCAAATCCCAGCTATAGCATTGAATTTTTCAGTTTTTGATTCAACCTCTTTTATATTTGGGTTTTGTGGACAAGTTTTTCATTCCAAATAAGCATAATGGTTTATTACTATTAAACCATAAATTTCAGACAAAGGGTTTTTAAACAAAATATGTTGTTGTTGTTAGCTAATGCTGGATTTCTGACAATGAAGTCATTAATCCTCTTGCTCTCCAATATTTTTCACTGATATTGAAGAGAGCAATAGCAGTAATAGTAACCGCTTTTTAGAGAGCACCATATTTTTATGTTTTGGCGGCCACATCGCTCTCTCACAACCCCCAGAATGTCTGGAGGACCACACCTGTCATTGGTTTACGGGTCTCACCGACCTGACTGGGAGAATTATCAAAATAAATTCACCGACCATATTCTCTGATTACCAATCAGAGGACGTATTACATGCCATGACAGGTCAGCATGTTAGGGGAAAATATAAATTTAGATAAAACACAATTTCTAAAATACTTTTGTATACATTAATTATTGCTGTTGAAGTTAATAAGACTGTTCATCTCCAATGGATTCCAGCACACTGTGGAGTCATGGGAAACGAAGCTGCAGACTCACTTGCAAAGAAAGGCACAACAATAAAACAAAAGTCTAAATTCAATTTCTCATATTCCTCAATAAAACGCTTGATCATTAAAAATTTTTGTCATTCATACCTACAAGAAATAGAAACAAATGCCAAAGGATAAAAAATGGATTACACTACTTTCCAATCCAGATATAATCCCCCAGAGACCAAGGAAAACAGCTGTTGCAGCCTTCCGACTATTAACAAATCACGACTGCTTAGCAAGTCATCTCTACAGAATAGGTATCTCAGCCTCACCAATATGTGTCCTGATCCAGCAGAAATGAATGAAGACCACTTGAAGACCTGTGAAGCATTAAGATCAGAAGAAACTACAGTTCAAAAGTATTGGAAAGCACGAATGCTAATGGCTTCATTGCCAGATGCAAGGCACTAGAAAACAACAACATTATTGCTGTTGATAGGAAATTTCCTGTACCATATAATTTTAAAGGTGTTTAATTGGTGATGATAGTTTCTTGGGTTAACAGCCAGGTCAAATTTGGATAACTGCCCAAGCTTTCAGCGACTAACTCTGGTGCCATCCTCAGGGGAACTGAAGCTAAACTACTGATGTTGCAATATTTATTCCTTGCCTGCAGCGGATAAGATCTGCCTACTTTCTTCCATTGGTATGGAACCAATCAGGTGACTACTGATGCTTCTTTATGCTGTGATGGAGAGACACTGAATGACTGACGTCCAAGCATTGCTGATTTGAAGGACTCATCCCTATTAAAGTTGTTTTTATTAGCTTTAATGTATAGAACTTCAACTAAGTTTGTGGTATGGCCACAAGATGCTGTGACAGCATTCCATGAATTTCTCAACAGCATCTCAGCATCAAGTCTGGAGACTGAACACCAGGATGGTTTACCTTTTTATGACTTATAGAAAAAACTAAGTTCACCGAGGCCACAAGGTGTATAGGAAGCCAACTCACACTGATCCATACCTTAATAGCACCTGGCACAGAAGCAGACATATATCAAATGATTGCCATTTCTGATCTTGAAAATGTACCATAAGAAATACATCTTCGCACAGTTTTCAGGCAGAATCAATACACTAACCAGGAAATAAACAGAACTTTTAACTAAATGCACTCTAAATGCAACTATGAACCCTACACAAAGAACATCCAGGCTTAACAGTAGTTCAATATTTTAGTGCCCTATCAGGGAAAATTGGGAGATTATTAAACAAAGTATAAAATAAAAACTGTGTTCAAGCCTCCGATAAAAATAAAACAGTTTTTAGATTCTGCTGAAAATGATTTAGGTCTACATGCACCAGGCATTTATGAAATCCCATGCAGTTATGGCAAAGTTTATTTAAGACAGACAGGCAGAACTGTAGAAGATCGCATCAAAGAACATCATTGTATTAGACTAGGTCACCCAGAAAAATCTGCATACATAATATAGATCACAAAATCAACTTTGCCTCTAAAGGAACGCTAGAAAAGTGCTCTAAGTACTACAACAGTTTGATTAAAGAAGCTATATACATTAAAGGTAATAAAACAACTTTAACATGTATGAAGGCCTTCAAATCAGCAAAGCTTGAATGCCAGTCATTCAGCAAGTTTCTGCACCACATTGTAATGAAGCATCAGCAGTCATCTGATTGGTTCCACAGTTGTGTCTCCGTGGGCTGCAGCTGACCAATGGGAAGAAAGTAGCTGAATCTTACCTGCCACTGGCTAGGAATAAATATTGGAACAGCAGTAGTCTAGGTTCAGTTCCCCTGAGGATGGTGGCAAAGTTAAGTTGCTGAAAGCTTGGGCAGTTACCCAAATTTGACCTAGCTGTTACCCTGAGCAACTATCATCAATAAATAATCAATGCCGGGAAAGCTTCAAATCATTGTTAAATTGCTGTTTGTTGTTTATGGTATACAAACAGTATCAAATTTTTATGTGAGAAACATTCCTTCCAAGGTAATGGTAGATGGCTTTAAACAGTTTATTATAAGTAAATTTTCTTGCTAAACACAATCAACATTGACATGGGTTGCAAAACCTCTTAGAATAGTTACTATTAAAGCAAACTTAAAAGTTCATGTAATTCTAGGTGCATGTAACAAATGTTGCTTGTATTACTACAACCATCATCCTGTTGTTACCATTAATATTGTGAGAAATTTGCAAGTCTGGTGAATTTACTGTTTATGGTAGTACAAATTGCACTTAGGCTGTTGACCTTAAAGTTGAAAATGGTTTTTTCTCAGTCATTGACACTGTTGTGGTAATGATAAGCCTCTGTCACACAAAAAACTACACTGGTTTGCAATTCACAACTGACCCACTCAGAACTAACTTGTTGGTGGATGCTGATTTGCATATATAGTTCAAAATAACTGGCAAATTCTCTGGATATGCAATGTTTCTTGGCTCTTAACATTAACAAAGCCCCTGCAGTTTAGCAGCTTCTAGAAATGCATGTAACAATGTTCTTAAACTGGCACATTATATTAAAGGTTTGCGATTCCAAAGGCTAATATTTAATGTCTGTGTGTAACTGACATGATAATATCTCTTTCATTTAAAGAATATTATTCAATATTTAATAATTGGATTAACAAAGCAAATTCAGCTGTAATAAATGAAGTGGTTGCTTTACCCAAGAATTTATAACATTTGTCACTTATTTCTGAGCTTGTACTTGTTAGGCATATAGAAACTATTAAGATTTAATTCTCTGGTTAATGATGCTAAATGTTCCAACTTTTCAGATTATATATGGGAGCAGTTTCTGGTGCTAGCAGTGGTGTATCTCCAATATCCCCTGCTGTCTCAGGGAGAGACACACCATTCTTTAGTGGAAAAGATCACCTTGAGTGTGAGCATCAGACAAGTGATATCGTGGAAATGCCAACTACAGAAGAATATGTTCTCTCAGATCAATCTAGTAAATATGTTGACGAGAGAGAAATGTACCTAAGGCCTTTATACTTAAATAAGAAGAGTTTTATTCAGAAGGGCCAAAGGTTATACAGATGTAACATTTGTGCAAAGAGCTTTAGTTGGCTGTCACATTTGAAAAGACATAATTTGATTCACGAGTGTAATAAGGCGTATCAATGTAAAACATGTGATGTTAGCTTTACTCGTGTGTCACATTTGAAAGCACATAACTTGATTCATGAGGGTAAGAAGCCACATCACTGTAAAACTTGTGGTAAGAGCTTTACTCAGTCCTCAACTTTGAAAGCACATAATTTGATTCATGAGGGTAGTAAGCCATATCTCTGTAAAACTTGTGGTAAGAGCTTTACTCAGTTGTCAACTTTGAAAACACATAATTTGATTCACGGTGGTAAGAAGCCACACCAGTGTACAAGTTGTGATAAGAGCTTTGCTCGTGTGTCACATTTGAAAGCGCATAATTTGATTCACGAGGGTAAGAAGCCACACCATTGTAAAATTTGTGATAAGAGCTTCACTGAGTTATCAGCTTTGAGAAGGCACAATTTGATTCACGAGGATAAGAGACCACATCAATGTAAATCTTGTGATAAGAGCTTCATTCGGTTGTCACATTTGAAAACACATTATTTGATTCACGAGGGTAAGAGGCCACACCAATGTAAAACTTGTGACAAGAGCTTCGCTGATTTTTCAACTTTCAAAAGACATAATTTGATTCATGAGGGTAAGAGGCCACATCAATGTAAAATATGTGATAAAAGCTTTACTCGGATGTCGCATTTGAAAACACATAATTTGATTCACGAGGGTAAGAAGCCATATTACTGTAAGCCTTGTGATAAGCATTTTACTGAGCTATTAACTTTCAAGAAACACAATTTGATTCATGAGGGTAAGAGACCATATCAATGTAAAACTTGTGACAAGAGCTTTACCAGGTTATCACATTTGAAAACACATAATTTGATTCACGAGGGTAAAAAGCCACACCAATGTAAAACTTGTGATAAGAGCTTCACTGAGTTATCAAATTTGAAAAGACATAATATGATTCATGAGGGTAAGAGGCCGCATCAATGTAAAACTTGTGATAAGAGCTTTACTAGGGTGTCACATTTGAAAGCACATAATTTGCTTCATGAGGGTAACAAGCCACACTGATATAAAAGTTGCAATAAAAACTTAACTCACTTGTCATCATTGAAAAGACAATTTGATTCATGAAGAGAAGCCACACCAATGTAAAACTGGTGAAAAGAGCTTTACTGAGTTGTGAACTTTAACAAAACAGATTCATGAGAGTAGGAAGAAGTGATGGGTCAAATGCATTCATTGGTATTACTTTAACCCAGCAGTCAAGAGTCATTTCAAGGAAGTAGTGTCTGTTCTACTGGAAAGAGGTAATTCTGGTTTATGGTGACGCTATTATCCACCTGTGGTGTGGAGCTAGCTTTTCTGCCTCACATTTGAGAGGTCTCAAATTCAAATCTTGTTTGGGGTTCATTACATGGATAAGGTTTTTGCGGGGTTTTCCATTATCCTGAAAAGAATGCTGGTAATTGTAAGCTATATGAACCTCAGGCTCATAGCCATTTGATTCTCCAGTATGACAGTTAACAAACTTGTTTACATTACGAGGTAGAATTGGAATTCAAAATTTAAATGCCACAGCTGGGATTGGAACTATAGTTCCTCTGCTTATCAGGTGGGTGCTCTAACCATTAAGCTACTGTGACAATCTGCCAGAATGACATTTAATTCTCCAACCAATTCATATTTTTCCCAGTAAACCACAAAGGCATTCTCACATAAGAGACAGTTACCTCAATGGCAACTTTCATAAGTATTTATTGTACCTGGATTAAATAACAAGATGGTAATTAATATTCCAGCTCTCAAACATGCCCGTGCATGGTTTTTGCGTTTAAAAACACGAACAGTAAGTTTGTTGGCATGAATAAATATTAATTACCATCTGAAGGTAACACAGCTGATATATCAATTTGTTTATATTTAATATTCCTTAAATGTTACTATATTCTGGTTTCCAAGTGAGTTTGATTTTACCAATATGTTGTTTCCTAGTGCCTTGCATCTGGCAATGAAGCCATTAGCATTCATGATTTCCAATACTTTTGAACTAGTTTCTTCTGATTTTAATGCTTCACAGGTCTTCAATATAAACCCAATATAAACCCTGTCAATCCAGGCAGCTAAATTGATAAATATCAGCTTTTTTAAAATTTGGAATCATATTCCTCTTGAGAAAAATTATATTATTTATATTTTATGTAACCAAAGTTATACAATCTTTAGAAATTGTAAATGTTTTACGAGCCCAAGGATGGTAAGTAAACCTTTTAAAATTACGATCATCTTTTATTTTATTGAGGGTAGCCTTTGGATATTTAAATTTCTGTTTTTTATGTATAAAATATGTATTAAAACCATTACCGCAGTACTGATGTGTTTATGCTGTGTTAAATTCTTATTAAAGGGTATATTTCTTAGCCTATAAATTATTAAAAGCAGCAAATTTGTGTGATAAAGGACTAACACAGTCATATATAGAATAGGATAAACATTACCATAGAACAAATAACCTACTGATCACCAGGGCCCAAATGTTTATGATTAGGGCTAGGAAGTTCATGCATTTGTATGTTTTTTCTTAAAAATGTATGCTTTTACATTATGTGCACAAATTATGAAATTTTCAGTTATTTGGACATGATTTTATGGTGCATATAAGTGCATATTTTCTTGATTTTGATAAATGCATATTATTTCAATATTATAGCCCCTATATTTCATATTTAATGATTTTTATGCTATTTTTATTTTTTTTTCATCTGGATAGTATTTTTCATATTGATAGAATTGCAAATGATGCAGCTGACGAAGATTTCAATATTATAGCCCCTATATTGCATATTTTAATGATTTTTATGTTTTTTCTTTATTTTTTTCCATATGTATAACATTTTTCATATTGGTAGTATTGCACATGATGCAATACGCGAGGTGGCGAGAACTAATGCTGATTTATGTTATCATGCAGTGAATTACCTGTTTCCACCCTTTCATTAAATGTATGTGTGTAGAGAATAATTAGTGCTTTATCTGAGAGGTTTATATTAACAAAAATAAAGTGCAGGACAACGTTTTGAGCAGCACGATTATAGCAACGCTTGCCTGCCCACCAGCAGTTGTATCGTGGTCTTCAAACCATGAACGTCGGCAGACTTTTTTCCGGGGGGGGGGGCAAATGTTGGAATTTTGCAATCAGATAATATTAATTCATTATTTTGTTGCCAAAATGTATAGTATATTTTGCGGATAACCGAATTTGCGCTAAATAAAAAATGTTCTTTACATAAACATTAAAATAATAGTTTAACAGTCAGCACATTAAGTTCATTCATTTCCAAGGGGGGGGGGCCACGGCCCCCCGTTGCGCCCCCTTCTCTACGCCCATGCTTCAAACGTAACTGTTGTGAACTGGTTCCCATCAAATTAAATTAGGCTATAAAATGTTAAAAAGCTCTTCAAATGCCGAAAATAAAACCAACTTCGAGTGCTAGATTAATTAATTTACAGAAAGAGTTTTCGTGACTTAATATCTATAGATAATAGGGTACTGTTTTGTGGAGCGTGTGAGAAAAATGTAGGGAGTGAGAAAAGATTTCAAATAGTTCAGCACATAAACACAGCAAAAGTTAAGGAGAATTTAATCGGAAAACTGGTAAACAAAGAACCTGTTCAAAAACGGCTAGTAGAGTGTTTAGGAAGTAGGGTTACTGAATTTCCCTATGACTTGCGCCAACATTAGTAATCCGGCATTTAAAAACTTTCTTGCCAAGTACAGTCAACAACATGTGCTTGAAGAAAGTACACTGCAGAAGACTTATGTAGGACATTGTTACAATAGCGTCTTGTCAAATATACAAAATGAATTAGCAGATTAATTTGTGTGGTGGTCCTGTTGATGAAACCACTGATTCTGGGCGCCATTCTATTGCTAATATAATCATGGATGTTTTAAATAATGAACAAAAGACTACACCTTATCTTATTGTGTGCGAATTGTCGACCACTAACAATGTAACCGACCCAGTTTGTGATGGACACTTGGAAATTACTATGGCCATGTGGAATCAAATACGACCGGTTACTTTTGTTTGTCACTGATATGGTAAACTCAGGACAAACTCTGCAAGGTATTTTTCCTATCTTAATTGATATAACTTGTTTGGCACACGCTCTTCATCGCATTTCTGAGAATTTACTTTACGGACTGGCTGCTAAGATTGACCGTGCATTTGTAGGAAACCGCTGCAAAAATATATTTTTAAAAAATCATCGGTTATTTGTGATTCGACCATAGCACGCATCTCCCTGAGTACAGAGGATGGTTTCTTGTCTGCTAATTCGAGTTCCAGGAGTAACTCTTTTGCCTTTCGCGTCTCGGATTCTTAGAATTCGGCGATAATACATGCATTTAAGCCCGTATATGGAGCACGTGACATAGGCTTGGTTATGAAATTCTATATCAATCGGCAACTTCAGCGTCTAGAGATCCTAAAATATAATGGTATTTGGTCCTCTTTGGTGACGTTGGCGGTAATAAATTGAGATTCAAATTGTATGAACCGTATTTGGACATTTTTGTGCAGTATTTTTACCGCAACTCCTGAAACTTCCATGCCGGCGTTTCACTAATTGGTTTCGTTCGGGTTGGATATGAAGTACGTATGCAATGATAATTACGATTGATTAATTGAACGCATGCACTCACGGAACCGTTGTTTGATCACGCGGGGATTCATCAGATGTAGTTTTTGGTTAAAATATCACATTTATTAATTAATGAACCTAGATTATTGCATTACATAACAACGTAAAGCAATGTAACTAGACACAAAAGAGAACTCTTTTTCTGAAGTTACAAATAACTTTTTTTTTTTATTAAGATCGATCAGCAATAATGCTTTACAGATCTGTGAGAATAACATACATAAGACAAAGAACACTACAAAGGTGTTTATGTTGCCTACATCAATGTAGCTCCTCGAACATAATTATAGTATGTCTCACGAAGGAGGAAGTAACACAATAGTTCACAGAGACAAGGCAAATTTGCAGGGGAACATTTTGTGAAGAACTTAGGGTCGGAGTCTTCAGAGCTTGAGGTCGAACTGAGCAGGATATCTTGAGGTAGGCGTTTGAGAAGGCGTGTTCTGATGCCGAGATGGTATTTTACAGCTCCAGGAACTTCCTGTAGGCTTATGAAGAAACGGCGTGCTGTTTGGCGAATGAAGTGTGATATGGGAAGAAGACCTAGTTCTTGATGTAGCTGTTGGTTGCGCACGAACCAGGGAGCATTGGTAGCGAGCCGTATCACCTTGTAGGTGTATAGGACGAATAATGGAACGATAGAGTAATAGACTGGAATCAAGTCCAAGAGAACTGCGTCTATTGAGTAGTGGATAAAGTTGAGAAAGTCAGGCTGAAGCAAGGTTAACAGTACGATTGATATGTGGACGCCAGGTAAGGGTAGTGTCAAATAACACCCCAAGATACTTCACTGGAACATTAGAAGGTAACCAGGAAATACGGGTGTTATGGATATGCAAGGGTGGGTGTGTGCGACTAGTACGAAGAGAGAAAATTTTTGCCTCTGTCATGAGGGTTCAAAGAAAGGCGCCAGGTGGAACACCGCTGTATAAGAGAGTTCGAGGAATCCTGCAAGGTAGCAATAGCAGTATGAAGGCCATGATTGGAGTAATAAAGAACTGTGTCATCAGCATATAAAACCACTTCAGTAAGTTCGAAGATTGGGAGATCCGAAGTAAAACCATTAAATAGAAGTGGAGCTAAGATGGAGCCCTGAGGGACACCAGCCTGAATGGATTTCAGTGAGGAAGAGGTGCTACCTATGCGGACCACAAACTTTTGATTTGAAAGATAGCTAGAAACAATGTCCAGCAATTATTGGGGAAGACCTATACGAAATAGCTTGAGCATAAGTCCATCATGCCACACTTTATCGAAAACCTGAGCGATATCCAAAAGCACAGTCAATGTGTATTGTCGATTTTCAAAGCCATGAGCAATAGCTTGAGTGAATCGAAGCAGTTGTTGGGTAACAGAGTGATGTGGTCTAAAGCCAAATTGAAATGGAGGGATAACATTATTAGTAAAGATAAATTTAGATAAGTGACGATGAACAACCTTCTCAAAAAGCTTTGAAAGGGTTAGTAGTAAACTTATTGGACGGTAACTTGATGGTAAATGCTGAGGCTTATTGGGTTTATGAAGGACAATAATTTGAGCAAGTTTCCAAGAGGTGGGAAAATGGCCAAGGCGTAATGCAGAGCTCATAATAGAAGAAAGGTAAGGGATAATTAGGGATTTTATATGCACTTATGATGACAATATCATTGCCATCAGGAGAATGAATTTTGATACGAACAACTTCCAGGGCTAGTGAATCAGGGAGAAATATAGCACTATGTTTGATACAACGACGCACAGCAATGGCAAGACCTCCTGAGGCCGTTAAAGATACTCTATCTCGCTTATAAACATGATAACTAGGAAGAGTAAATCTTTCACTGGGAAGAAAGTGTGTCTCCTTGATACAGGCGATATCGATGTTATGAAGTGTGAGGGAAGATATAAAAGAAGCACGTTTACGTTGGAGGCCATTAGCGTTCCAGTTGAGGAGAGTGAGACTATTAAGAGAACGGTGATTAGGGAGCACCATTGTTACTAAAACTTGTTAGCTGTGTATGAAAAAAGTTGAGAAACTGTGGTAAATGGGGTAAAAGAAAAGAACGAAGGACAGCAAAGAGTTGTGTTATCAGATCAGTAAACCAGGTCCAAGAAGATGTAATACCTGTACTCTCCATAGCAGATACAGAGGCATTAGAATTTGAAGCAGTAGAACGCAGAACGCCAGCAAAAGATCGGCCTGTAATACAGGGAGTTGAAGCCTGATCGGGATGCAATGATGCTTGTTGTTGTTGTTACTGCTGCTGTTGTGCTTGTGGCAAAGAGAGCTGATTCAACGAAGTAGATACAACACGAGGTTGACGCGTCATTGCTAATGGTGCAGTTTGCGGCAGACGTTGTGGCTGAAGAGCACCTTAAGTGGTACTCTGCTTGAGTTTGAAATAGTGAGGATAACCACTATAATTTGCTGGGTGATCTTGATGACAATTGACGCATTGCGCTGGCGTAGTTTTAGGTTTGGTGCATTGAGAGTAATGATGTTCACCCAGGCAACGAACACAGCGAGGTCCTAGCTGGGAATAGCTTTTCGTGTGACCATAATTTTGACATCGAGTGCACTGCGGCAAGTCTGCATTACGGTGACGAGGCTCTACGGTCACTATACTATAAAGTAAACGGGCGAGGTTGAGAATACCTCTGCCCGAATCATCGTTTAATAACTCAATAGCACAGAGGAATAGGCTGTTTTAATCTATTGAGTAAACGTGTGACTTTTTGAACGGGATATTTTAAAGCACTGAGAAATGTTTATCGGCCGGGTTTCTGTACGTAAAGTGTTTCTGGTTAATGCTTGTAAAATACCTGGTGAGATTACGAAAGTCTGCAGAGGTGGAAGAATATAATTTTATAATAGGCCCACGCAACTCAGTAGAAAACTCAGATATAACATGTTGCTTGTAAAAGCAATTGATAGTTTTGAATATCACTTAGACATATGGGTGGAATGCACTCCTAGTCGGATGAGCAGTTTCCATTCCAGCGTTATCTTACAATGGCTGAAAACGATTATGCGTAGGAATGGCATAACGTGGGACATTTGGAATATTTGATGAAGGTGCTGCAACACAAAGACGCTTGGGTTGTTCTTCCGACGATGAAGAGGGTGGAGAATGCATCGGGATAGTAGTTGTGGTACAAAGACCATTGTATTCAGTAGATGAACCGTCTTGAATCGTTGTAACAGCTCTTGATAACACTTCGAGTGGTGATTCTGTTGGTTTATAATCCAGCCAAAATGGTGACGACTCTGCACTCAATGGTTTTCACCAAACACTATTATGGCATTCGAAGTAATCACTACAACACACTAATGAACCCGAATGTTATATATTCCTCTTAAGCCTATAAAAAACAAATATTAAATATGTTAACAGCTAAATAACTTAATTTTGTGGAGTACTTATCAAAACAAAACTTTCGTATTGTTGATCATGGCCTTCTCACAAATAACATTACATGAGAAAACAAAGTGAGTCATTCCAAAGAGATCATTAAAGAAGAGCAACTACGCTTCACCTTCACAGTCTGTGTGTCATGAGTCGCCACAATTGTTTAGAACAATTCCAGGCGACAGGAAACTTCATAATTTTAAAGTAAGCTGCATATTTTTAATATTTTGGACGGCTTTAACTTAAATTTTGCGACTTGGTTTAATGAACCGGGCGAAATTTTGTTTAATACTTCTGGCAACACTGGTTGAGAGTGTTCTGTGGTGGAGCAATCAATGTCCTGCAAATGACGTAGATTTGGTGCTCAAGAGTAGTTTATAAGCAAGGCAGGATTCCGAAGTGTTGATACAACCTTTAACACCGCACAGATAAAGTCGCATTAGCGGCTAGGTGCTGTGCAAACAAAACGTACCGTACAGAGAACCTGTGCGACCCGTTCTCGAATGCTGGAAGTGTTGATTTCTACCGGAGAGACATTACCAAGGTAATATCTTCAATATTATTTACTTTCTTAAGTAAATAAAACTTAAGTTAATAACTGCTTATGAAGTTTCTTTTGGTCACGCTGGTACAATATATCAGTTGATCCAATATTTCTACTTATGGACTGGATGTGCGTTGTAAATTTGTAAAATTACATGTCGTTTCTACCATTGCTAGAATCAACAGTTACCTAACTTAGTAGGTATATTTTATATATATAATTTATTTATATGAAATATATATAAAAGATATCCGAGCATCATATCAACCTAAGGTGCTTGTGTAGGACCTTCATATTTCTACAGTGTGAACTAAATCCAATAAATATTTTTCTGACTAGTGATTATCAGGCTTTTCTGTAGATTTAGTCCCACAAAATTTTTACTGTATAATATCCAAGTTCAAAGGTGCATACTGTGCACTGCTGAGGTCATTAGCAGGCAATTTTCATTGCTGCCAACATTGCTCCTTCTATCACACTAGTTTTTGTTGCCAACATACTAAATACCAATGCACTGTAGTCAATACCTACACTAAGTACACCTGCCTTCATAGCATGGTGGTAATGTGTCTGCCTCATGTCCAAGAGGTTGTGAGTTCAATTCTTGCTTAGAGTGAGTTATTCAGATAAGGTTTTTCCTTATCCTGAGAAGACGAATGTCAGGTAACTTGAAGCTCTATGGTCCTCAGGCTCATTTGAGCATAATTTCACCGATTACCTTCATTCACCGGGACATTAAAAAAAAAAAAGATTCATTAAACACAATGTTCTATAGTCAGTACCTAAGTTATAACAACACTATTGTATAAACAAATCTAACTGCTGAGAATTTTACACAACAGGGTAAACCTTTTAAGTGTCTAAGAGGTGGAATCAGGACTGAAAAGTTAAAATCCTGGCTATGGCATTGAATTTTTCAGTCCTGATTCTACCTCTTAAACATTGCCCACACACGGATTGTGTGTTTAATAACACCAGCATTGTTTGTTGGCATAAATAATAATTAGCTTATAAGTGTCGTCAATCAGTTTGTGAAAGGGATCTAAATCTATTTTTCACATCTTTCCACCACAGTACTTGTATGTCCATTTGATTTTGCCTAATACCACCCCTAGATAGATGATGCCGGAGAGATTGCCAGCATGCCTCTTTAGTGTGGACATTTGTTACTGGGTCCACAAAATGCTGGCTGTGGTTCACCGTTGGGTGCACTGCAAAACCCCCAGCCATTAATCTGCTTTTTTTTAAATTAATGTCCTCCAACCTGATGTCATATCGGACAGTGAATGAATGAAATGGGTGAAGTGATGCTCAAATGAGCCCAAGGTCCATGGAGCTTTAAGTTACCCGACATTCGTCTTCTCAGGATAAGGGAAAACCTTGGAAAAAATCTTTTCCTGATAACTTATTCTAAGCAAGATTTGAACTCATGACCTCTTGAACGAGAGGCAGACACGCTAACCATCACGCTACTGCGGTGGGCATTAATCTGCTGTATCCTTTCCAACAGTTCGGTGTGGATTGTGCAGGCAAATTCCACGTTGATCATTCCTAAGATCCAGTTGCCTTCCATGATGCGGCCACAATGGTATTTTCTCCTTCCAATCTTATATGTGGTGCGGTTTTTGCGATTATTAATACTGAATGTGCTGTGCTATGAGACTACTTTTCTATCTAGGTCGTGGTAACGGATGGAATGAAAAATCACACGATGTTTCTTCACCACAATGTATTATTTTATTAACAATTCATCGATACTTTACATTAAATAATTCCTCTCAGCACCATTCTAAATGATTTAAAACGCTTCCACCTTCTCATTTAGTGGGACCAATGCTTGATGAAAGTCTGGTGAAAATTCTATGTTCACACTGCCCAAATATGTCCTTTCAGCTCGAATACACACACGCGAGCGGACAGTTTATGGCTTCCTCACGTGACACCGCCTTTTTCGTATACATCCGCGTATGCGTCCATCAAATAGTTCTTTCTTGTTAGGGAAGCGATCCCTAACCATCCTCCCTTACTTTTATTATCAAACACATATAATTCTAATATTTATACATGTATATTAAAATCAAATATGGAAAGATTTATGACGTCTTTAGGCAAACTTAGTTGTTCGTAACAATGAACATTTTTAACACGTTTTCGCCATTTAACCAAATCATACCAACATCAAAAAACAAATTACACTTTTAACAAACATTCACATGAACGATTTTCTTTTGGGGTCTTCTAATATTCTGTCTCATATGTTTCAATTTGGACGATGTGCAAATAAAGTAAATTTTTTACTAAGTAGTCCATTTTCATTGGAAGACAGGGTGAAATTGAAATACATGGTAAGACCTGCTGCTGATCTGCATATATAGAACATAGGTGACAGTTAACTGTATAGGAATTATGTGTTAAATAAAGAAAAGATTACATCACAATACTCATCATTCGTGGAGCAGGTAGCATTCTCAACTTACTCCTCACAGACTGTACATAAAATGTAGATCTTGCCAAAACATGTCTAAATAAATTTTTTTGTAAAGTGAACCATGTCGGAGATTTTGCTTGTTATTTGTGTGGGTTTTGGAGAACTTATACTTCAGTCTAATGGAACATCATTATTAATTTTTTTATATGTTAACCTTGAGAGAACTCAACTGGAAAGAACGGAGTTTTAAAGCTTTAAAAGATTTGACTATCATCAAAGCCTGATGTATTCTCATATTCCCCTTGCACCTACAAGGAAATAAGCAATAAGATAATTTGTAGAAATGTTTATCTCAACTAACACGAAGAAGATGTAGGAATAGGACTTTGTAAGAATGGTTAGTACAAGAGTAGAGAAAGTCATGTGAGTGAAACATATCAGATTCTTAAGGTAGTGCCAGGGCACAGAGGCAATACTCCTGGAGCTGCCCCTGGTCCTGGGTGACTTGAGTGTTGGTAACCGAAGATATATGAATACACTGAAAATCCCAACACTTTGTAATTAAGGTGGCAGTACTTGAGTGTGTGATCAAGCAAGAACTGGCAGTTATCATAGCAATAATGATACTAACTGCGGTAGAAATTATTCCAGATTTCTTCTGTTGTAGTTGTTCTAGTAATGTGTGATATTGTTCTGTAGAAGGCAGTAGTGTATTTCAGTTGAGTTCTGTGCTGTAGAAGGGCTGTTGTGCGAGTTTGTAAGTTAGTCATGATGGTGCACTCCTGATAAGGAAAGTAGCTCACATACATATTAGCCTTCACTCTTTCTATTAAGGCTAATTTATTTTTTGAGAGATGGTTCTACATTAGTTCTATTGCATATGTTATGATCGGCAATATTTTGATATGGAAGAGTTGGCAATACAGCAGAATCCCAAAATAAGGCAGTTTTTGGGGACATGCTTTAGCGCCATGTTAGAACGATTCTGCAGTGTATTGAAATGTGAGCTTAGAAGTGATAAAAATCAGTCCTGCAAAGGTGGTGGGAAACATTCGTGCAATATTAAATTTAGTACACTGTAAAGTATGTAATATACAGTAAAATATACCTCTTTTAAATGCAATTACACACGACTTATGCTAGGGGTGTATTCCAGTCCTATAACTCATCTTAATTTATACAGTACATACAAATACATTGTACCCGTTTGTACTCCCTAATCTTGCATTGTCTTAAAGAAATCAGTAAGTTGTTTGTTTGGCAGCATAATTGACATTTTTTTCTCTGCATATTGCTTGGTTATAGCAAGTTGGAGATGAGTCCTGTTTGATTCATTTTACTTCTCCATACACAAAATCATGTTGTTTGTGGTACTTATCACTTCTTAACATGCAGAATATCTTCCATGTACATGTCTCACTACCTCGAGAAATTCTTAGCAATGCGGTGGCCAAGGTTAACACTATACTGACTGGCAGCTAAGTTGGCGCGTGAGATAGGATGCACAGTGGCATTTACTAATGACATAAACCATGTCCACCAATGGGATTCAGTGCATTGTTGACTCTCGTACAGAGAAAGCTGTGCTCGCCTTTTCAACATTAAAGTGCTTATTAACCCTTTGGCTGCCAAGATCTTATGAAATCTGATGCTAATAGCCTTTGAATAATGCCATGATCCTATCCAATCTGATCTGCCGAGGTTGGTTTTTCACCTTCAAATAATTTATGAACTATGCAACAGATGGCATATTTGTCCACCTCTATCTAATCCACAATATGCGAACTGTGTGTTGTATCCTTGTTTGTTTGTTAATCTCTGCATTTGCTGTACAATTAGTTTATGCATTGGGCATTTTAGCGCACTAGAAGAAGAGAGCGGTTAACATGTGTGGTAAGTTGTTGCATGCAGAGCTTAATTATTTATTCCATACACAGTGATTTCTCATGGTGTTTGCCTAATGACCATTACAGAATGGCATACTGGAATAAGAAATCTTTGACAGAAGACAAAATTGCGGCAGCATTGCTGGAAAGTGACAGCTGTAGTAATTTTTCTCAATTGTCATAATGAAACAAGTAGTGATCCGGACAGTGGCATAAACGAAATAAACAATTATGTGTGTTCTTCGTAGTCTCCTGCAGGAAATGACAGATCAGGATGAAAATGAACTGGATACCAACTGGCAAGTAGTAATTTACCATGAACATGAAGCTTTTTGGAACATAAGTGTTCAATGGCGTTCACCAAGAAAAAACTCTAAATTGCAGTTCATATAATTAGCTGTGCTCATTTCAACAATTTTAAATATAGAAGTTTCAAAATTTGTAATTTTATAAATAATATAATAAGTAATTCACAGGCGAAAGCAAAATTGGTATATGATAATTATGATGTCAAAAATAAACTGAAAGTAGAAAATAAAAATTTATCAATTCAATTTTTTTCTTTTAAATATGTGTACTATAGTTATGTTCTCAAAAGTATGTATAAATGTAAAACAACATTTCAGAAGTGACTTCAAAAAATCTCAACTCAACAGATTCAAAATTGAGATGAGTGGAAAGCTTTCTGTAAAACCTTACATTCCCCCATATTTAGGGCTGGCAGTTTAAGCAGTAGTGTAGCATTTAGCTTGGCAGTGAAAGGGTTAATAGGGTAGTGATAGTGCATGTGTTACAATTAGTACATAAATACATAGTACTTAGTGTATGTGATGGAAGGAAACGAAAAGAAGCAGCTGGTTTTACACAAACAAGCGAGGGACATGATGTATAAAGTGCATTCCTTCTTTAAAAGAAAGGCGTCTGCTGACAGGCCATTATGCAGCATTGGCAAATGTGGGGAACGCACAGCTGAGGGTTGTGCCATAGGTCTTAGAAAGGTGCAGAGAGTTGTTCATGAGGGTAGGTTATCACAACAAGCTTCTGGTAATCCCGTATTTAATTCCCCTGGAAAATTGTTAGATAGTGCCATGAATGTTGTTATCTCATGATATTGCCAATTTTCATCAGAAAGAGTGTTTAGTTATTGAATATAAAATGTTTAACTGACAGTGCAGTACTTTTAAAGTAATCAATATTGACAGAGCAATAAACAGAAAAAACACAATATAATTGCACAAGGATGCATTAAACAATTTGTAGAAGATGAATATGCAATTATTTTTAAATAATTTGAGCTAAAGTGCATTATGTAACACTGTGCTATTTTCTAGACGAATGAATCTATTGCTACATATGTTTTGCTATTTTATAGGAATGAATCTTGAATGTTATTGTCTTTTTATTTCCTTGTCTTTTAGGTTTATTTATTTTATTATATGATTTTCACATTCATATGACGCAGTGGCTTGGCTCTTCATGGGCTGTAGTGCCGGGCTTAGCTTAGTATGTGTCACTGAAATGGATGTTTAGTGTAAGAAATTATAAACAAGCTTTATACATACATGCATTATAATGCTTTTCATTAGGGTACACAAAATTACAGAAATAATAGTGTTTTTACACTTTCCTTTAATTGAAGGGAAGTTTGCTCTGGTGCGAGAAACTTGCTTCAGGTGTGACAATATGGCAATGCAGCTATACTAGCTGTCTTCTGCACAAGGAACCACCAAGTTAGGCGCCAGTCAGTATAGGAATGCAGCGGCCACAGTGACTAAGGTTGATGCTGGGGGTAGTAAAAAGTATATTCCAGTGTTGGTCTTTGAAGAACATTTTAAACTCAACCTTCAAAAGTAAAAAATAATGAAATAAAAGTGATATATTTTCAGAGGACATGCTTTCCCCTGCATTAAATCCATCTTAGAGCTGCACAATTGGCAACAGCTGCCTAGGCTGTGCTCTCACTACTATTCACTATCCTACGGGATAACCCATCATTCCTTTGTTGCACAAAGTATACACATAGTTAACCACAACAATAGTGAAATATACTGAGGGCCCTAAGCTGCAAAGTATAGCTAAGAGTTCTTTTTTGTTAATATTGAGTATGTGCTAAAACACTTCCCATTAGTTATTGTACACATGTAGCATTATATGGCACACCTTAATTGCACAACTTGTAATAGTACATGTAATTAACAATAATTCACTCTCAGATACAGCAGATATACTAATATAGAGTTACAGAGGTATATGCTTGGAGTAAAGCAGTAACGCTGCTTATGAGTGGTATCGCAGTCCAACTCAACATTGTTTATCGCACACATGTAGCATTATATTGCACTGCTTTATTATACTGCTTGTAGCAATACACATATTTTACAGTAATTCACACTCAGAATATTGTAGTAATAGTTATATACGTAGTTATAGATGTATATACTTGAAATAAAGCTGTATAACTGAGGTCACTTAAAAGGAAGGGGTGTGGCGATAATAACTTTAATGAAGCACCACATATTAACTCAAGATAATTTTTAACCTACCCAAGATTCCCTAATGTAAGCATTCTTGAGGAAACTGTGCCTTTTGCATATATGCAATACGGACCATGTTTTTTATAAGCATATATAAGCATACTCGTATATAAGTTTTTTTTTTATATGTGGCTGAAACATCAGTGTAGCTAAAACTCAATGATAGCTTGGCAGCTACTCCTTATTAACTCAGAATTACTATGCACATATCTTGGAATCCCTTTCCCACTGCCATACTGTGCCATATGCAATACAGAACCTTTACCAAAATTTGTATATATAATCCTGGATTGGGCTTAAGTTAGTGTGGGTTTGTCAGAGATTCAATCTAATTGTTGTGGCTCAGTACACTATACTGAATAACAGCTCCCTTTTGCTAGAAGTGCTAAGAGTGCAGCCTAACTGGCTGTTACCAAACATGCACTTCTGAAATCTGTAGTCGCATAAACATGATAGCAGCCGCAGTGTATATATATAGTGGGGCTTAGCTCTCTTCTCTGAAATCTGCAGTCACATGAGCATAATGCAGCTCTAAAATAAGGACAAATTAGAAACCAGAAGCTTCACTTATGATGTTTAAATTTTTCTATCTTTTGATGTATAAAATCTGTATTAAAACCATTAATTACCACAGAATATAAACACATTATTAACACTGCGGTAATTTATGGTTCTAATACAGATTTTATACATAAAAAGATAGAAAAATTAAGTATCAAAAGGCTGTTAAAGAGGTTTCTACCCTCAAAAAAAAAAAGATAATTGTTTTTTTAAAAAGTTTACTTACCATCTGTGGGCCAATAAAATAATTGACAACTTTTTTTTAAAGAATATGGAATAAATTGGATCCCTCAAAATAAATTTAATATACAAAAAAGTTTACAAAGTTTTTCTATAAATGATAATATTCCAAATTATAAAAAGTCTGGCATTTATCAATTTAGCTGTTTGGATTATGATAGGGTTTATATGTCATATGTCATTTAGAAACAAGAATAAAAGAATATTTTAAAAATATTAAATATAAACAAACTGATAAACCAGCTGTGGCAGATAATTTTTTATCATTTAATCATGAAATTAATCCAGAGGTTAAATTATTAAAACAAATTGACCTATAGATTTAATGGTTTGAGAAAATATATTTATTTTAAAAAACAAAAACTGTGTTATGAATTTTGAAATACCTCCAATAGTTTGTATTTATAGGTTTTTGTTTTTGTTTTCAGCATCAGTAACTATGGTAACTTGTTTGTATAGCTCTGAAAATAAGTTGGAGGCAACTTTGAAGCATGTCAGCTGCAAAAAATCTTGCAATATTACTAAGATAAGTGAAGGTTTTAGTTTCTAATTTGTTATTTTAGATTCTGTTGCTTCACTGTTAATAGCTTCATTATTCTCTTATATAATGCAGCTCTTCTCAGCTTATCCTTCATGGTCTAGGAGTAACAGGTAGCCTCTGGTTGCTGACTTTGCAGGTTCAAACACAACATAAAAATCCTTAGGAAGGCTTCCTTTGGAAGGGAAGTAAGCTGTTGGGCTTGTGTTGTAGATTTATGTCACGTAGGAGAACCTCAAGCCTGATTTCTGAGTAAAATTAAGTGGCCTTTAGCACACGATATAGAATGGGATGCTAAGAGCCACAGCAGCTGAAGAGTGTCTATAAATAAAAACTCAGTCTCTTCTTAACTTTATGTTCCACAAGCATTCCTTTTATTTTATATTATTAGTTTTCTTTTCTGTTACTTGAACTTGACTTGACGCAGCACATTGGGCTTCAAATCCAAAACTTCTGTGTCAGCTTTAGTGTTTAATACTTTTGTTCTCAAAGTACATTTCCCTGTCATTTAACTTTGCCATAACATTCTCACTCATGTTATTCTTAGGATCTTTGCATTTATGTTTCTTTCTTCTGGTTTAACTTTGTCTCTGTTAAATGTTGCCCTTTGAACTCTTCTAACCTATATCTACAATAGTAGAGACTGAAAATAGTTAGCAAAACTTAGTAAGAAAGCGACAATAGAGGAAATAAGCTGTAAGTGATATGTATGACCTAAATAAACTTGGCAACCTCACAGTTAGTGTCCTTTGGGTCCCAGGGTTCATAGCAACTCAAAGTAGTGATATGAAAGGGAACTGTACCATTAATATATAAAATTGGTTTTATGGGTTTGCGTAAACCACCGCTGTTTGTATCAAATGTTATGTAGATTACAATAAGTACTGTACTATACTATAGCCCGCCTCTGTAACATGGTTAGCGTGTCTGCCTCATGATCAACAGGTTGCGAGTTCGAATTTTGCTTAGGGTAAGTTTTACGGAGTTACCTGACATTCATCTTCTCAGGATAAGGATAAACCTTGAAAAAAACCTTATCTGGATAACTCACCTTAAGTGAGAATCGAACTCGCTACCTCTTGGACGTTAGAAAGACACCACGCTGCACAGGCAGGCAATTTCCTCACTTAACTGTCTTTATACATACATATGAGAATTGTTATTTATGACTAGCTGTATGTAGGAACTAAGTAGGAAATTTGTGTCATACTTGAAAAATCATGTCTGTCACTGTGAATTGCATAATGAAGTTTGTTGTCCTAAGTTGATGTTCTTACTGCATTGACCTGAAATGGCCAAATGCCCATACAGGAATTAAACCTTCGGATTGTTTTATATATTGCAATAAACCTTAAGCTGATATCAAATACAGAGAAATCATACCTCATAGATGACTCTGTAGTCTTGCAGGTGGTTTGAAGTTAACCATTATGATTAATTTTTTAATTTATTTACTGCTCATGACTAGAGTAGAAAAACTGTTATCAATATACAAAACAATCCTAATAATTGCCAACATTGCAAGTTGCATTTGAGATATATCTAATATCTCAGATTGCCTTGAAAGTTGTCCATAATACTTTAAACGGATGAGAAAGTTTAAGGCTGGCACAGGTATCTCAATAATATAGCTGACCTGATACTTTGGCAAAAGGAGGCAAAGATCCATGGTTTCAGTCCTGCAAGTAGCATTGAATTTCTGGGATCTGATTCAGTCTTTCAAGATGTATGTTTGTTTATGAGAAAACAGTGAAGACTGTCATGGTTAGAACAATGGTGTAGATTCATAGAAGCTGCTAGTTAAACTTAACACATTTTAAGGTATTCATATGTTTTTTTCTCCACAGATCTGTCACTGAAGTTAAGAACATCAGATTCATCAACAGTTGTGAAATGGATCCCAAAATAGAAATCAAACAGGAGGATCCTTTCTCAGAAAATATCTCACAGAATGACACTGAGTTCTTTCACGAGGTTGTTATGATGAAGAGAAACAGCGATATGGTATTTTTGGGTGATGATTGTGACATGGCAATCAAAACAGAAATTAAATCAGAGACTGCTTTTCCCAAATATTTTGTAAAGCAGATTAAGTCTGAGAGTGTTATATGCAGCAACAATTGGGAGACAGATAGGGAATCAGAAAATGAGGAACAGACTCTGATTTCAGACTTTGGTTTACAAAATGACGGAGAGTTTCTACTAAAGGATCCTCTAATGATAGATGAGAATTGTGATAGTGAACAGGAAATGGATAGCAAAATAGAAAATAAAGTGGAACCTTGGTGTGTAGAAACAGGAACTTCATCTGTTTCTGATGACATTGAGGTAAGTTATGTAGAATTCTGCTGCAGTTAGTGTGTTTTGTGTGGTTGATAATATATTTGAATTATATAATTTAAAATTAATGAGGCTTAGATGTAGTTTGTGAATGTATGCAGTATTTTTCAGATGGTATATTTAAAGGGCTGAAAATAATGTTAGTGATAGTTCTTGAACACTATATGATAACTTGAGTAAAGTTTAGTTGAAATCATAACCAGTATATTCGGTGATATTGTAGGATCTTACTATTAGCTACACGAAGACCACTTGAAGACCTGTGAAGCATTAAGATCAGAAGAAACTACAGTTCAAAAGTATTGGAAAGCTAATGGCTTCATTGCCAGATGCAAGGCACTAGAAAACAACAACAACTATTAGCTACACGGGAAATAAGAAATAAATTCATGACAAACAAAATAATTGAATGATTTAACCTCTTGAGCACTATGGACGTAAAATCACGTCCATTTAAAATGACAGATAAGTGTTATGGGCGTGTATACACGTCCTGTGTGCTTGTGCATTTAACCCTTATTTATCCCTTATCTAACTCAACTTATTTTAATTTTCCCTTTATGAAACATTTAAGTAGAGTCTATGTACTTTACTGGCTTACCTTTATATGTTCCTTCTGCAGTGATATGCCTCAAAACAGAAATAAACATACAAGGGCACATCTCCACATTTGCGAATTCCCTTCTTGCGGCACACGAAACACTTCTGAGATGGGTGGGACTTCTTTGCTGTTGGTGGTATTCTTTCAGGATAATGTTTTCCTTGAAGTCTGAGGGGTGCAGGGGTTCTGGATTTTCGTAATGCCTCCAGGTAGTTCCAAGAAGCTACTCTAACGATTCTGGAGGGGTATTTTTAGTTGGTAGGAACCCAACTCGCCGGATCAGCGGTGTCTTTTGAAGATTTTTCCCCTGCCTAAAAAAAAAAAAAAAAAAAAAAACATTGTGGTATTGTTCAATTAGGCTGCGAGCTATTGATAGTTGGAAGTCCAGGTAGGTCATTGTCTTGTGTGGATTTAGAGCTCTCCAAATTATCAAACAATTGTATATGGTTATATCCAGCTGGTGCAAAAATACCTTTTGATATTACTTCTCCCTTCAGCTACAAGCAGGAAAGTATATGTATGTATTTCAAGAAAGAAAGAAACAGAGGATTTGTGATTTGGCGTTCTTGTTAGATTTGACTTCCTATCTCAATTCCCTTAACCTCTTCAGGGATATGGACGTGAAATCACGTCCATTTAAAATGACGGACGAGCGATATGGACGTGTATACACGTCCTGTGCGTTTGTGCATTTAACCCTTATTTATCCTCTATCTAACTCATTTTAATTTTCCCCCGTTATGAAACATTTAATTAAATTCTATATGCTTTACTGGCTTACCTTTATATGTTCCTTCTGCAGTGATATGCCTCGAAACAGGGATAAACACACAAGGGCACATCTCCACATTCGCCACAGATCATCCCAGTTTCCTTACGGATTCCCTTCTTGCGGCACACGAAACACCTTCGAGATGGGCGGGACTTCTTTGCTGTTGACGGTATCCTTTTAGGATAATGTTTTCCTTGAAGTGTGAGGGGTGCAGGGGTTTTGGATTTTCTACCCCCAGTATGAAGAGGCCTCTCAACCTGGTATTGTTCAATTTGGCTGCGAGCTATTGATAGTCGAAAGTCCAGGTAGGTCATTGTCTTGTGTGGGTTTAGAGCTCTCCAAATTACCAAACAATTGTATATGGTTATATCCAGCTGGTGCAAAAATACCTTTTTATACCATTTCACTGTTTTTCGTAAAGAGGGATATGCTTGCAATACCTGATCTACTAGATCGACACCGCCCATGTGCATATTGTATTCCTGGATAACGTCAGGCTTGAAAATGCACATTTTGGTGTGGGCATCTGTTTTTCCAGTGTCAATCATCAAAATCTTAGAGCTGCAATTGGATAATGCCATAACTACCCTCCTGTCCTGCCAGGCAAGGTAGGTCAAAGGTGGGAGCTGACGCACCTCCATTTCCCCTCTCCTTAGAGCCTTCGTATTCACATCTTTTGGCAAACCAATACGATTTAAACGTACTGTTCCAATTGCATTAGTCTTTCTTTTGTGTAAGGCCAGCCCAAATCTTTGTCTCCAGTATTGTCAGTCCCTTGACCAGTGTAAATGCAGCTATTGTAAAGATATCCCGTTTTACTTTCACAAACATCAAAACTCTTTATGCCAAATCTAGCCCTTTTTGTTTTGATGTATTGCTTCCAACCTAAGCGGCCCTTCCAAAGCATTAGGCTTTCATCAACAGTGACCTTTTCACCAGGCACATAATTTTCTTTAAATTTTGAAATAATATAATCGAAAACAGGCCTAATTTTGTGGAGTTTGTCATTTACATTCTCTGTGCAGGTGAAATGAAGGAACCGCAAAATTGACGTAAACCTGTTATTTGACATTCCTTTTCCAAAAAAAGGAGTAGCTAGCGTATCATCTGTGGACCAATACATGTATAATGCAGGTTTAAGAATAACACCCATAAGTATAATTAGACCAATTAGCCTGTAAATCTCATTGAGTGTTACTTCTGTCCACCTTTGAATTCTGCTCTTAGGCCCTAATTTACCTTTAGAGAGCAGGTCTTCCTTCACCTTACACGCATATACATTTGTTTCCGAAACAATGAGAGACACTAAGTCGGTAGTAAAAAATTTTGTAAAAATGTCAATTGGTTGGCTGTCAGAAGTCAGCTGAGCCTGGGATTGAACACCAGACCCTGTGCTCATGAAGATGTGCCTGTTTGTATTGCAATTGTTTTCAGCACTGCACAATGCTGACTCTTCATGAACACCTGAAGGAAGTTGGTCACATTCTTCCTCACTGCTACTCATACCTATATCCTCCACACTCCCCTCAAATTCAGAAAATTCGCCATCAATATCCAAATCGCTGTCACACAGCAAGAAGTCCTCCACATTATCGTGTGTAATTTCAGAAGCCCCTACACTTCCACCACTCGCTAACCTTTGTGCAACACTGCTTGTTGATGCCATGTTTTAGCTCTGAGATGTAACACTCAAAAGCTTCTCACTTCAGCTACAAGCAGGAAAGTATACGTATGCATTTCAAGAAAGAAACAAACGGAGCCTGTAAGCTATATCCAAGTTACGAAACACGTGTAAGGAAAAATTGTAAACCTGCTTTATTCTGATGACTCGTAAACCACGCATACAGTAGTGTTCTATTTCACATTGTACTGTGATTTGCTGATGCATAGCTCACACATACAATGGATCCACTACTGTTTCTTTCCGATAAATTATATTAGGCACCTTCGACAAAGCAAAGTTAACTTTTTACCACAGTGAAACAAATAGTGCCATTTCAACGATTTGTAAATGCAACTCAACATTAATATAAGTGCTGAGGCTTTCACGGCCGGCATTATCAACTATGTTAAGTAGATTTTCCGGGCTTGTGGGCCGTGGTCGAGTTGGATTACCTTCCTCCGACGTTTCGCTGAAAACTGCGTCCAGCATCTTCAGGGTCAACCTCTGTTATTAGCGGCTGCACATAAACTAAAGTTCACTGCAAACTTTCATATTCATCTTTGTTTGTTATTAGTGTCCTTGGTAACATAAATTTTCACGATCGCTCGTTCTCATGAATACCAACATGAGATTATCGATCTCAAAATGCTGGCAAATGGGACATCTCTGATCCTGGTATAAAGGAGAAAGCTTTCCGTGTCTTGGGTTTTCTTCTCCCTCTTATTAGAGCCGGTAGCCAAGTTTTGCTTATCTGCTGTCTCTCTTCTTTTCGATTGTAGGAGTTTTTATGCATAAAAATCTCTATCGCTTCCCGAGTCAAGCGAGCCTGGTAGTGGCTTGTCCTTGAGAGTACCTCTGTGTCTTTGTAATTCACGTCGTGGCCGAACAATAGAGACTGTTCTGCCACCGCTGACTTGTCCGTCTGCCCCAACTGGCTATGTCTTTCATGTTCTTTTAGTCGAGTGCTGATACTCCGCATGGTGGTGCCTATATATACTTGTCCACAGCTACATGGTATTTTGTAAACACCGGCTGTGTAGTGTGGATGTCTTTTATCCTTAACGGAGTTAAATAAATCTTTGACTTTCTTTGTTGGCCTATAAATAGTTCTAATGTTGTACTGTTGCAGCAGTCTTCCTATTCGGTCTGTTACCTTATGGATGTATGGTAAATAGATGGTACTCAGGGTTTGCTTCCTCCGGTCTTTTTGGACTGACGGGTACCTCGGATGGAGAGCTCTTGTAATTTCCTTGTGTGTATAACCGTTGCTGATGAGGGCCATGTTAAGATGTCGGATTTCTTTATTCAGCTTTTGTGGCTCACAAATCTTCTTGGCCCGTTCGGAAAGGGTTTTGATTATGCCCAATTTTTGTCTTGGATGATGGTTCGAGGTTTTATGAGGGTACCTATCAGTATGAGTAGGTTTGCGATAAACTGTGTGACCCAGACGTGAATCAGCTTCTCTTGTCACTAGGACATCCAGGAAAGGAAAACTGTTGTCTGTTTCCTTTTCCATGGTGAACTGTATGGCACGGTTTTGGCTATTTAGATGATGAAAAAAGGCTTCTAGTTTTTCCTCCCCATGGCTCCAAATAATGAAGGTGTCGTCCACATACCTAAGCCAGGTTTTTGGTTTATAATTATTATTTGGTTTATATCGCTTGACTCGGGAAGCGATAGAGATTTTTATGCATAAAAACTCCTACAATCGAAAAGAAGAGAGACAGCAGATAAGCAAAACTTGGCTACCGGCTCTAATAAGAGGGAAAAGAAAACCCGAGACACGGAAAGCTTTCTCCTTTATACCAGGATCAGAGACGTCCCATTTGCCGGCATTTTGAGATCGATAATCTCATGTTGGTATTCATGAGAACGAGCGATCGTGAAAATTTATGTTACCAAGGACACTAATAACAAACAAAGATGAATATGAAAGTTTGGAGTGAACTTTAGTTTATGTGCAGCCGCTAATAACAGAGGTTGACCCTGAAGATGCTGGACGCAGTTTTCAGCGAAACGTCGGAGGAAGGTAATCCAACTCAACCACGGCCCACAAGCCCGGAAAATCTACTTAACACAACTCAACATTGCTGATGATGTATATGTATACTGCATATAATGAGTTTTATACCAGTTTTTGTTTCATTAAAATAACTTAAAATTTATTCAAAATAGAGCTGTGTATTTAGGAAGCACTTTTAGCGCGTTTAACAATTTAAATGCCCTGCGCTGGATATTGGGTATCCGTTCTCGGCCTGCGGAGCTTTTAAATGGCTGTCGCTCAAGAGGTTAATTTGAAATCACAAGATAAGGACAGACTCATAATCAACATGTTTGAGGACTTGAAAGCATTTATGGAGAAGCTTGAATTGTGGATAACACAAGTTGATAATGAGGATGTGCATCATTTTCCTTATTTGCAAAGTATACTCAATGATGGCTGTGAGCATCTGATACCAGACCACAAAACATTGTTAGAGGATCTCCTCAATGAATTAAAGAACAGATTTGGAGAAGTTGAGGGCTCTTCTTTAGAATAGGTGACTTACCACTTGCTGGCCAGATTCTAAGTCCAAATTTACTTATTGCGCATGTGCTGACTGCTTATCAGAATCGCCACTAGGTTTCGCTGCATGTGCTAGCTGTCACTAGCAGACAATTTTCACATCTGCCAACATTGCTTTTTCAACTATACTAGTTTTGGTTGCCAACACATTAAACACAAATGCACTCGCGTGGACATACAGCCAACGCGACTCCATACTATTGTTGTGGAAATTATTGTGTACATTACCATTATTGCCTTGTTACTGGGTCCACGAAATGCTGGCTCATTCCTTTTTTATTTATTTTATATTATTATATTATTTTATCATATTATTATTTAATATATTTATATATTATATTATATATATTATACTTAATATTATTATTGTTGTTATTGTTATTATTTATCGTTCCTTTTTTATTTTATTTTTTTTTTTATTTTCGAGTGGAGAAACAATCCATTTACGGAGCCCCATGTGCTGGGATGGCACTGAGGGGGGACTGTAGGGCACTACCCACTAAAAAAACTCCACCGGAAGCACAGGACACAGGCAAAAAGGAAAAGGTGAACGAGGGTGCCAGGACACAAGTGTTGTAGTAAGAAGTCATGGCACTCTCACAACTTACTTCGAACAAGGTCACTAGCACACTGCCGGGTCCTGCTATAACATTCAAACTTACAATTGGCAACAAATTCATGGGGAAATAGTGCTGTTGGCAGTGCTGAATTAACACTGCAATAACACAGCAACTTCGGCAACTTTTGTTAGAATTCGTACACACTACCGAGTTGGATTTAGCCGAAATTCTGACCAAGTGCTTGCGTCACCCATTCTAAAGAATCTGAAGTTAAGTTTATGGATCCCAAATGGAGACTCTTCAACAACCCTTCAGTATCCATCCTCGTGATTTCTCGTATGATTTGCAATTAAAATTAATTTACTTGCAAAACAACACACCATTATGCAGTTCAGGAAATTTAGGTATCAAATTGTATATTTCATTACCTGAAACTACATTTCTCAATCTTCGTCAATCTGCGCGTCGTTTGATAGCAATGTTTGCGTTGACATACATTTGTGAAGTTTTTTTTTCCCTAAATTGAATAACAATAAAGCGCTCAGGCGTACTAATATTACTGACAGACATTTAGTGTCAGTGTTATGTGTATGTTCTTTGGAGATGGAATCTGAAATTGACAAACTTGTGGGCAGGAACCATTGCCAAGCATCCAAAAGACAATAAACAGCAAACAATAAAAAAGGACCAGTGACTAATTCAACTGTGTATTTCCAGTTGTAAATTGTACAAACATGAAGCATGGTACCAGCTGCCACTGTTTGTTGTTGTTTAGCACCAGTTCACTCCTACTCTTCTAGCTGCGTATACAGCAGAGGTAAGACTGGCAGCAAGGGTCCACAAGGTCTCAAGTTCACAGTTTGGAAGCGCTGTTTGACATCCCTGGTATAGGCACATGCAGTATGTTATTGTTCTGTTCCCTGCTGCTGTCTCCCCTGGCAGCTCAAGCATTTCTGTCTTGATTTTCCCTAAATGTTTGACTAATTGAATCATATTCTGAGTTTCTAAACATTCTTTTTGCCATCTCTGTTTTCTGATAATCAAAAAATCTGATGTGTTGCACTCACATGACTTTCTCTACTCTTGTACTAACCATTATTATAAACTCTCAATCTTCTATCTTCTTCATGTTAGTAATCTGATGTGTTGCACTCACATGACTTTCTCTACTCTTGTACTAACCATTATTATAAACTCTCATTCTTCTATCTTCTTTTTTTATTCATCCATATGTTTCTGTTACATAGGATATATCAAGAGTTCAGAAGAACTTACCTAATATGTACATATAAAGTTTAATTACAACGTTTATTTACAAATCTGTTTCAATTTCACGTACCTGTAAAATACATCTACACTCATTTACACATTTTGATTACATTTAGTGTTGTACTTAAATTCTTCAGTATTGTAGAAAGCATTTTCTAGTAAATAGTTCTTAATGGTTTTTATTTGTACCTCTCTTTGTTTTAAGTCTTTTATTTCCTTGGGCAAAGCATTATAATGCTCTTTTCCTATACTTTTTATTGAACGATTATTTAATGTTCCCCTGAGTGCAGTTCCGTAATAATCATGTTTATTTCTAACATTATAGCTATGCATGTGATTGTTTTTAGCAATTTTTCCATTTAGAAGAACATGCTTGTTGCTTTCATAAATGTAGATACATGGAACTGTTAGGATTTTGTATTTTTTGAAACAGCCCCTACAACTGTGTCTTTTTTCTATTTTCCCAATTATTCTAATTGCCCTTTTTTGTAATTTGAATATTTTTAGTACTTCCTTAGCTGTAGTATTCCCCCATAGTGTTATGCCGTATTTTATATATGAATAAATGAATGCATAGTACACCTGCTTCAGCGTTTTATTATCCATGTTATCCTTAACTTGTTTCATAATGTATAATCCCTTATTTATCTTTTTTGTTATGTACATTATATGTGGTTGCCAATTAAGATTTTTGTCTATAAGCACTCCTAGGAAATTTGTGACCTTGATATCAATGTGATCTGCATATTTTTCTTTTAGCCTGAAATTTATCCATGATGTCTTTTTTATGTTTAATACCAGATCCAGATTTGAAAGATAGTCTTTTAATATTTTTATGATACTGTTTGCCTTGTTTTCTACACCTTTGGTAGTGGGATCTGTAACTATTATTGTTGTATCATCTGCATAGCCAATTGCTGTACCTCCATTATTTGCTACCATTTCAAAAAGATCATTTATATAAACTAAAAATAGAAAAGGACCCAATTTTGAGCCTTGCGGAACTCCTTGTTTAATTGTTTAAAATTGTGATCTTACTTTATTTACCATACCCTTTTCATTTTTGTAATTTATTTCTACGCACTGCTGTCTATTTTCTAGATATGATGCAATCCACTTTTGTGCAATGCCTCGAACCCCATATTTTTCTAACTTATTTTCTAGGATGTTTATATTTATTTATTGTATGTTGCTCGCAATAGAAAAATCGTATGTTATATACCTGTCTTTTTTCCTTTCCATTATATAAATGTTTGCATCTGATGAGCTGAGAAACAAGGGATATAAGCATGTATACAAATTTGAGAGCAGAGCATTACTTCCACTTACTGGTGTTTTGCTCCTCACTGTAACTTTTCTATCTGACCTTACCTTGGTCAATTCTTGTTCTCTTCCGACCCCGATGCTATTAGGGTTCCTGAGGGCTAGGGAGTCTTTATTTTTCCAACCTCTCCATTTCTCTAATTTCTCTATAAAATCTTAAACCCTAACATGCTGACCTGTGATGGCATGTAATACGTCCTCTGATTGGTAGTCAGAGGATATGGTCGGTGAATTTATTTTGATAATTCTCCCGGTCAGGTCGGTGAGACCCGTAAACCAACGACAGGTGTGGTCCTCCAGACATTCTGGGGGTTGTGAGAGAGCGATGTGACCGCCAAAACATAAAAATATGGTGCTCTCTAAAAAGCGGTTACTATTACTGCTAAGTCTCTTCAGTATTTATGTTGAAAAATACTGGAGAGCAAGAGGATTATTGACTTCATTGTCAGAAATCCAGCATTAGCTCACACACATATTTACACAGTCAAAAGCTTTAGACAGATCCAGAAATATGGCAACTACAAATTCACGATTATGGAGTGCATTAATAATTTTATCATTTGCTTTATCTATTGCATTTATTGTTGATTTATGTTTTTGAAATCCATATTGTAGTTCTGCTAAGATTTTCTGTTTTTCAAAATATCCTTGTAGTTGTTTCAAAAACACAGCCTCCATCACTTTTGATATTGCAGAACATAATGTGATTGGTCTGTAGTTTTCTACGTTACATTTGCTTTCTTTTTGTTTGTATATTGGTCTAACGATCACTCCTTTTAATGTATCTGGAAATACTCCATGCATTAGTGAAGTGTTTATTATATCAGTGAGAACCTCAACAATTTCATATTTTATGTTTTTTAGCATTTCGTTTGATACTTCATCCAAGCCAACAGATTTTTTACATTTTAGTTTATTTATTTCTCTTAAAACTTCCTCTTCTGTTGTTTCTAAGATTCCCATAGAATTTATTTGGGCAAAATTTGATATTATTTTTGAGTTTAGAGCTTTTGGCTTTGAAACTAGCTGTTTTGCAACATTTATATAGTAGTCATTGAATATATTACATATTTGCTTAGGATCTGGTATCTTATTATTTTTATGGTTTATTTCAATATTTTCTATTTGTTTAGTTTTACTGCTTTTATATATTTGATTTACGATTTTCCACACTGCTTTTGTTTTGTTTTCTGCTTTTTCAATTAGTTCCTTGTTATAATTCTTTTTAGCCTGTGTAATTGTTGTATTTAGTATTTTGTTATAATTTTCAATATAATTTAGACATTTATCGCTCATATTTGGCTGTTTTATTGAATTTAAAAACCTCACCCTTTCGCATGATTTTTTTTATTCCTTTTGTCATCCATTTTGTGAAATCATTTCCCTTACCACCTGAAATTATTTTGACTCTTCTTAAAGGCATCATTTTTTGTAGACCATTTTGCAGTATTATACTTAAAATTTTATATTTTTCACTTACATCATCAGTATTATACACCTTTTCCCAGCTTAGTTCCCTAAGATAATTTCTAAGGTTGTTTAAGCTTTCCTTGTTTATTTGTCACCTGCACTCGGAAATAACTTGTGTGACATCTCTTTTAAAGTTTACTCTTAACTGTTGTCCAGAATGATCACCTATCCCTGACTTAATGATTGACGTGCTCCATTTTATTTCTGGTAAGTTAGTAAAAGCATTGTCAGTACAAGTTTCAGAATATTTTGTTACCCTTGTTGGCTCTTTTATACCAATTTTTAAATTATGCCTATTTAAGATTTCTGTAAGTGATGATTTATATGTACTTTCCTTTATCATGTCAATGTTGAAATCTCCCATTAGTATTTTAATCTTTTTTTTGTTTATTTTGTTTAGTACATTTTCTATGATTTTAAGAAATAGATCTTTCTTTCCCCCAGGTGATCTATATACCCCTATTAGTACTATCCTGGCCTCTTTTAAAAATACCTCTATTGCTGCTAGTTCACATACTATTTCCTCACTAAAATTACTACAATCTACCTCTTTGAACTTTATATTATTTTCCACATAAATAGCCACACCTCCACTTTTGTGTTGCTGCCTACAAAAGTGTGACCCTAGTGTATAACCATGGTAATTATTTGCCACAATTTCCTCTGGTTTTAGGCCATGTTCTGTTTGTATCATAATACTAGGCTTCAGATTTGTTATATTTAACTCTATCAGTGCCCGTTTGTTACTTACATACTGACAATTTTGATGAAATATTACCACGTCATTGTGTCATTCTTCATGTTAGTTAAGATAAACATTTGCAGAAATTATCTTATTGTTCATTTTCTTGGATGTGCAACGATAATATGGGTATACAGTAGGCTTTGAGCGATAGTCAAATCTTTTAAAGCTTTCAAATTCCATTCTCTTTGCATGCCTAACATAAAAAGTTAATAGCGATGTGCCATTTTACAGAAGTATAAGTTCTCCATTTCTTATTCTTTGTACCCCAGTGTATGATTTGAATTATTCTGTTGCAGGGTGGGGACTTTCCTCCAGTAAGATCTTCAAGGTAAGACTTCAGTTACAAATCTTATGCTTCTTGTGTTACATTTACATTTAATTAATGTGTAACCGTCACATTTATGTGGTAGCATCTATCTTGTGTTCTTTAACTGATACAAATGGGAATATAATAATCAAATTATTTATTGAAAATTGTTATACAACAGTTCCCAGATACTCTGAAGGGTTTTATATGCTTACATGAGGGGAATCAAAACAAACCAGATTTTTACTGTCTCTAGTACATACTTTGGGTATTATATTCCAACCAAAACTTCAGTATCAGGATTTCAGTAGAAATATGTTTTAAGTGCCATAAATGCAAAATATCTGTAAGAAAAAAATTGATTGTGTGTGTGTCTGTGTGTGAGAGAGAGCAGGCATAACTCAAAATGAAGTATCTTATAAATACCAAGCTTACTGTCAAAGTCTTACATTATGCAGATATGTAAAATAGGTTTCCAAGAAGATCCTCCTTTCACAAACTTTGCCTTACATTGATGATTTTTCACTATTTTATGCTTTCTCAAATATTTTCCTTATTAATTTTGATTAAAAAGCCATTTATTTAAGATATTTGCTGACCAATAAAACATATTGAACTTTTCGAAAAGTTCAGTTCGAATTTAAACACCTTTTTGTGTCGATTGAGTTTAATTTACAAAAAAAAAAAATTCAACCCTGACTGAATTTTTCCATAAATTTGAATTTGCATCTCTGTTGCTTCCTAATTTTTTTTTGCAGTATTTAATGCTCGCTTTTACTACTATTACTACTATGGCACCCCAGGCGGATTGCACCCTCACTCATGTACCCTACATATATGTCTTGGATGTGCTTCTGAAATCTTTTTCTCTTTGAGCCAATGTATAAATTTTTGTTACTTGAAAATCAAAAGAGATAGGCAAAAGTTTACCACACTAAAAGTGCACAGTTCATTAAAAAATACAATTTTTGTTAATTTCCATTGTGATACCAGCCATTTGCAGTATACCTTTTGTCATTGGTTTCAATTTTTTACATCTGAGGAGTATTGAATTTCAGCAATAGCATATAGCCACTCACTTTTTGAAGAGTTTACTTTAATTTCAGTATTGTGTAGCCTCCTTTTAACTATAACAAAATGAGTAATGATACTTTTCTAAGAATTGTCTGGAGCATAAAGTCGATAGGAAAATAAGCATTTTAATAGTAGATACTAAAAGACAAAATTAATAGTGGTTAAAGAAAGTAATGTAAATGTTACATATGAGATTTTTCTATTTTTTTTTTTTTTTTACTTTATTGAATCAGTGAAAAAGTACAACAATATAAATCACTTTTCTACATATTCTTCTGGTTTCAAAGTATACCTTCCCCAATGAATTGGTACATTCTAATTTCTTCCTCAATGAAACAAGAATGAAATGTGAAAAGTTTTCTGTTGTGCCACTTTCTTTCATATGAGCAAAATGCTCAGGGAATATGTCAACTTGGTTCACTCACCAGGGATAGGTAACAGGGAAGTTAAAGGAATGCAGTGTAAACAAAGCACTGCCTTCCTTTAACTTCCCTGTTGTGATGGAATAACCTAGTCCTTGTATGTGTAGTCAACCACCTTATTGAGTCTTGTGAGCATTAACTCATATAATAGGATGTTCTTTGTGTACATTCATCATCATCGTCGTCGTCGTTATTAGTATTAGTAGTATTGGTAATATTAGTAGTGTTACTAGCATTAGTTTTATTATTATTATTATTATTATTATTATTATTATTATTATTATTATTATTATTATTATTATTATTATTATTATTATTATTATTATTATTATTATTATTATTATTATTATTATTATTGTTCTTCTTCTTCTTATTATTGTTATTATTACTAGTATTAGTATAACTATTACTATTATTATTCCAATATATCAGTAAAAGGCCACTTATTAAAACATTATCTACAAATAGAAATATTACTTTGTGGGCAATTTAGAATGTTATGCTGAAATTCCTGCACCCTTTATGCTTCATTTGGGAGAAGTGATACATTGTTTCACCCAAATATTCAGTAATTAAATTTCAATAGAAGTACATTATTTGAGCTTTCCTGGACCCATGAAGGGACACTTTTAAAAATATTTAATTTTTATGCCTCAGAAGTGATGAATTAATAACTGAAAAATCAAATGAACCTATGTGTGATCATAATTTAATAATAAATTATTCTCCTTGCTTCCCTGTGTTTTAAAACTAAATTGTCTTTACTGTTGAGATCTTCACAAGCAGCCACTGATTAATATTCTTTACGAACTTTTTACTGCTGCTAACAAGTACACTCTTTGTATGTAAATATTTGCTTTTTTTTTTCCTTCCCCATTTCAGAAATGACTGATAACATGTTTATTGCAGCAAAAATGCTGTGGGCAATGTAACTTAAAATGTCATTCAGCTGAATTCCAAATTTAGTGTTTAAGTTCAAAATCTTTAGAATCTTGAAAAAAGGTATTCTAGAAAATCCCCCACCTTATCCTTGTATGGCAAATTTGAGCTTGGTTTTATTATCTCTAAGATGTCTCTTGACAGTTTAGATTTAAATATTAACATTTTCATTGCTAATATTTGTTGTTAGCTAATGCTGGATTTCTGACAATGAAGTCATTAATCCTCTTGCTCTCCAATATTTTTCACTGATGGATGGGGCACTAGAAGTGGCTGGGCATATTTGAAGGTGGTCTTGGTCCATTTCCTCTTGCAGATCGCATAGAGGACAAAGTGGTGAAGAATATATCCCAATTCTGTTTAAATGTTTTGCCAAACAATCATGTCTTGTAATCAACCTGAAGGTTGCAACTGCCGTTTTTCGAGGGTACTTAGGAATTACTGTTTGAATGTTTGGTAGTTCCCATCTTTTATTTTTTGATTTTTCATGGTAATATTTTGCAATAATTTTTTTGAATTCAGAGTTGACTAATCTTTTAGTTGCATAAAATGGTAGATTAACTATAGATTTCTGCACATTGCCAGTACTCTTTTTAGCAAGAAAATCAGCTTTCTCATTACCACTCAGTCCACAGTGAGCTGGTATCCATTGGAAGACTAGGTGTTTTTGAAGTGCGGTTAGATGGGTAAGGATTTTCCAACATTCTATAATTGTTTGGTTTTTTGGTGACAACTTGGAAGTAATTGCTATAATTGCTGCCCTGGAATCTGAGAGAATAACTGCTTGCTGAAAATGTGAAATTCTATACAAAAGATTTTGGACAGCCATTCAAATTGCTTCAATTTCTCCATCAAAGTTTGTAGTTCCATAACTTAAAGATTTGTAATAGGAAAAGAGGTGACACATGACTCCAGCCCCTACTCCATCTCGGTTTGATATCAATGATCCATCAGTATAAATGTAGGGCCATTCGTGTTCTGGAAATCTAGTATAAATTGTCTCTAATGCCAATAATTTTAGAACACTAGTTGAAGTATCACTTTTCTTAACGTCTTCTGTCAGGTGTAAATAATATGTGATGTCTAATGTTTGTGTCGGATTGACTTTAGAGATGAAGTTTTCCTTTGAATTAGGAAGGTATACATTCTTCTTGATGTCTTGAATTTTGGAAAGAAAGCTCTCCTGAGTCTTTAGTGTATGTGTAAAATTTCTCTTGTGCCATGTATTGAATGGGAGTCTGATCAACTTTTCATGTTGAATAAGAGCAGCTTTTTCTATTTCATATTCAATGGGGTACTGGTTGGTTAGTATTTCCATAGCTGCTATTGGTGTGGTTTTGATAGCACCTGTAATTAGTCTCAGACTTTGGTTTTGAAAGATTTGAATTGTTTTTGTGTTTGCTGTTACAAGAATTTCACTGTAGTAAGTAAATAATGGCTTTGTATGTACATTGTATGTTGTGTTAAGAGTTGCTCTGGAACATCCCCACTTCATTCCTGTTAGACGTTTTAACAGAGAAAAGTGCCTCTATGCTCTTTGTATCGCATGTTCTATTTGTTTGGTCCATGTAAGTTTGGTATCAAATGTAACTCCTAAATACTTTGCTACCTTTGTTTCTGGTAATTGTTGACCCTCAAAATTTAGTTTTATTTTTAGTGCTTTTTTTTCTTAGTGAAAAGATTTGGCAGTTTGATTTTGTTGTATTAACAGTCATTAAATTTTCTATGGTCCACTTTTGTAGGTTGTTTAAGGATTGTTGCATGTTTTTTTCTAGTTCTGTGCTTTTGTTTTTTGATTTTGAAGTCTACATTACTAAGTCATCAGCAAATAGTGCACACTTCACACTTGATTCTTGTATTTGTTGTGGCAGATCATTAGTAAATATATTAAAAAGTGTAGTGCTGAGCACTGCGCCTTGTGGTAAGCCCCGGTGTACTTGTTTATATTTAGATATATTTCTTCCATATCTGGTTGCAATAAAGCGTTGTGTTAGGAAATCACATAGCCAAGAAAACATTGGACCTTGTATCCCTATTTTTTTGCTTTCTTTAGTAGTTTTGTTCTGCATATAGAATCATATGCACTTTGGAAATCAATAAAAACTGATAAATTATCTTCTTTTTTCTATTGAAGGAGTCTTTGATTTCTTGACTGAGAACTAAGACTTATTCATTTGTAGAGTGGAACTCTGTGAATCCTGCTTGACATGGGGAAATTAAATTTTGTGATTCTAGAAACCAATTTAACCTATGTGACACCATTCTTTCCATCACTTTTGCTATTATGCTAGCAAGAGCTATTGGTCTACAATTTTTTATTTTTGATGCTGTTTTATCTTTCTTCAAGAATGGGACAATTATTGCTTTTCGCCATTCAGCAGGTACAGTGGTGTTCCAGGATAGATTGTAGAGTTTTAGTAGTAGTTGTTTTTCTGTTTTTCCAAGGTTTTTTTATGAACTCTGGATGTATGTGATCTGGTCCAGGAGACTTTTTGTTTTTTAGATTATTAATTGAAATGTTCAGTTCTTGTATATTAAAATGTTGATAATAGATATTGTATTGAGTGTTAGGATCACATTCTCTTTCTTGTTTCAAATCTTAAATTGTTTACCTTCTTTTTTATTATTCCTTGTTACTTTATGTGAATTAGCATAATATTTATTGAATGTTTTGGCCATGGCTGCATCATTTGTTAATATTTTATTGTTTTGTATGATAGATGTTGTATTGCTTTCTCTCGTGTCCTTGACATTTTTTATGAACTTATGGGCTTTGTTGCCATCTGTCCTATAATCCATTTTTTCTAACAAATTATTAAAGTGATTCTTTTTAGCTGTATTAATTTCTTTTTTTAGTAAGGCACATTTCTTTCGCCATATTTGTGTATCTGATATGTTATTTGTTTGCTCAGCTGTATTTCTAGCTATATCCCTTTGCTTTTTCAGTTCTTCTAACTGGGGGTTCCAAAAGGGTTTGAAATTTTTTATTCTTCCACAAGGAATATATTTTTTTGCAGTTTCTAGGATGACTAGAGAAATTTTTGTTCATATGATCTGGGTGGTCATGCAGCTGTGGGTTTGTGTGTTCTTTAAATTTATGTTCCAGTTCAGTTTTATATTTGTTTCAATCTGCTTTTTTGAAGTTCCAATACAGATTTGTGCGATTTTGACTGTTATTTGTATTATCTAGTTTTATATCAGCAATTACTGCTCTGTGACCAGAACTTGGGTCCTCTATAACTTGTTTTTTTAATTTTTGAAACAATATCTGTTGTAGCTAACAAGAGGTCTGAGTTACTGCCTGCTCCAGAGTAATGTATGAAGGTTTCGGGATCTTCTTTATCATAAATCAGTTGTGGTATTCAAAAATCCTTCCACTATCTGCCCTGTAGAATCCACTTTTTCATAACCCCATCTTTTGGAATGGGCATTGAAATCCCCAATTATGATTGGTTTATTTAATTGTTCAATAAATGAGAGATCTGGTTCATTCCTGGGAGGATTGTAAATACTGTATAAATGTAGATGTTTTGCTATCCCAAAAATTTCGCTCTATCTTTGTTATCCATGTTGTTGTTGCTGGCTAATGCTGGATTTCTGACAATGAAGTCATTAATCTTCTTGCTCTCCAATATTTCTCACTGATGGATGGGGCACTAGAAGTGGCGGGGCATATTTGAAGGTGGTCTCGATCCACTTCCTCTTGCAGATCACATAGAGGACAGAGTGGTGAAGAAAATATCCCAATTCTGTTTAAATGTTATGCCAGACAATCATGTCCTGTAATCAACCTGAAAGTTGCAACTGCTGTTTTTCGAGGATACTCAGGAATTACTGTTTGAATGTTTGATAGTTCCCATCTTTTAGTCTTTGATTTTTCATAGTAATATTTTTCAATAATTTTTTTGAATTCAGAGTTGACTAATCTTTTCTGATGTTAGATCTTCTATTTATATAATGTTTTAGTTCTAGAGAAGTAGTCCTTGCCCGGAGATCCGAATGGGGGACTATTTTAACTCCGGAACATTTTACCCCTCGTCATATTTCATAAATATTGAAGAGACTTAGCAGTAATATTTATATTCGCATTTTGAGGAAAACTTCTTCATGCTGAATAAGCAAAACATTGTATTACTATTAAACCATGAGGTAGGGACAAGGGGTTACTAAAAGTAAAATGTAAATTTAGATAAAGCACAAAATTTGTGAAATATTTTTGCATAGATTAATTACTTGTGCTGTTTATTTGAAATTTCATGTGTTGTATAATTTTAAAGGAGTTCAGTTGTTTGTTTCTTATGGTGTGTTATAAACCATCAGATTTTGACATAGAAACATTCCAACCAACATAGGCAGCTGGCTTTAATCACTGTGTTATAAATTTTATTACCAAATGCAATCAACACAGGCATTGGTTGCAAAACTACTTTGAATAGTTGGTATTACAGCAAACTTGAAAGTTAATGTATTTCTTGGTGCATGTAACAAACCTTGCTTTTATTACCACAAATATCAGCTGGTTGCCATTAATATTGTGAGAAATTGACAAGTCCAGTTTGGTCACTTGACGGTCACATGGTCATATAAGTGCAATTCCACTGTGTGATCTTCCGGCTCAAAGCAATTCTGTTCTCTCTGTCACAGACAACTGAACTGAACTGTTTGCAATTCACAACTGACTCACTCACAACTAACTTGTTCATGTTGACTTGCTTATATAATCCAGAATTACTGGCCAATTCTCTGGAAATGTGAAGTTTCTCTGCTCTTCCATTTATCAAAGCCCTTGCAGTTTGAAAGCTCCTAGAGATGCATGTAACATTGTTTGTCCTCAAACTGGAACATTGTCTTACGGGTTGGCGATTACAGAGACAATGGCATGAGGTGACTAACATTTAATGTCTCTGTGTAACTGCCATGACATCTTTTTCATTTTAAGCATTTTATTCAGTATTTAATGATACAAAGGGCATTCAATATGTAATGCAACATTTTTTCTTGAAGCAGATAGGTTTTATTCAGTATTCAAATACACCATAAGTTTTCCTAATATTTTAGCTACAAAGCCCTGTTTCTCAACATAGTCTCCATTCAGTGTTGCCGCCTCACACCACCTTGATGGGAGGGCCTGTTTGCCTTCGTAGTACCACTTTACTGATCTATGTCGGGGTCAACACCTTGCAACTTCCCCATCATTGATGTAGTGTTCCTACTCAGCACATTCTTCTATGGGACAAAAAAATGGAAGTCAGAAAGTGTGAGATCTTGACTGTAGTGTGTGGATCAGGAATAACAGTTCACTGAAGTTTTTTTGAGCTGTTCCCAAGGGTACAGACTTTTGTGAAGCCTTGTGTTATGGAGAAGTTCTTTTGCATGAGCACACTGAAGTCATTTCTTCAGTTTCCTTAGAGTATCATAATACACTTAGAGTTGATCATTTCACAATGAGGGTCCTTCAGAGTCCTGGCCAGCATCCACGAAATCAGATAGGTTTGCTTGACCTTGTGATGACATGCGTTGCCCAACAACTCTGCTTTTGTCCACTGCCCGGTCCTCATAGAGATTGTGCAAATAGCTATGAATATCTGTCATACACTTCATTTGCAGATGCCAGTTTGAAGGTTATTTATAGCGCTGCCAAATTCATGAAACTATATGAGATGAAGTGGGAATATTTGAAGATGTCCCAAACAAAATTTCAGTTTTTTTCAAGTGACATTGGCAGAGAAAAGTAATGTGTTGCATTACTTATTGAATGCCCCTCGTATTTTGGTTTAATAAAGTCAATTCATTGGTAATAAACAAAATAATTGCTGTACACAAACAATTTATAACTACAGTTGTCACTTATTTCTGAGTGTGTACGTCTTGTTTGCAAATTGAGACTCAATTGTTCAGACTTAATTATCTGATGAATGAAACTAAATCATCTGACTTTTCAGATTATATATGGAAGGAGTTTCTGGTGCTAGCAGTGGTAAATCCCCACTGTCCCCTGCTCTAGTCTCAGGATGGGACACAAGATTCTTTAGCGGAAAGGATCATCTTAAATGTGAACGTCAGAAAAGTGATGTTGTACTAATTCCAACTACAGAAGAACATGTTCTTTCAGAACAATCTGGTAAATATATTGATGGGGGAGAAATGCACATAAGGCCTTTATACTTGGATAAAAACAGTTCAACTCATAAGGGCCAAACATCATACAAGTGTGGCATTTGTGCAAAAAGCTTTGGTTGGCTGTCACATTTGAAAAGACATAATTTGGTTCACGAAAGTAATAAGTCACATCAGTGTAAAACATGTGATAAGAGCTTTTCTCACTTGTCAGCTCTGAAAAGGCATAATTTGATTCATGAGGGTAAGAAGCCATACCAATGTAAAACTTGTGACAAGAGCTTCACTGAGTTATCAACTTTGAAAAGACATAATTGGATTCATGAGGGTAAGAGGCCATATCAATGTAAAACTTGTGACAAGAGCTTCACTGAGTTAACAACTTTGAAAAGACATAATTGGATTCATGAGGGTAAGAGGCCATATCAGTGTAAAACTTGTGATAAGAACTTTACTCGGGTGTCACATTTGAAATCACATAATGTGAGTCATGAGGGTAAGAAGCCACACCAATGTAAAACTTGTCATAAAAGCTTCACTGCATTATCAAGTTTGAAAGCACATATTTTGATTCATGAGGGTAAGAAGCCATATCTATGTGAAAGTTGTGGTAAGAGCTTTGCTCGGGGGTCACATTTGAAAGCACATAATTTGATTCACGAGGGTAAGAAGCCACACCAATGTAAAACTTGTGATAAGAGCTTTACTTGGGTGTCGCAATTGAAATCACATAATATGAGTCATGAGGGTAAAAAGCCTCACCAATGTAAAACTTGTGATAAAAGCTTCGCTGCATTATCAAGTTTGAAAGCACATACTTTGATTCATGAGGGTAAGAAGCCATAGGTATGTAAAAGTTGTAAAGGGGCTTTATGTACTTGTGAGCTTTGAAAAGACATAATTTGTTTCAAGAAGCTAAGAAGCTGCACCAGTGTAAAACTTATGTTAAGAGCTTTACTGAGTTGTTAACTTTAAAAAAAAAAATTTGATTCCTGAGAGAAGCAAAAGTGATGGGTCAAGTGCATTACTTCATTGGAATTACCTCCACTCTGTAGTCAGTCACTTCAAGGAACTAGTTTCAATTCCACAGCGAGTGAGTGAGTGAGTGTGTCGGGTTTAAGGGCCCGTCGACAACTTGGTCATTAGGGCCCCTCAATTCCACAGCAAGGAGGTAGTTCTGTTTATGGTGAAAGTATTAGCCACTTGTGAATTGGGGATAGTGTTTGCCTCATTTTCAAGAGCTCTGTTTTAATCTTGTTTGGGGTTCATTACCTGGGCGTTAAAGGTTTTTTCCAGATTTTTCCTTATCCTGAAAAGAGAGTGCAGGTAACTGTAAGCTATGTGAACCTCAGGCTCATAGCTATTTCACCCCATTCACTATTTGCAATGACTCAGTGACAACTTGTGAATGGGGCACCCCTAAAAGGCAGGTTGAGGTGAATGGATCCAAAAGGCAGCCAGAATATTGCCACAACAGGAGAGAACAGTCTTAATTGTTTTACATTACAGTTCCTGCTGTGTGCCTCATTAATATTGTCATTTGGATATTCATATCACACATCATTCGTTTTGTGTTCATTATATCTCTGTAGGTTATTATAGCATATAATTCTATAGATTGACATTTAGTGTAATTATATTGCAAGAAAATCTTGATTTTACCACCCCAAACTTTGCATCATCGCACAGTACCCTTTTACTCATCCATGATCATATATTATTTTTGCAATTCGTGATACATAAGTTAATCATTGCAAACATATATTTGGTAGTGTAAGCTACATTTAAAATTCACAATTCATTTACAATTTCGATGGCAACAAGGCTAAAACTGGTCTAATACTTACCGTACTAGCTGAACTGGTCTTTAATACTTACAGAACCAGCTGAACTGGTCTTTAATACTTACCAGGAGGAAATAACATTACTAATACTTGAAATACCATTAGGAAATGTCACACCACTTAGGATAATCACACAATAAGCTCACTGGAGATATATAATTTTTAGATTTCTCATGAAAATGTGCCAATGAAACTCTTACTGGCATAACTTAACATTTTTATCAAAGCACTGTAAGCTTCAACATATCTTTGTTTCGACAAAAGTGATGCACATACTAGATCTGCAGTTTCTTCAACAGCAATGTTGCTCATTTTTATGAAATTTTACTGCTTGATAATAACTATCAAAAGTCAAAAGATTCAATTTGACTACATAAACAAATAACCTAGGAACCAAGAAATATGCTACTTTAAGCAAAGAATCTATTGCAAAATTCATTAAGAGAAGAGTGGATAAGAAGGCTTTAGCCATATAATTTAGATGTAACTTTTCATTTGTTCACATAGAGAATTCAGTTTTTCTTGATGTTAAATAAAATATGGAAAAGCAACTTTGATTTATTATTACTTTTTACACGTTTTTCAATTATTGCAAAAAGTAATTGACTAACCACGAACTGTTAAGTTACTTATCAGATATACTAGGGAAAACTAGGCCCTGTGGGCCTCGTATTCCCAAAATGCATTCTCGACCTGATAAGTATAACTTACAGTTCTTGGCACGCAATGTACTATACTGTGACATCTGCATGAAGAGAAATATCAAAGTGTTAGCTATCTTTTATCAGATAAAAGAAGTTAATTAAATGTTTGTTTAGCATGACTATGTCAGTAAGCATTAAACTTCAAAGTATCACTGGTAGTTATTTAGGGTTTTTACATGATTTCCTAAATGGTGTATGCTATTAATCTGAAAGGCTCAGATTATTTGCATTAATTTATTTATTAATTAATTTATTTATTATATGAGCATTAATAATCTGTGGGCCTTTTATTCTTAAATGGTGTATGCTATTAATCTGTGGGCCTTGTATTCCCAAAATGCATTCTGGACCTGATAAGTATAACTTACAGTTCTTGGTATGCAATATACTATACTGTGACACCTGAATGAAGAGAAATATCAAGTATTAGCTATCTTTTATCAGATAAAAGAAGTTAATTAAATGTTTATTTAGCATGACTATTTCAATAAGCATTAAACTTCAAAGTATTACTAATAGTTATTTAGGGTTTTTCATGATTTCCTAAATAGTGTATGCTATTAATCTGTAAGGCTCAGATTTTTATGACCTAAAAGCTCTTGAAATATGCATGCATTTATGATATAAAAATTACCAAAATATGAGAGGTAGAACTGGAACTTAAAAATTCATTGCCATAGCTGGGATTTGAACCATTGACCCTCTGCTTACCTGGCGGGTGCTCTAACCATTAAGTTACTGTGACAACTTGCCAGAATGGCATTGAATTCTCAAACCAGTTCGTATTTCTTGTGGTAAACTACAAAGGCAGTCTCACATCAGACAACTACCCCAATGGTGACTTACTATTGCAATACTTTGTCCCAGGCTTAACCCTTTGCGGTTGTATGTCGGTATATGATCGACACAACAGTAATGCCTGTACGGTCGTATGTCGACATATAATCGACAGCAAAGCTCTTCACATTTCAGGCATTATAGTATTCATGGAACCTTTACCCAGCCTATACTGCCATCTGTTCGGAAATTATTTTAACTATTACAACATACAGAGGAAATGTTTCTGTCTGGGTTGCACAGTATTTTGCAATGGCTTCGAGTGCTTATAAACCGGATCCTTCTGGAATTAGAAAACAAAAGTTTGATGTGTTGTGTGATGATGTGGAAGAATTAAGGTTAATGATTCAATCTGAGTTGGATGCAGTGAGTGATGACGATGTGGACAATGAATTTGAAGAGGAGAATGATGTGGAAGTATCCAGTGCTGAGGAGTCCGTAAGTGAGAGTGAAAGCGGCACAAGTGCTGCAAATGTTGCGTGTGCCGATACATGGAAATTGATAGGCAAAACTGACCAGAAACATAAAGAATGTACCTTTTCCAAGAATGTAGGTCCAAAACTGAATCTTGTCTTTGATGCTGAACCAATTGAATACTTTAGTTTATTTTTTACTGATAAGCTAATGTCTTAAATTGCTAAGGAAACAAATAGATATGCGAGAGAAAAAATTGCTGGCGTTACAATTGTCCCCATGCTCTATTTGGAAAACTTGGGCTGATGTGTCTGTAGTAGAAACGAAAGGGTTTTCGGGAATAATAAACTCATACATTTTGTACAAGGTTCAAAATTCCCAGGCAAGCACCCATCCCTTGTCACATGTAAAATACAGGTCACTTGTCAAGAGTCTGATGAAAGGCATAAGCATCCCAAAGCCAAGGTCACACCCTGGTATGGCAGAGAGAGAGGAAAGGCTAAACAATGCACATTTTATATACCATTTTGAGGGAAAACACACAAAGACTATTGTCTGCAGCAATCGAAAACTCAATGGGGTGAGAAAAGAAACAGATTTCTACTGCAACACGTGTGCAAATAAACTGGCCATGTGTATTGGCGAATGTTTCGAGTGCTATCACATGCTTGTCAGTTATAAAAAGTAATTGTTCTGTCATAATGAGAAGTGTGTGATGTGTAAATGTGTACATAGTGTTCGTGTGTCCGTTTACATTTTATATACATTACTATTTATGGTGGAACGGTTTTTCATTGCTATGTGTTTTTTATGACATGCATACTTTATCTTGATCTAAAGTGTTTACAGACTTAAAACAATTAAAAATCTCCTTATTATTGGATAGTGTAAGCAGCAGAAACTGTTCCAGTGCATCAACAATTCTCCATTTAGCTCAGCTACGTTTGATAATCATCTGCAGTGCAGGTAAGTACAGTAACATAGGCCACTTTTGCATGAAGTTTTGCTCCCATTTGCATTGATCTAGCAGCAAATTTAGAGTTCCGTCCTGGCTATGGAAATTTCTTCCCAGGACTTCGCCCGCAAAGGGTTAAATAACCTTCAGATGGTAATTAATATTTATTTATGCCAACAAACTTACTGTTGGTGTTTTTAAACACAATCCCAGCTGTGACATTGAATTTTTAAGTTCCAGTTCTACCTCTCAAACATTGCCTACACACGGCTTGTGTGTTTAAAAACACTAACAGTAAATTTGTTGGCATAAATAAATAATTACCAAAATATGACTTAAAATGGAAACAAAAGCAGAAGAAAATGCATCTACTTTTAATAGTTTCATGCAAATCATCTCTCTCTTAATCTTCAGGAGAGTTGTGCTGGATAGTGACTTGCACTTTCAATTGGTCAAACTTTTGATCTTTGGTTGTCAGCAGTTAGAGCCATGTACTTGGATAAACTTCTTTCTACTTTACATGACATAATGGAGACACATTTGAAATATGGGAACTTATTAGCAGAATGTTCTTGTTCATTTTCATCAGTCTATTTCTGTGCCACAAATGTCAGCAATATTGTATATCCAGCGTTTCTCTCAAGCACATGACATAATTTTTACCTAACCTCAGCTACTTTACGTGTGTCTGAAAGCTCACTTTCTTTCACAAAGCTTAATTGCATGTCCACAGTTCATAGGTGATTGATGGATATTATATCACAGAGATCGTCAAGATTCTACCTAGAAATTTTCTCATACATAACTTGTGTGTTTAAGACAATTATTAATTGACCTTATAAATTGCTACCAATATGTGAAGCTAGTGTACTGCTGTCTAAATTTACAAATAGACTATGATGTGGGTCTTGTTATATGTAACTTCTGAATTTGTTCTCAATGAACTTGTAAGCTTTCATGTATACAAGAGCTTAACATATGTACATAGCAGATAAGGTATACCAACTACTGAAAATCCTTCTAAATGAAGACTGGTTATTTGTGGAAAAAAGTAGGCATCTTATTTGTCATACAAATGTTCTTAAAAATGTTGTTGTTGTTGTTTTCTAGTGCCTTGCATCTGGCAATGAAGCCATTAGCATTCGTGCTTTCCAATACTTTTGAACTGTAGTTTCTTCTGATCTTAATGCTTCACAGGTCTTCAAGTGTTCTTCATTCATTTCTGCTGGATCGTTACACAGGACACATATTGGTGAGGCTTCTTAAAAATGTTTCTCTTGAAGAAATAAAATACCAAACAATTTCTTTATCCTTCTTAGGATAATTGCAAGTAAAGGTTTTCTTGAAAAGTTTTTAATTGCATTCTTGGAACATGGTGAACTAAGTCAAGTTTGGTTCTTATTTGTAACAGATTTTTCAGTTAGTACGCTGGATACACATAAAGAGCTTTTGTTTTTTATAATAATCTCTGGGGCACCTTCTCTATGCAGAGGTCACCCTCATTGACCGACCACTGCGTCCTCCAGCTGCAGCCAAGGTAATGGAGGAGTGCAGGTTGGGGCTGGTGGGGGTCAGCACACTGATGCCCCTGGCCGTAAGGTGACTGCTTGACCTCTAAGGGACACTACCTTTCTATCAGGAAAGCTACTCAATGGGCCCCTCAGGGACCTAACAAGGCTGAGTGCATCCTGTACCAGACGTTCCAGTGGGAGAAAAATCTCATGCCAGTACCAGTGATTGAACCTGGTTCCTCCGCGCCAGAGGCAGGTGCACTACCAACTGTGCTACGGAGGTGGTCTGCTTTTTATTATTATTGTTCTTATTTTTATCTTATAAAAAAGCATCCTTCTTCTATTCTTTGTGATTCTGGGAGCTACACTCAGTCGAAACTTGAACCAGTTTCAGGCCCTAGTGGTTTCAGGTCCTGAGTTTGTCACTTCCTCATTTTGAGGTTAGATCACTTAATTAAGAACATTATTAACACTATAAATGGGAGGTAAACATGACCAATACTGACAAGACACACCTAGTCCATAAGTACAAAGAATATCCTACCCAGCGGAGTCAAAATAAAGTGTAATAAAAGTTAATATTTATATTCCCGGTTCAAACTAACAGAAGGTTTAGGGGGGGGGGGGCATTTCCCCCTCTCATTAAATAATATCCCCAGCTCATCAAAGAAAATTTTCTTGCCTGCTTGGGAAGTATTTTTTCCTTTCACTGTATTTACTATTATTTCTCTTTGAAAATACAAGAAGACATGGAACACCTCTGATGTAGACTGTACATGGTACGAGTGCAAGCTGTGAGTGAGCAAAAGTATCATATTCCAAGTAAACTAAACAATAAACAATTCTCAGGTTCATTAGTGAAGTTCGCATTCAGGGTCACAATTCCAGCAATGACAATTGCAGCTTACAGTATTCAGTTATTTCTTGCAAGTCACTGTTCTATTGTTTGTCAGCATGGACAAATTTATGATAAAGTGCAAAGTTGCAGAAGGTAGTGACAGCGAAGTATTCCAGTTAGAATCTCAGTCTTCAAGTAATATCAACATTATAGTTTCTCAGGTAAAGACTGCAGCATTGGAAGTGACGTGTTAGCAAAAATGTCAGAGCAAGTGCTTTACACTAATCTGGGATGTGTAGACAAAACTAGATTTGAAGAATGGAAAACAAATTGCCCCTGGCTTTCATCACACAGTTTTGGAAGAGTTACATGCCAATACTCTCACAGGTACAAAATCATGGTGCTCTTAAAAACAGTAAAATAGATATTGCTGCTACTACTACGTTTTATGTATACTTATAACACACCAGTGCTGCTACCAATGGTATCACTACTATTATTGCATAGATAAAACACACACTTAAGTCCCCCCCCGGCATCAGAAAGTCTGATTCGAACACTGGTATTAGATACCTTATTTCTGGAGCGAGTTTTACATCAGAATCGTGCAATGCAGCCACCCACCTTATTTATGGTGGTTTTCAAATAGTAAAATCACGATGTAAAGGCAGTAAAATGCTCCGTATATTAGAGGCCTGCACGGGCCGACATTCTTAGGTTCGGCCCGGCCCGGACTCAACCAAGCCCGAGCCCGAGAAGAGGTTCTAGTGCCCGGGCCCAAGCCCGGCCCGGCCCGATTATTTAATTTTACTGTGATTATGATTATTACATTATTATTATTGTTATTATTATCACTATTATTTGTAACCTTTCGGCAGAATAATCATATAGAATTCCTAGTAATGGAATGCTGTGATAATTGTGCTATCCTCGGAAAAATATATAATACATTGTTTTGTATCTCTTAATTTTCAAGCCCGGGCCCGGCCCGATCCCGACAAACATTTTCCAAATTAGGTCCGAACCCGGCCCGCGGGCCGGGCCGGGGTAAGCCCGAGCCCGTGCAGACCTCTACCGTATATAGCATAAGGCACATCACAAACATTAACTAATCAGAAATACTCATCACCTGGTCTCGGATGTGTATGACCTAAAGTGTTATAAATACTCAAGCACTTATGACCAAAGAAAAAAAAAAAAAAAAAAAAAAAAAAAAAAATAATTAGAAAATATGACGATAAATATGACCTAAAATTCTTTTGGGTGTATTTTCGAAAACTTCAAAACTTTAATGCTGCCATCGTTGAACATTATATTGAAAATCTATTTTAAAAATCTTGCACACTCAATAATAAATACATTAATTTTACTGTTGCTGTTTGAATGTATGTAATAACTCAATCCAGAGCTAACCCTCAGCTATGCACAGAATGGAAATAAATGTCGCACTTTGAAGGGCGATCAGAAAGAATTACAGCAGCAAATTACTAGATTTTAAGGTTTTCAAAAAGGAACGATATTTGCGCGCAGCATTGTAACGGGAGAAAGACCTAATATTACGAAAGGAATTAGGAGATACGAAAAAGCACCTTTGGGATGACTGCAAGCACATGTGTGAAACGAATAGTCCTATACCAAAAATACGAAAATGTAAGAAAAAATATGACAATAGGTAAAATGACAGAAGATGTTAAAAAAAAAAGAAGCTAAAATATGACTTCAAATGGGCCATGAGAAATGTATCATTTTAACCACCATTGATAAAATCGTCCTTGCTTTCATTTTCCGTGGAAATAAATTAAAAAAAAAAAAAGTTCACGTCATAAACATCCCGGCCCTGCTGATCACAACTCTTTGTTGCAATAGATTGTGTTTTTTTTTTTTAATTTAATTTACACAAAAGCCGTTGAATCTATTGAAACACCTGCGATTCTTTTTGGACGACAGTGTACTGATACGATCATTTCTTTCTTTAGAATCGTTCATATAAACCATTTGTTCATGAATCGCCCCTTGTGTGATTCGCAGAATCGCAGAATCTTTCTCTAGTTACCTTGAATCTTGCAAATGGCGTAGTTCCACCACATGAATTTGCTGCTGAAGAATACCTCATAAATAAGACAAGTGCATGGGCTACAGGATTCCGAAGTGGTAACTACTGCAGAAAAATTAAGGTAATATCAATATTGCTTACTTTAGTTCAAATAAAACTAAAATTAGTAATTATTACTATTACTTTGTTTTGACCTCGCTGCGTAGGATATGTCTATTAATGAACAAGATGCGCACTGTAAATTTGTAATGCGACTTGTTTCTTCTTTACATTTCTAGAGTCAACAGCTTCCCCAGTGCTTAACTTATGCATGTAACCTCAAAATGTATGTAAGAGGTGAGCTCAAGCTTTCAGGTGAGTCACGATTACTTTCCATGGCGAATTCAATACGTATAGAGTTCTTTCTCCGGACTGAATACCGCATGGAAACGCAGTTTCAAACGTATCTCAACCACTGGATCCGACCCGCTTATTTCGTGGGATCGTGTCGAAATTGTGTTGATCGATTTGAAGCTGCCAAAGATGCTAAAGTCGTAACTCGCTGCACACTCGTCATTTTGGTTTCTTAGTGAAAGTGGTGTAATAAAAGAAAACAACAAAGCTGCTTTTATTATTTCTATAATCTCACAGTATATCTTCTCCAAATTATGCACTAACTTCAAAACCTTGTTAAAATACGCAGAAAACATTTTTTTACAGGTTCCCCAACATAAGCCAAGTGACCAACATAAGAACTTGAAATATTTCTCTTTGAGCCTTGCATATCCGTATTGAATTTGCCATGGGAACGTAGTAAATGAAAGCACAGTGGACTCACATTTGGGTTAAGAGTCCATATAGAGTATGGTCTCAGGATCATTATGTAATGTGTGTACATGTCATTCCAGTTATCCTGTAAATAGTGGCCAAGGTGTGCCCTAGGTGGCTGGAGTACAACCGAAGAAACATGCACAGGCTGAAAAATCAACATTGTGTTACTTAGGTGGTGACACACGAGTGCATGAGAAACAAGAAGTAGCAGTATTAATAGCAATAATAATGCTATTATAATCTATTTGCTGTTAGAATAAAGTATTACATTGCATTCTGTGCTGAGCCTCACCTGTAGTGCACTATTGATTAACTTATCGGCATGTGACAAGAATGCTAATATTGTCACTATGCAATTTCACCTTGTTCAGATAATCTGAATTTAACTGCTCTTTTTATTATATCAACCATTGCACTATTGAGCATATGATAGCATATGTAATCATGTATATCTCATTGTAAGAAAGAATACTCAGTATTTCTGTAATTAAGTTAATGTTAGAAAAAGTATAGAACTTTACATCAGCTGGGTACTCCAAGAAACAAAACTAAGCAACTTTCAGATATTAATCTGCATAAGTGACTCCACACGTTCCAAGTCAGAGGTATCTGATTCACTGTTGTTGTCACGTTTTGATCCCTCATTAATGATTAAACAATTCACTCAGGGGTGTAGCCTTAATGGATGTGAGAGATGAATTACATATCCTGTAAGTTTCCTCTAATTGATAGCAAAATCAATGTCCATTGTAATTGTGGTATATAATTGTTTCAGTGTCATTAAAAATCAAGTTTTCCTAAACATAATTTGAATTCACACCATTCTGCAGCAGTAATATCAAAACAATGCTTGGGTCAACAGCATCTGTCATCAGATGGAGGAAGCTAGTGCTGTGCACTTGATCCAAAGTGCAGACTACATTGCTCGTTAGAAATCACGCTCACATTATTGCATTTATAGTTGTAAATAGAGAGTAATTTGTGATTTGTTTTGCTTCTTGTATGTGTTCTTCAATTATGGATAGGTGGTTATGATTTGGTGATGGTTAGATACTATTAAAGCTAATGTAGGTTAAAGGTAAACTCACATCTGGATGCACAGAGGTGAAACAAGGTGCACCGAATAGTCTTTTCCTTAATGACTTGAAGCTTTCCCGGCGTTGATTATTGGTGATAGTTTCTCGGGCTAACAGCCAGGTCAGATTACCCTAATCTGACCTGGCTGTTAGCCCGAGAAACTATCACCAGTCTTTTCCTTGTTAATAAATGGAATAGCTCTCACTTAAATGAGGTGGGGCATGAACAATTCAGGCTTACGCAGGAGAGTTGCTTCCAGAGAATGTTTCTTTGTCTTCGGTAGGCAGAGTTTCATTATTGGTACTGTGTCACTGTCAGAAGTCTTCAAGCTATCCAATGTCATTGATAATTCTGTGACATCGGTATTGAGTAACAGTAAATTGTGTTTTTATGTCTTTGTCTGCAGGGAAAAGCTTATTACTTTCATGCAATAATATACATTTTTAATTGATAAATGCCACAAATTATACAGTAATAACAATGCAAGGGATAAGGCTTGGGAACAAATACCTGCAAAAATTGGAAATGTTTCAGTTAAATGAATGTAAAACCTGTAATTTAAGGAAGAGCTCCTTGGAATTAAGACTTATTTGATTTTATATTGTGTTCCTATTAAATAGTAACACAAGAAAAATGTATAATCATAGCAGAACGATCACACTTCATAAGGGTTTGTGCAGTGACTTGGTCACACATAGGTGTGAAACTTGTTAAGACTCAAATACGTTTCTTATGGTAAATTTGATGTGAGGTCTGAACTTGAAAGTAGTTTACAACCCTCTAAAATAAACTAAACACTTTATGTGAATATGCACATGCTGTTCATCACTGTAAATATTTATTTTCCTCCATTAACAACTCTGAGTGGTAGTTTTTGTTATGGACAGTTTTTCCAAGGCTTTTAATACCCATTATGAACGAATATTATGTATCATTTAATTTTCATACATGGTCTGGGCTGGATTATTTACAGATAATACTGAGTTGATGTACGGGTGATAACAGTCATCAAAAGTATAGTTTAATGTGCTTATTTTACAGAGAAGAAATTAGTATCTATGTTTCCATGTGCCTATAACTACAAGCTAAAATTTGACAGTATCTATAGTTTTGTTTTATTTTTTAATATAGACAGCCACCTTTGATTTGTCAAAAATGTTATAAGCTTTTTATTATACTATCAATGTTTAACAGATATAAGCCTAGATCAATATGTAATATTACATAAGTACAATCTTCTTTGAGTCTAATAATTTTTACACCTCTGTAATTCTAAATCACTTTTTAATGAATGAACAAAAAAGTTTCAAATGTTTATTTAATTGGGCATCCAGTTAAAAATAAGAAAAATTAATTTATCTACCATGGTTTAAAACAGTATCATTTCAAATCATATTGAATGAATGAATGAAAATAGCCTGTGATGTCCCATTGAGGGCAAAGGTCTCCTACAAGTAGTACCCCTGCTTTAAAACACTCACGTGGTGAGGTAGTCCGGTAAGAAAGTACCGTACATAATACACTAAACATGGTCACTTAATTGTTGTTCTAGTTCTTTCCACTCCTGTCTGTTTCTGGCTATGGTGGTCCACTGTCTTCCTACTTGTTTTCTGAACAAGTCCGACCATTTGCGTCTTGGTCTTCCTGGGAGTCTCTTACCGATGTAAGGGTCCCATGTGGTAGCTTGTGCTGTCCATCTATCATCTTGCAGCCTCATCATGTGGCCGCCCCATTTCCACTTGGTCTTCGTAGCCCGTTGTGCTATGTCTACCGTTGCTGACATCTTGTGTATCAAGGTGTTTTATATTCTATCTTTCAGAGAGATGCCAAGGATCTTCCTCTGCATTTTCCTTTGGCATATCTGTAGAGTGTTTCTCTCTTTGGCTTTGAGAGCCCATGTCTGACAACCATATAATAGCACTGGAAAAACACAGCTTTCGAGTGTCTCCATTTTGAGTCTCCTATTCAGGGATTTGTCCAGAAATATGAATTTTAGGGCCCAGAAAGCTTTCCAAGCTAAGGAAACTCTTTGTTTGATTTCTTTTTCCATTTTGTTGTTAAAGGAAATTATTTGTCCTAGGTATATGTATTGAGATACATACAGCAGTTCCGTTCCTTCAAGATATATTGGGGTTTCTAATCCATTTGTCATTAGTTGTGTTTTAGATTTTTTCACTGTGAGTCCTGCCATCTTACTTTGTGTGTTAAGCTCCTGAAGCATTGATTGCAGTTCCCTTGCAGTTTTGGTGAAGAGGACTATGTCATCAGCGAACCTCAAATTTGTTAGTCTCTTGCGCTGACAGTCGTTAGCAGCATCGCCACTAGGTTGTGCTGTGTCACTAGCAGATGATTTTCATATTTGCCAACATTGCTTTTTTCAACCACACTAACTTTTGTTACCAACACACTAAACACTCGCGCAATGTTGGCTCATTTTATTTTTTATTTTTTTTATTTTTGAGTGGAGAAAAAATCCATTTACAGAGCCCCATGCGCTGGGATTGCACAGATGGGGGACTTTAGGCTTCGCCCGAGGGCACTACCCACTAAAATAACTCCACCGGAAGCGCTGAATTAACACTAATTAATTTTTGTTATGGGGTGTAGCATGGCATCACATTCCCTGCATAGCAACATAAAACCATGTCATTTCAATCACAAAGATATAATTTGTACAGATTCGCTTACAAATTGAAGATAGATTTGACACATTTAAAAGGCATTCTGCCTAAGTTCCCGTCTCTGCTCATAAGAAAGGAACGCCGCCACCTGAGCATGACAGGCCATGGGAGATGTGGAAGTAGAGTCCTAAATTTTCATGGCAACTAGGAATAATTAAAATTTCTGATTTGGATGACTATGGACACTTAGTTAAAAGTTGTGGAATGTCGGGCAAATCGTTCATTTCTGACGTATGTTTAAAGAAATAAAATGTTCAATTCACGAAGTAACTGGAGACACCCAATACTATATTTCTGCTGTATATTTAATGACTTCCCCATCTATACACCAAAACAGAGATTATTTATCTGGACAACAGCATCCTGTAAATTCAATATGGGCAATTCTCTGACTAAACTGTCTTTATACATACATGTGAGAATTGTTATTTATGACCGGCCATGTGTAGGGACTAAGTTGGAATTTTGTATCTTATTTGAGAATTTATATCTACCACTAAGACTTGCACCATGCAGTTTGTTGCTCTAAATTGATGTTCTTAATTGTGTGACCTGAAATGGCAAAATGCCTGTACAAGAATTAAACATTCTCATTTGTTTTAAGTACTGCAGTAATTCTTAAACATGATGTCAAATTGGAGATGTTATAGCTCATACATGACCTGTAATATTGCAGGTGCTTTATACTTAACGATTATTAGGATTAATTTCTCAGTTTATTTGCTGCACATGACCAGTGTTGACTTGTAATGCAATACGTCCTTTATAGTTAACCTCTTTTATCAATTTTTCAACCTATTTGCTGTACACAACTAGTGTGGAAGAACAATTATCAATACAAAAATAATACTGATAGTTACAAGGTGATATAAAGGTGTTTCAAAAATAGGGGGCATAATTTCAGGTATGTATTCCCCGTTTGTAGACAGTCAAAATAGTTCATTACAACATGTGTCCAGAAATGCTTCATTTCCGAGTTATGGCTTTCACAACACTGACTCACCGGAACATTTTTCTTGCTGCAGGGCATTGCCATGAAAGGAGACATTAACAGAATACTGACAGTTAATTCTGAGGCTAAACTTACATTCATTGTTGTGTTTGGCGTTCGACTGTGCATGTACACAAATCAGGAGCTGGCAGAAATGAATTTCATGTATGAAACACCTGTATAATATCTGAGATCACCTAAGGTTATCCATGATAGTGTAGAGATAAAGTTTAATGCTTGTACTGGTATCTCAAAAGGATAGCTGAAGTGATAATAGCATTGGCATAAAGAGGTGAAGATCTATGGTTTGAGTAGTGTGTCATGGACGTAGCATTCAGTTTTTCAAGTCTGATTCAACCTTCTTAGAAGTATGTTGTGAGAGAACTGTGAAAGTTTATGGTGTGGGTTGAACAATGGGTGATGGATACAAAGAAGCTGCTGATTAAAATTATACATATTTTATGGTGTACATATGTTTCTTTGTCCACAGACTTGTTCCTGAAGTTAAGAAAAGTAACATCAGATTCAGCAATAGTTGTGAAATGGATCCCAAAATAGAAATCAAACAAGAGGATCCTCTCTCAGAAGATATGGGCTTACAGAATGTGACAGAGTTCTTTCATGAGGTTGTTACAATGAAGAGAAACAGTGATGATGTGCTTCTGGACAATGATTGTGATGTGCTAGTCAAAACAGAAATTAAATCAGAGACTCCTTTTCCCAAAGATTTTATAAAGCAGATTAAGTCTGAAACTGTAACATGCAGCAAAAACTGGGAGATGGATAGGAAAACAGAAATTGAGGTACAGACTCTGGTTTCGGACTTGGGTTTACAGAATGAGGATGAAGTTGTTCCAGAGGATCCTGTAATGAAAGACAAGAAGCACAATAATGAACATGAAATGGATAGCAAAATAGAAATTAAAGTAGAACCATGGTGGCTAGAAGCAGAGACTTCATCTGTTTGTGATGACATAAAGGTAAGTTTGGTAGAAATCTATTGCAGTTAGACTGTTTCATGAGGTTGATAAATTTGAATTGTTTGATACAATATTAATATGGGAGAATGAATGGCTAAGAGGAAGTTTGTGAATGTATGTAGTGTTTTTCAGATGGTGTATTTAAAGGATTGAAAGTATTATTTGCAATAGTTGTTGAAAAATTATATATTTAAGTAAAGTTATATTGAAATAATACCAAAATAGTCTGTGATATTGTAGGATTTTACTACCACTACACTTGAAATAAGAAATGAAATGAAGTCAAAGGACATTGAATAATTCAAAGACAGTTATAAAACTTGAAGCCATTATCTTCCTTTCATAGAAGTTTGAAAACAGTGTTGTTATAATTAATTTAAAAGGTGAGTCAATAACACTAAACAACACTTACATTATAATTTTCTGAAACGTGTTTTGGAGGTTAACTTTCCAGAAAATTTTAATGTAAGTGTTGTTTAGTGTTATTAATTTACACACCTTTTAAATTAACTTGAAGTCATTGTTTATTGAGCCATTTAAAACTCATGCTGGCTGCTTCTGAAGACTCACTAAACAGACCTAGATATTTAAATTGGCACTTAATATTTCTGGTTTGCAGAACACACCTTTATATTTTGCACAAAAAATTATGAACATAAACAGTAAGTCATTTTCTTCTTGTTCTTCATCTGATTACCCTCCCTGTATAGAGTACTTACACCCCCTAGGAATTACAAGCCAGCCAGACGCCTGTCATGGAGCAGACGGCTCTATGGACCAGACAGAGTGAAGACCTGGAAGCGGGCGGTCAGTACCAGGTAGGAGAGTGAGGAAGTGGATGACATGAAATGCAGATGAAACAGATGACTGGAGTAGTTGGTGGAATGAGTGGTGGGGAAACCAGAGAACCTGGAGAAAACCCACCCAAATGTCACTTCGTCCACTGTGAATACCACTTGCAGGTCCCTTGGATCAAACCCAGGCCTACGGTTTTTAAGTGTGCTTAAAAATGAAAGCTCCATGTTAGTAGATTTACTGGCATGTAAAAGAACTGGGATGAAATTCTGGCACACCGACAATGCTGATGTGATCCTGGCAATTGACAGCGTTGTCAAACAACAAAATACATTTTTAATTTTCTGGGATCAAACCTGGGCCAAGTTGGTGATAGGTGAACAGTCTAACTTCTCAGCCATGGTGCCATCTAGTAACTTTAATGAAAGAAAAACTGAATTAAAATGTATTAACTACATTGTGCACTAATTGCACAAGCAGTATAGATGCACTTGTTTATCAGAAGTTCCGTATGTAAGGTGATATGTAGACAATGTAAAGGTAACATATTTGAGCTCTCTGTTTATAGCTGACCAAATACATGGAACATAATACAAGGGAGTTTCTATAAGTACTCATATTTCAAAATATGTGTTGCTAAGGCAAGTTGGTGTTACCATCTACTGTCATTTCTTAAACATAATCCTGATTCTACCTCTCAAACATTGCCCACATGTGGCTTATGTGTTTAAAAACACAGCAGTAAATTGGCTGGCATGAAAAATGAAAATCACCAAAACAAATTTGGCACTTATTCATAGGTTATTTTGGATTTAGTAGGCATTTTGAATTGAATTTGCTAAGTACTAAAGCATTTACACCTTGAGCTGCCCTTAAACTTAGGTCCTGGCCCTTTTGTAATTGGGTAGCCTCTAAGATTTCTTTCATGTGTTTACATTTTGACAGGTGTGGTCCTCCAGACATTCTGGGGGTTGTGAGAGAGCGATGTGACTGCCAAAACATAAAATTATGGTGCTCTCTAAAAAGCGGTTACTATTACTGCTATTGCTCTATGAGTGAAAAATATTGTAGAGCAAGAGGATTAATGACTTCATTGTCAGAAATCCAGCATTAGCTAACAACAACATTTTGACATGTGATAGTGTTCATCACTTTGCTAATGTTTGCAACTTCCTTCAATTTTACTTTTATCTTTTGCACTGCTTTTCTAACCTATTCTTTTTATGTTTCTCTTTTCCTTAAAATTCTTTATTATTTTTAAGTCACTTATTTCTTTGCTAAATTTCCTAGCAACTTGCTCCACCACAATAATTCACTTTCTTCTTAGCCCTTTATTATTCACTTCCACCTCCTTTCCACACGAAACCCAAGCTTTTTCATTTTCCTGCTCAACTTTGGCTCTGAACTTTTCATCCTATCCTTCCTTCTAACCTGACTATAGTTACTAAAACCACACGTTCTTCCTTATCACACACCACAGGGTAGCAGTTTCACTTCTTTTCTTGGGTTTTCTGTGTATTAGTACATCTTTACTTTCTCTACTATGTGTAGTAAGTAGGGGAAGTATTGTATTTGACCCAAAAAGGTGATGTCAAGATGTCACCAGAAATATGTGTTTAGAGGCTCCCTGAGTGAAAAAAGAAGCAGTTTTAGAAAAAGGTCTGTGTGTGTTTGTGTCTGAACAGCATAACCCAAAAATGAAAAGTTGGTTAGAAACCTAAGTTGGTATTTAAATTTCATATCTTTCAAGGATGCAAAGATTTTGAAGAAATATCCTCCACCTTAAACTACCCTTGCATAGAAAAACCCAGTTTGTGACTATCTTATTCCCTGCTCCTGTCTCTCTATGCCTCACAAGCATTTCTGCCTTAATTTTCCCTAAATACATGAATAATTGAATCATATATTATAATTTTCTAAACTTTCCTTTTGTCAATATTGTGTTCTCTAACCCAAACATATACTTTGTCCATTTTTAGTAATAGTGTAGAAGCATTAAAAGTGAAGCATTTCAAATGAAAGTAAATGAGCAGTGGGTAAGCTCATTTACACACTCCACTAAAATTCGCAATACCTGGACATGTTTTAACGTCTGTTGCTCTCATAATCAGTTCCTTGCCCACTGACCTGAGTAGGTCAGCAACTGATGACAGCATTGGATATGTCCAGGCTTTCCTACTCATTTATTTTCACATTCTCTAATTCTTTGTTTTCTTACACCCCATTACATGAGGAAATGCCAAATGTTTGTTTCCACACATCTATTAACCATATTATGCAGGAACTTCAACTAACTTTGTGTTGACGATTGTATATTTGAATTATTGTGTTACAGGATGGGGACTTTTCTCCAGTAAAATCTTCAAGGTAAGACTTGTCTCTTTTCAATTACAGTAGAAGCCTGAAATAGTGTGGTCCAAAATACCACGGATTTGGATTTGACACGGGGGAAACTATGTCCTGCGAAAATATATTGTACTTTTTATTTAGTTTTTACTTTTGTAAAATTTTGTTTAAAATTTTCTTCAAAGAGTGGTACTGGAATATACTTTTCACTATCCCTAGTGTAGACCTTGGTCACTGCGGTAGCTGCATTCATAGCTTTGACGTAGTTCACTTTATCACCAAAACTGTTGTGAAGTAATGAGACCTGCACATTAGTTGTGTATGTTAGTGAAGTTATATATATACCATTAACAAGAAGATTCTGTGTATGGAGGAGCAAAATTAATTGAACAGTATTCATCTCCATCTTACTACAAAAAGATGCACAAAAAAGCAATATTGTGAATTATGCCGCCAAACAAAACTTGGTGTTTTCTTTAAGACAATGCAAAATTAGATTAGTCTAAAATGGGTACAGTGTAAATTGCATATATTATATACATTAACATCGGTTGTAGGACTGCAATATACATCCCTAGCATAATTGGTGTGGAATTGCTTTTAAAAGTGGTGTACTTTACTGTATATTACATACTTCACAGTGTATGTAATTTATTATTGCACGAATGTTTCCCACCATCTCTGTGAGAGCAATTTCTTTCACTTCTAAGCTCAGGTTTCAATATACTACGGAATCATAATGCAATAACAACTGCGTTATTTCAGGATTTTACTGCACAAGTTTTCTGCTTCTTGTGTTATATTTACTTTTAATTCTTATATACCATTACTTTTATGTTGTAGCAGATGTTTGGTGTCCTTGAACTAATACAAGTGCAAATATAATAATCAGACCACTAAATTACATATTGAAATTTTATGTATTTGCTGTACAATTGGGTCCACAGAAAGTGCAAAGGTTATCATACCCTTGACTTGTATAAGGACGGATCAAATACATACTAGATACAATGAAAAGACAAACTATTGACAGTGAAGCAATATAAATCAAGAAATATAATATATATAAGGTTTACATATATTTGTTAAATTCTGAATATTTCAAATGATATCAGTTTCACGAGAACCTCACTCACATCACCAGTGTCATTTACTTTTATAGTCGCCATCATTACACATACTAGGAGATGTATTTTTTCCTATCGCATTACTAACAACCAAAAGCAAAACAATTTATTGACACAATTAATCTGCGGTATAGGAAATTCATTACCCAATCCTTATCCTTCAAACTCAATATCTTCAAAACCTGAGTCTACTTAATTGTTTTAATAATGTAATCTTTGGATTTATTTAATTATTAAATGACTGAAAATGATCTGCCACAGCTGGTTTATCAATCTGTTTCTGTATAATATTTTAAAAAGGTTCTTTCACTCTGGTTTTCAAATGACAGTTTTACCAATGTAAGCCCTGTCACAAACAGCTGAATTGTTAAATGCTAGAGTTTTTATAATTTGAAAGTTTATCCTGTTTAGAAATATTTAGCACCATTTAATATTGTTTATTTTGATGAACCAAAAATAATCCATATTCTTTAATACTTATAAATTTGTTAGCTCAAAGATAATAAGTACTTTTTTTAAAATTGCAATCATCTTTTAGTTTCTTAGGCATAGAAAGTTCTTTTACAATCTTTTGGTGTATAAGTCTCTCCATTTTTTGTGTATAAAACCTAATTAAAGCAGTGTCTGTGATTCTATGCTGTGTTAAATTCTTCCTTCTTAAGTGGTGTAGTTATTGACTTACAAATTGAACTAGTAAAAGCAGCACATTTATGTGAAAAATATTAAAACTTATTTTTTATAGAATAATCAATATGAGTTGTTTTTCTATGAATGTCAATTCAATTGTTACATTTTATTATCCTAAAATCTAGGAAGAGACAATCATTATTTTCAATTTCATGGCACTTTATCTTGAAAATTTAAGTATAATTTATGTGTTTATCAGGAACAATAGCAGAAATTTCATCCCCATATCTATATCAAGTTTTGAAAATTAAATTCAACTACTGATTTGTATGTCATAAAAGCTCAAAAAGATCCACAAAATATGGCAAAAGTGGACTAACCTATTGCTACACAGAGGTTTGTTGAAAGAAATTTCCTTTAAAATTGAAAAAAAATTTTGATCCACACAAAGATTGGTAAGTGTAACAAAAACATTTGATTCTGAACTTAATCATTTTGCTAAAACAATCAAAAAGTTTTTTTCAAGAAAGGCTAGGAAATAAAAGCTATCTGAAAAGAATTTTTAATACTTAAAACTGTCAAATGTATCGGAAGTACTGAATGTTTTATTTAACCATTTAGCTACATTGTAAGTACGTGAACTTATACAATTTGTAACAGGCAATATTTTATTTCCCAATTTATGAATTTTTTCTGTTATATCGTTCACAGTCTACAGTTGTTTGTGACCATGACACATCTGTATATGTTTACTCTGTCACAGAAACAGCTGACTTTGATAAATTAAATTATTTTGTTGTTTAACGACGCTGTCAATTGCCAGGATCACATCAGCGTCGCCGGTGTGCCGGAATTTCGTCCCGCAGGAGTTCTTTTACATGCCAGTAAATCTACTGACATGGAGCTGTCGTTTTTAAGCACACTTAAAAACCATCGGCCTGGGCCGGGTTTGAACCCGCGACCTTGGGATCAGTAGGCCAGCGTCTAACCCAGACCGACTCTGACTTTGATGATACAATCACTCAGCACTTACTGAAGCTGCTTCTCTTCAAGATTAAATCTGCCTTGACGTTTAATGTTCCAAAATGTCTGTCCAAACGTACAGTTCTTCCATGATGACTGCACACACACACATACACACACACACTAACAGCTATCGACTACAAGTACTGCTTTTCTCTGTCTCACAAAACTCTCGTCTGGCAAGCTTATTCCAGGAATGATGTAGCATGGATTTTTCTGGAAATACACCTTTTCCTGAGACCTTTCACAGGCAAGCTGGCAGTCGAGAGCATGCACACGTTCCAGGAACCCCTTTGTTCTTCTGTATTGATTGTTTTCAGTCAAATATTCACAAGCAGTGATATGGAATAATGTAATCTTGGTTCTTATTGTGTGCTGCTGCCAGAGGCTGGTGTCACAGTATGTTTTTGTTAAGTAGGTACTGTTTTCACTTCATTAAAGAGGAATATAACCAAAAAATCATGTTTCTTCCTAAATGAAGAATATGGCCTTCAAAATGCAGGGATAATTATGTCTTTTTACTGCCCAAAACCATTATTGCTGTGTAAACAAAATGGTAAACATCTCATAAGTTTGATACCATTAATGTTTTCCATTTGAGAGATGTTAAGAAATAATATCTTGGATTCACAAAGTAAATCCAGCTGTAATACAAAATAGTTGTTTTGCACAAAGAGTTTAAATCTACAATTGTCACTTATATCTGAGCATTTATCCATTGTTAGCAGAGATTTTTTCAGATCAAATTATTTCATTAATGATGCTGAATCCTTAAACATTTCAGATTATGTATGGAAGGATTTTCTGGTGCTAACAGTGGTAATTCACCATTGCTCCTTGATGAAGTTTCAGGAAAAGATACAAACTCATTAAGTGGAGAGGATCACCATGAATGTAAATATCAGAAAAGTGATGTCTCAGAAATACCAACCGTAGAACCTGTTTTCTCAGAACAATCTGGTAACTGTAGTGATGGGGGGGAAATGTACATAAGGCCGTTATATTTGAGTAGAAAGAATTTTATTCATAAGGGCCAAAATTCACACAAGTGTGACACTTGTGCAAAAGGCTTTAATTGCCCTTTGCATTTTAAAACAAGCAATTTGATTCGTGAGGTTAGGAAGCCACACCAGTGTACAATTTGTGATAAGAGCTTTACTCGGATATCACATTTGAAAATACATAACTTGATTCATGAGGGTAAAAAGCCACACCGGTGTAATATTTGTGATAAGTGCTTCACTCGGGAGTCACATTTGAAAACACATAATTTGATTCACGAGGGTAAGAAGCCACATCAGTGTAAAACTTGTGCTAAGAACTTTACTCACTTGTCAACTTTGAGAAGACATTATTTGGTTCATGAGGGTACGAAGCCACACCAATGTAAAATTTGTGATAAGAGCTTTACTCTTTTATCAAATTTGAAAGCACACAATGTGATTCATGAAGGTAAGAAGCCACATCAGTGTAAAACTTGTGATAAAAGCTTTGCTCGCTTAGCAGATATGAGACAGCATGAATTGATTCATGAGGGTAAGAAGCCACACCAATGTAAGACATGTGATAAATGCTTTACTCATTTGTCACAATTGAAAAGACATACTTTGATTCATGAGGGTAAGAAGCCACATCAATGTAAAATTTGTGAAAAGAGCTTTTCTGAGTTATCAAATTTGAGAAAACATAATTTGATTCATGAGGGTAAGAAGCCACACCATTGTAAAACTTGTGATAAGAGCTTTACTCAGTTGTCTACTTTGAAAAGACATACTTTGACACATGAGGGTAAGAAGTAACAATGGGTGGGGCATGTTACTTCATCAGAGTTACTTCATGGAAGTAACTCCAGCTCCCCTACAAGGAAATAGTTGTGGATTATTGTGTTGGGGTAGCATATCTGCCTCACATTAAAAAGGTTGGGAGTTAGAATTTGAGATAAGCTTGTTTCCAAGGTTTTCCCCACTCCGAAAACAATGCCGGTAACTAAGCTCTAAAAGCTTCAGGTTAGCTGAACATAATTTCAGGCATTTCATCATGCAGTATCGCATGGTTAAAAGACAAACTTGTTTATTAATCTCAGTCTTCTTTTAAGAGAGGCTATTTCACTAGAAAATTGTTGCTTTGAGAGAGATAAGCAATAGCTGACAGCTTTAGTGGAAACAATTAGTGATGTAGTTTAATATGGTTCAGTATATGACAATTTTCCACTTAGAGGGTAACATAAAACAAAGACCACAATTCTCTATTGACAATTCAGGCTTATATCTAATACATCTAGTAAGTTGATTATACCACAGTAGGATATTAATATAAAAAACTGGCCATCAGTAAATTTTGTTTATATATTCCAAAACTGTATAGGTAAAAGTTTGCAGAGGTGGTTAATGGTATATACGGTTTGCAGTGTGACTGAAACTATCAGTGCTTATACAATTTTGTTACAATTCACATGAAGATACATAGGAAGGTATTAAAATATGACACAAGTAAATTAATATAAAATGTGTCATTGAATATAATAAAGACATTGAAATAACTATTTTGAGATATTGCCTACCTTATATTGCGATGCCCTTCTAACCTTTTTCCCCTTTGGCTGCCAAGATTTGATGAAATCCGATGCCAATTGCCTTTGAATAATGCCATGATCCGATCTAATCCGATGAGGTTGATTTTTGGCGTTACAAATTATGCACCTCTATCTAATCAATGATATGTAAACTGTGTGTTGGTATCATTGTTTGTGTGTTGATCTCTCTATTTCCTGTACAATGAATGTTTCTGAGGTCACTCGGGCATTTCCGCACGCTAGAAGAAGAGAGTGGTTAACACATGTGTAAGTTGTTGCGTGCAGAGCTTATTAATTATTCTATATACAGTGATTCTTCATGGCGTTTGCTTAATGACCATTAAAAAATGGCATACAGGAATAAAAAATCTTTCACAGAAAATGAAATTGCAACAACATTGCTGGAAAGTGACAGCTGTAGTGATATTTCTTTGCGATAATGATAATTGGCTTAGTTTTAGGAAGCACCCAGGGATATCTTTCTCTGCCAGTCATTAAAAACCCCAGTGCCAGTATTTTCTTATATTATGTGGAAGCCATGTCTACTATCTATACCGCCAGAGCACATGCTCTGGTTCAGGGAACATGGCCTATGCATTCTCTGAGAGAAAAATCAGATAACATTTGCAATTTTGAAAACTATGGTGAAGGTTTAGTTGCCCTTTACAGTCCTGTAAGCCAGTATTTCCTAGACTCAATAAGCAAGTTGAATGTAGGTTACAAAGCTATAACATGCCATAGTGAATGAAGGAGTGCTGCTGAAGAAGTGGTGTTGACAAATTGTGCTTTAACTTCCAGCTACTGTTTTGGGACAGCATAATACATTGCACATCGAGACTGCGTTCTTGCATCTCAGTCCTTTAATAAGATGAAAGACTCCTCAGTGAAGAGCTACAACATAGTGACATGAGGAATCTTATGTGTTGTTTGTGACTCCAATAAGAAACGAATGGAAACACACATCCTGTTTTGTAGATCAATTTAGTTCATCACAGTAGCTTTCAATACATTCCACAAAGGTTGAATTTGGTATCTGAAATGTTGCAAAGTGCATTGGAAGTAAAAAATTTGCTTGTGAGTGTAATAGCTGTCAATTACCCATTTCTGGAAAACTTTGAAATCCAATGGACATTGAAACAAAAACATTCTGATGTGTTGCACTCACATGACTTTCTCTACTCTTTTACTAACCATTCTTACAAACTCTTATCCCTATATTTTTTCTAGTTAGTACAATGTTGTTGTTGTTAGCTAATGCTGGATTTCTGACAATGAAGTCATTAATCCTCTTGCTCTCCAATATTTTTCACTGATGGATGGGGTGTTAGAAATGGCTGGGCATATTTGAAGGTGGTGTCGATCCATTTGCTCTTGCAGATCACATAGAGCACAGAGTGGTGAAGAATATATCCCAATTTGGATTAAATGTTTTGCCAGACAGTCATGTCCTGTAATCAACCTGAAGGTTGCAACTGCTGTTTTTCGAGGATACTCAGGAATTACTGTTTGAATGTTTGATAGTTCCCATCTTTTATTCTTTGATTTTTCATAGTAATATTTTGCAATAATTTTTTTGTATTCAGAGTTGACTAATCTTTTAGCTGCATAAAATGGTAGATTAACTATAGATTTCTGTACACCACTGGTATCCTTTTTTGCAAGAAAATCAGCTTTCTCATTACCACTCAGTCCACAGTGAGCTGGTATCCATTGGAAGACTAGGTGTTTTTGAAGTGCTGTTAGATGGGTAAGGATTTTCCCACATTCTATAATTGTTTGGTTTTTTTGGTGATAACTTGGAAGTAATTGCTCTAATTGCTGCCCTGGAATCTGAGAGAATAACTGCTTGCTGAAAATGTGAAATTCTGTACAAAATATTTAATATCTCGTAGGGCCATTCGAATTGCTTCAATTTCTCCATCAAAGTTAGTAGTTCCATAACTTAAAGATTTGTAACAGGAAAAGAGGTGACATGTGGCTCCAGCACCTGCTCCATCCTAGTTTGATATAAATGATCCATCAGTATTATTATGCAGCCATTCGTGTTCTGCAAATCTAGTATGGATTGTCTCTAATGCCAATAATTTTAGAACACTAGTTGGAGTATCACTTTTCTTAACTTCTTCTGTCAGGTGTAAATAATATGTGATGTCTAATGTTTGTGTCGGATTGACTTTAGATATGAAGTTTTTCTTTGAATTAGGAAGGCATACATTCTTCTTGATGTTTTGAATTTTGGAAAGAAAGCTCTCCTGAGTCTTTAGTGTATGTGTAAAATTTCTCTTATGCCATGTATTGAATGGGAATCTAATCAACTTTTCGTGTTGAATAAGAGCCGCTTTTTCTATTTCATATTCAATGGGGTATTGGTTGGTTAGTATTTCCATAGCTGCTATTGGTGTGGTTTTGATAGCACCTGTAATTAGTCTCAGACTTTGGTTTTGAAAGATTTGAATTGTTTTTGTGTTTGCTGTTACAAGAACTTCGCTGCAGTAAGTAAATAATGGGTTTATATATACATTGTACGTTGTGTTAAGAGTTGCTCTGGAACATCCCCACTTCATTCCTGTTAGACGTTTTAACAGTGAAAGGCGCCTCTCTGCTCTTTGTATTACATTTGCTATTTGTTTGGTCCATGTAAGTTTGGTATCAAATGTAACTCCTAAATACTTTGCTTCCTTTGTTTCTGGTAATTGTTGACCCTGAAATTTAGTTTTATTTTTAGTGGTTTTTTGTTAGTGAAAAGATTTGGTAGTTTGATTTTGTTGTATTAACAGTCATTAAATTTTCTTTGGTCCACCTTTATAGGTTGGTTAAGGTTTGTTGCATGGTTTTTTCTAGTTCTGTACTTTTGCTTTTTGGTTTTGAAGTCCACATTACTAAGTCATCAGCAAATAGTGCACACTTCACACCTTGCACCTTCAGTTGCATTTCACTTTTGGACAAAAAATCATGACATAAAGGTAGAACCGAAACTTCTCAGACACAACCGGAAAACAAGAACTGTCCACATGGGAACAAATCTTCATTTTAAAAAATAGAAACCGAGTATTGAATTTCGACATTCCTCAGAAAGATATTTGCAGCAAGTTCCTTGAACCGTTACCAGAAGACACATCAGAAGAAGCATCGCCATCCACACCATGAAACACCATGGAAACCCAGTTATTGTCCGGTTGATAATGGAGGAAATTTTTTTTCTTCCTTGGCCAAGAGGTCTATCGGAAGCTATACGGCCACACTAACTATTCTGAGGTAGTAATGTGTCGTACCAACAGTACGAAATTGAAGATATCATTAACCGAATGATATTGCGGGCACATTCATAAATTCAGGTTAACTAGATACTATAAGTAAGAAAACCGTGATTTAGTATATGATATAAAAATGCAGAGAAGATCGGAGTAAGAGAAAGAAAACCACAACGTTGTATATGACGAAAAATCGTCTGTAAAACGCGTTCATTTTTTATGGTCAATTGACACCGGAAAAACTAGAAGTTGGGAGTATAGGTCTGAATAAAATCGTTCTACCTTGTGTGCAAGGTTTGGACATCCTAATAAAAGATGGTCTAAGGTGGCCTCTTGACCACAGTTGCAGTAAGGTGTGGTCCCAGAACAACAGCGGAACAAGTACGCCGGAGTGTAGCAGTGACCCACACGCATTCGCGAGAACAGTGAGATGAAGTGACGCGGGTAACGTAAAGAAGCAAACCAAGGACGATTGAGGGGCTGCAAGGGTGGAAGACAGGGACAGAAAACATGTTCTGTATTTGTAAAGGCTTCGCACTCCTGGATCCATTGAGAAAGAAGAGAATGTCTGCCAGATCTAAATAATTCCCGTGGGGGTACAGTGATTGGAAAAATGTTATCAGAAAAGCAAGCAGATCAGGCTAATCGATCGGCGATCTCGTTATCATAGATACCAGAATGACTAGGTATCCAAGCAAAGAGCACCCTTGTGATCCCTAGGGTAAGATGGAGCGATTTGAATGCCTGTACATACCAACAAGTACTGGGTGATAACGAAGGACTCTAGCGTCTGCAATGCACTCAAGGAATCAGTATAAATATTCGCTGTTATGAATTCTGTATTTCTAAGAAAGTCTAGAACCTTGTAGATGGCGAAAAGCTCTGCAAAATAATTAGAGCAAAAATCCGGTAGCCGAAAGGTACGTCGTACTTACAACTCCGGTGAGAAAAAAGCTGATCCTACCCTCGGGGGTCCCCCTGATGTGAGCCATCGGTAAAAAAAGCTAGGCGGCCAACTCCTGCAACAGGAATAGGAGCCTGGAATAATAGTCGTGCTCGGAAGGCTACAGGATAATCTAAAATACGCACACAGGCCGTGACATACGTAATGGTATGTAAGCTTGTGACATAGTCAAAAGAATAGCATGCGTAAGTTTCTGCACGATGTAAAAACCGGGCGTGGTTTGTCAGAAAGCGGTAGGCTAGCATGAGTGGTAAAGTCATGACTTCCTTATGAAGCCACCCTTCTGGACAGCGTTCCAGTAACAATTGTAACTTAGGGAATAGTGGAAAGGTTGTACTGCCCCAACGGGCGAGAAGATAGCATAAAGTCACCACCGGGGCAAGATGTTTCAAAGGGGTGAGGCCTAGTTCTCTGTGCATTACCTTTATTGTTGTCGAGTGGGCATAGCCCACCATAAGTCGAAGAAATCGATTGAGGCTTACTTGTAAGCGCAATAGTGCACCTGTAGTAGTTATACTCCAGAGAAAGAATCCATAGGTGATCATACCCTGCACTATAGCTTTGTATAGGTGCAAAAGTACCTTGGGGTGGGAGCCCCAGTTTTTCTATAATAACGCACGAAAGAAGAAGAGCTTACTGTCCAACCTGTTGCGTAAGCGAGAAATATGTCCCCACCAGTTTAGTCGATGATCAAATGTGTTACCCAAGAAGGTGTATGTATTAACCTCACGTACAGGTTGGGATTCCCAGTAAACTGGGGGAAGGCGAATGTGTTGACGATTGCGGGTAAAATGTACGAGAGCAGCTTTCTCTTTATTCACTGTTAGTCCTTTAGAGACGGTCCACTCTCTCAAGGCTTCTACGGTGTTATTTAAGGAAACACGAGGTTGTGTTACATTGCCACCAGTCACGTATAGTACAATGTCATCCGCGTACACCAACAGTCGAGCATGAGGTAGAACTACCTCCGCCATTCCTGTGATGTAAACCAGAAATAGGAGTGGACTAAGGCATGAACCCTGTGGCAAACCCTCACTTGTAGTCCGGGGTCCCACCAAAGTACCCCCAGAACACACTGTAATGCGGCGCTCCACAAACAGCTGATATAATAAGTTACAAAATCGCGCAGGAACACATAGTTGTGCCAATCGGCTAAAAAGTATGAGCAGCGAAACACAATCAAACCCTCGTGCGATATCTAGAAAAAGTGCGTCGAGAGTAGTATTTTCTTTATAGGTTAAGTAGATATCTGTTACCAGAAGGGATAAGCTATCGAGAGTAGAGCGGCCTCTGCGGAAGCCGTTATACCATTTAGGGAAAAAATGTAGATGTTCCAGCCAATGATACAGCCGGGTGGCGAGTAGGCGTTCAGATATTTTGCGGGGGCAAGAGGATAAATCAATGGGTCAAAAGTTAGATGGAGAAGTGGGAGGTCTTCCTAGTATCAAGAAGGGGAGCACTGTGAAGTGCTTCCAGGTAACAGACAGAATACCATAACTCAGAAAATAAAGTAAAGTAAAAGTTGCTCCTTCCAGGAATGTGGCAGCTGCCGGAGCATCGCATAGGAGATCTCATCAGGACCAGGAGAGGTGGATTTAGTACCCGACAGAGCAACTACAAACTCCGACTGGGTGAAAGGATCCAGTAAGGGATCATCAGGCATGGAAACAAGCGAAAGCATGCACGGTGGAGGAGGTGATGTTGAATCAGGCGTATACATATACAACAAATTGGTGAGGACCTCAGGTTCTACAAGCTACGTGCAGGTAATTCACCCCTAAGAGAACGATATGTCCACAGTTCCTGCATAGGAGTTTCGAAGGAAAAGGAACTGACCTTCCTTAGCCAAGCAAGTCTCTTTACTGAGCGGAGATACCTTCTTGTCACCGCTACCAGTTTTTTATAGTGTAGATAATCCGCGAGGGATAGCGAGCGCCGGTAAGTGGCCATTGCTTGTCTGCGTCGAGCTATATAACTGGAACATTCTGGGGTCCACCAAATCGGAAATCGTCGTCTCCTGGCATGAGGTACGTAGTAGGGATGAAATGTATCCAAGTAGGCATGTAGGATCTCTATGGATTCGGTATACTTATGTATCCCACAAGAATTTGACAATAATTCTAAGCGCTCCTTAAGGAAATTTCGGAAGTTATCCCAATTGATAAGGGACAGTCTACGACGGGGCATAGGAGGAGTTGTTACACATTGCGAAGAGGAGCGATATTGCAGCAATATAGGGAAATGGTCGCTTCCCCACGAATCGGGTAAAATGGACCAATCCCAAAGAGTAGTGACCAGGACTGCACAAGGCCAAATCAACCACTGTTGGAACAGTACCTGGTGCAGGAATGCGTGTAGGTAAAGGGTGATTTAAGCAGCTAATCTGGCGATGAAGTAGACAGCATGCTAGGGAAGCACCTTCCCTCGTATCTAGAGAATTGCCCCAAAAGGAGTGTCGGAGATTAAAATCGCCTAAGATAATAAATGGTGGCCACAAATGTTGGAAGAATCGATCCCATTGTGCCTCAGTAGGGCGAAAAGTAAGGGGATTATATAGTGCAATAATTGTGAGGGAGCCGAATAGTATTCCTACTGATTGTACGCTGGGTGGAGTGTACGGGCACATGTACTCCGTAAAAAAGTGATTGATGTGCCATGAGTGCTACACCACCGTAACCATCCGCGCGGTCTCAACGGAGAATACGAAAGGAAGGCAGAGAAAAGGGTACACCCGATTTCAGCCACGTTTCGCAAAAGGCTGCCACATGTATATTATAATTACATAGATGAAATGTTAGTTGTGGAAGCTTAGAATGTAAACTTCGGGCATTAAACTGCAATAAATTAAGCATGATCGTTTCTAAGGAAACGGAGGTACGAAGAATGTCACAAGAATAATCGGTAATAAGCTTCGGAGCGTAATCTAGAATTTGATGCATTTGGGTTTCCTACAAATGGAGCCCAAAGTCACGACTGAAACATTCTGAGAGTTGCATGGCAGGGGCCACATGTAGAGGCTGAATATCCCTAGGAGAAGCGGAGGATCGGTCTCTAATAATCATTCTCGGTAACATAGGGTTGCCGTCACCTCCAGTAGGGGAATATATAGCTGAATGAGAAACTGAGGGGCATCTACCCGACGCAGCGTATAGAGCATCAGTGTAAGATTTTAGGAGTTTTGGAGAGCCATGTTGTATGTTATCTTTCTGCAATTCTTTAACTTTGCGCTGTTTTGATGTGGTTGAAGAGAGGTGAGATGGAGCATCAGAAGAATAAATGTGACCAGTCGGGGGCGTCACTGAGCACAAACTACTCAAAGTGGAGACGGCCACCCTTTCCGGAGTACTTAAAAACTCTTTGTGGAAAAGAGGGTTGTTCTGTGTATTCCGTGGTATCTGTTTAGCCGCATGTAAAAAGGTACAATGTTCAGAGAGCATCAGGCGTTGTATTTGTAGTTGGCGTATTTGTTCCGAACAGTTTGACTCATTGACCTCATGCGGACCCCCGCAATGAATACGAGCCATTTCAGATGAGCGTGCGGAGAGCAAATGGGCTTCACCACAACGCACACATCGGGCTTTGCTGCGGCAAACCGTTGAAGTGTGGCCGTATCGCACACAATATGTACAGAACCGCAAGACCGGTAGATAAGGTTCCACAGGAAGAGAACAATAGTATAGATATATTTTGTCTGGAAGGGAGGACGCACGCCAAGTAATTACAATTGATGCGGTCGGTAGGTATTGTACTATGCGGTCAATCACAACTTTCCTGTTTAACCGGTGAACTCGACTAACCAGAAAACGCCCATTGTTCTGTAATTAAATAAAAATCTCAGATTCCGGGCAATCCCTATCCACCTGGCGGACAATGCCCTGCTTATAAAGTAGATTGAAGGGAATAAAGCCCTTCAAGTGGTGTACCACTAATAAAGGGGATTGTAACAAATCGTTTGCCTGATCGGCAGTAGTAAAGGTGACTATAACCTTTCGGTTACCACTTGGCCGGATAGAGTGTATTACATTTGTATGTAATAATTTACCTATTGCAACGAAATTTAATGACTTGCGTTCTTCCTGTAAGGGAACAAGATGGACTTCATATGGACCCAAATCGGTGTCCAGATACCTATCTGTGCACAGCGTGGGTTCTGGTGGGTCCTTCGTAGGTTGCGGACGATCCTTCTCCATTTTTGGAACCCTTCCTAAATCGTCTTCACAAATGCAGACTCACAAGGAAAACACACACACACCTAAACGCTACGAAACAAAACAAAAAAATTTCCTCCTCCCAGTTAATGTAGCCAGCTGTCGACTGAGCTCTACCAAGCCAAAGAGGATTTTTCACCACGCTATCTAACGCACAAGATGGAGTCCCACTCGCTTTAGCAACCGTGTGTCCGGTTCCTTAATTAATGGAGGAAAGTTAACCTTCGAAACTCATTCCTGAAAATTGTGTTGTAAGTGTTATTAATGGACTCACCTTTAAAATTAAAATAAGGAAGCATATTTATTTTTGTAATAATCTGAATTCAGGAAAGCAGGACGTGTAATAACTATTCCGGAAAGCAGTTGAATCGTTGCTTTCTGTCATTTCAGATGAGAATTCTGCGTGCAGACGACCCAAATTTTGAAGAAAAGGCAATGCTTCTTGAAGATAGTGGCTCCGAGAATGATTTTAGCTCCGACGAAGAAATTGATTATGTGGAGTCTGATGATGTAATAATGACTGATACAGATGGTGAAGATATGGCTAGACCAAATATTGATATGTGTATGAGCAGCGACGAAAATTCTCCTCTAACTAGGCAACGTGGACGTAAAAGTAGGTTAGAATCTGAACATTCTAGTAATTCCGCATCTGAAAGTGAAGAGAATGGCAACATTTCTTCGCCACCTGAAAATCTATATATTGTGATGCCACCAAAAAGTATTCTGAAAGGGAAGAATAAACATCGCTAGTCTGCGAAGCCCGCTAGTCGTTCAAGATGCCGTAAACCAAGTAGAAACATATTGGACAGGCCAAAGAAGCGGCAATGGCCACTGAGTGTGTTTTATGGCATGATGCATATTGGCTGTGTAAATGTCTGGGTTATCCACAGTCACAATAATCAGCGCCAAGCGACACACAAATTGGCAAGGAAAGACTTTCTAATACGCTTGTCTGGGAAACTCACTATGCCGTGGATGGCGAAGAGACTGGAGTCCCCCAGTTTATAAACACACCTACGGGTAATGATACATGATATTCTTCCAGAACAGTCACCCTCCCAAAGGCAAGATCCACAGGCAACAAGAGAACGATTTGCCATGTCTGCCCTTCTGAACAAAGAAGAATGACAACAACGTACTGCAAAGAACATAGGGCAAATCTTTGCACAAATTGTTGCAAGTGAGGCGAGATACAACTGTCTCTCTCTCTTCTCATAACAGTTTAAGTGAGTCAAGATAATATTTTGTGAGGCAGCATAAATATTTGTGAGATAATAGTAGTGTATTTTGTAATGGAAATAAACAGTAAATTTTACGAGACTTAATGTTTATATACCATAGGAATAGGGTCAGTGTTCCAGGGTTAAGTTGGATACCATAAAGAACCCAAAATAAACATAAGTAAAACACTATGCAAAATCATTTTTGAACAACTTCAAATACCGCAAGAAGATAAGCAAGTAGAGAAAGCTATGTGAATGCAAGATTTTTTTAACATCCTCCAACGTAATGTCATAGCGGATGGTGAATGGATGAATTGGGTGAAATGATGCTCAAATTAACCCAAGGCCCATAGAGCTTCAAGTTACCTGACATACAAAATTTACTTGTTACCTATTATCATGTAAACTGTAACAAAGAAAATTTTACAAACTTTATGATAGGGTTATTGAGAAATCTAATACAAGAAGTCGTTCAGCAGCTCTTGCATAACCAAGATTCTCCAGGAGATGGGAATTCTGGTGGTAGCACTGGCTGTCGTGATCGTATGGTTATAACGTTCTGCAAAATAAAAGATCTGACCGATTTACAAACGTATTTCATGAAAGGTAATGTGATACCAGTACCAATGCTATCTCGAGCAGTAGGCACCAGCACGGTGTGGAGGAACATGTTGATAAATGTAAGTTCATCATTGTGATCAACCACTGCTGTGTAAACTTTTACTGAAATAGTTCAGGAAGATATATCTTTTAAATTTACTCATGGCAAGTTCTTTATATAAATTAGTTGAATATTATGAATAAATGTAAGAGAGATAAAGCTGAACTGACCATTAGATATCCTTGCCTTTATTTTATTTTGTCACCCTGGACATAGTGTTATCAAACGCTGAAGCATACTAAAGAATCGCCACATTACTATTTTCTTAGATCTAGAGCTGCTAACCGTTTGGTTCTTTATCTTGAAAGCAAGCAAAATTTCTAGGGAATTAATGATTTCACCCCAAGTGATACCATTCTCTAAACATCACATCATAAGGGACGATTGTTTCTAAACAAAAGCTAATAAACTAGAAAGTTGTTGATAAATTTAGTTGTATAAAATGATAAGATGGAGCTAACAATCACTTTATTTAGAACTATATATAACAGATTTTTGTTTAGATACAATTGCCAGCATTGGTATTTTCTATGACAGATCTGTAGGTAAATCACATTTCTTAAAAGCAAGTTTATCTTTTAACAGCATCATATTAGAGAACGAAATGGCTGACATTATGCCAGATGAGCACAGTGGTTATAGAGCATAGATATCCTCTTTCTATTTTCAGAATAAGGGAAACCTCCGAAAAAAAAAGAAAAACCTTATCTGTGTATTTCATCTCAAAGGTGATTTGAACTTGGACCTCTTGAATGAATCAAACACCATGACAGAGAGGGAAAACACTTTCACTATAAACAAGAACTACACATCACAGTGAAACAGGCACTTCCTTGAAATAACTGTTGAATGCTGAGTGGAACTAACTCTGATAAAGTAATGCTTAACCCATCTATACCTCTTACTTTCATGAATCGGCTTATTACTACTGAGACAGAATATAAGTACCCCAATAGAAAATCGTTCATGTAAATGTTTGTTAAAAGTGTATAAATATTAGAATTGTTTGTGTTCCATAATAAAAATAGGAGACGGTAATTGGGATCACTTCCCTAACGAGAAAGAACTATCTGCGCGAATGAATACGGCGGATGAAGACGAAAATGGCGGTGTGTCGTGTCAAAGCGACGCCAAGAAACGATTCAGTAGCGTCTATATGTTCAAGGTGATAAGACGTGTTTTGGTAGCATGTGAACATGGAACTTTCACCAAACTTTTATCCAGCGTAAATTCTACCAAATTAAAAAAGTGTAAAGGTTTTTAAAGTATTTAATATGGTGCTGAGAGTGTAAAATATTGAAGTGTTAATAAATAAATACATTGTGATAAAGAAACATTGATATATGCATTCCATCTGTTACCACGACCCTGTAGATAGGAAACGAGTCTCATAGCACAGCCAATTCCCTTTAATAATCATTAAAAAACGGTATCACTACCAACAAAAGCTGTTAACACAAGTGTTATATTGGTGTGGTCTTTTTATCCTCACTAATTAAAATATTCATTTTCAAAGTTTAAATATGACTAAACCTCATACCACAAGTTTTAAGCTAGTGTGGTTTCTTACCCTCATGAATCAAATTATGTTTTTTCAAATTTGACAAATCAGAAAAGCTCCTTTCACAAGTTTTACATTGATGTGGCTTCTTGCCCTCATGAATCAAATTATGTGTTTTCAAATTTGACAAATCGGAAAAGCTCTTTTCACAAGTTTTACATTGGTGCGGCTTCTTACCTTCATGAATCAAATTATGTTTCTTCAAATTTGACAAATCAGAAAAGCTCTTTTCACAAGTTTTACATTGGTGTGGCTTCTTACCCTCATGAATCAAGTTGTGTCTTTTCAAAGTTGACAAGTGAGCAAAGCTCTTATCACAAGTTTTACACTGATGTGGTTTCTTACCCTCATGAATCAAGTTGTGTCTTTTCAAAGTTGACAAGTGAGTAAAGCTCTTGTCACATATTTTACATTGTTGTGATTTCTTACCCTCATGAATCAAATTATGTGTTTTCAAATGTGACATCCGAGAAAACCTCTTATCACAAGTTTTACATTGGTATGGCTTCTTACCCTCATGAATCAAATAATGTGCTTTCAAATTTGACAACTGAGTGAAGGCCTTATCACAAATTTTACAGTTGTGTGGCTTCTTTGCCTCATGAATTAAATTATGTGTTTTCAAATGTGAAGGGCAACTAAAGCCCTTTGCACAAATCTGGCATTTATAAGACCTTTGGTCCTTTTTAATCATGTATGAGGGAACGTGTTCTTCTGCAGTTGGCATTTCTGTGATATCACTTCTCTGATGTTCACATTCAAGGTGATCCTTTCCACTTAAGAAGCTTGTGTCTGTTCCTGAAACTTCAACAGGGAGCAATGGTGATTTACCACTGCTGCCACCCGAAACTGTTCCTGTACATAATCTGAAATGTTGGAGGATTTAGCATTATTAATCCTATTATAATAATCAGATACTTAGATCTGAAAACAGTCTGTCTGCTAACAATAGATAAATGCTCAGAAATAAGTGACAACTACAGTTTGTAAATTCGTTGTGTAAAACATTTTGTTTATTACCATGAATTTACTTTGTTAATCCACAATATGATTACACATTTAATAATATAATCCAAATGAAAAAAATCTAATGTGTTGCACTCACATGACTTTCTTTACTCTTGTACACACTATTTGTACAAATTCTTATTCCTATATCTTCTTCGTCTTAGTTGAGAAAAACATTTGTACAAATTATCTTATTGCTTATTTCCTTGTAGGTGGAAGGGGAAAGTTAGAATACAGATAGCTTTGAGCGATAGTCAAATCTTTTAAAGCTTTGAGATTCTCTTCTCTTTGCACACTTACCATATAAAAAAATGAACAACGATGATCCATTTCACGAAAGTTCCAAGTTTTCCAAAACTCACACACATAACAAGGTATATCTCCGAAATGGTTTACCCTACAAGAAAATTTATTGAGACATAAATTGTGTATTTTAGCAAGAACTGCTGAGGGGCAACTTTGTTCTTCAAAATCATGGTTTTGATAACCATAATTCAGATATTTCTGTGCATTTGGAGTAAAGTGCTACAGCTCTTGACGTTTTTAAATTACTTTTTTCTTTCCAAATTATGCAGCTCGTTGCTAAAGAAACTAATAGGTATTATCATTTTCTTCGTGAGGAATAGTAGTTCTAAAAAATAATGGGATAGGGTAGCTCAAAATTGTTCTACTTTTCCAATTTGTTCTTATTCTATAGGTATAGGACAAATATTCACATTCAAAACAAATTTTGTACTGTGAACTTTAGATAACCCAACACAAAAGGGCTATTTAACAATTACCTAAGAACGGAAAACAAAATGTAGTGAATTAACCTTTTGGCATCATGCTGACCTGTCATGGCATGTAATACGTCCTCTGATTGGTAACCAGAGGATATGGTCGGTGAATTTATTTTGATAATTCTTCCGGTCAGGTCGGTGAGACCCGTAAACCAACGACAGGTGTGGTCCTCCAGACATTCTGGGGGTTGTGAGAGAGCGATGTGACCGCCAAAACATAAAAATATGGTGCTCTCTAAAAAGCGGTTACATTTACTGCTAAGTCTCTTCAATATCTGTGAAAAATATTGGAGAGCGGGAGGATTAATGACTTCATTGTCAGAAATCCAGCATTAGCTAACAACAACAACATTTTTTGTATAGTATAATTTGGTCTATCTCTAACGGTTTACCAGTTATGCAAACGTCGTCCAGAGTAAATACGACTACAGGGGCTACAGCCAGAAAATTCAAGATATACATTTCATTTGTCATTAAAATATCTCAAACATATGACATTTTAATCAAAATCGTTAGAGCCATTTTCAAGAAAATCAAAATTTTCGAAAAATTTTCCATTTAAAGGGTAGTTTAGGGTGGGGCTATTTTCTTCAAAATCTTCGTGTCGCATTTTTGAAAGACATTAAACTTAATTACCAACTTTGGTTTTCAACCGACTTTTCATTTTTAGTTATGCTGTCCACAGACTGACAGACACACACATGGACCTTTTTCTAAAAATGCTTTTTTTTGGATTGAGGCGGTCTTAAAACATGTATTTCCGGGGAAATCTCGACATCGAATTTTTTAGTGGAATACAACACTTCCTCTACTTACCAGTAGAGAAAGTAATATATTGTGTCATTGATATGCTGAACTTCTGTGGAAAGCATCCCATAACTTAGATGCTTCTTGGCTGATGTCACGTTGCCATGAGGCAGAGAGTAACTTTAAAGAGTGTAAGGCTAGCTGAAAAGTGTGTGAAGAATTGTGTAAAAAGAGTTAGAAAAGGAAGTGTAATTGGTGAATTTGTGTGAGGCCGTACTCGAATGAAAGAAAAGAAAATAATTTAGAACAGTGAATTAGTTACAAATGGTTTCACATGTGCGATGAAAACCATGATATGAAGCAAATGTTTGACAAGATTGATGTAATGGGAAGGGAAATGAAAAATGTAAACAGTGGAAAGGAAAAGATGAAAACACAAACGTCTGAAATGAAGATGAAGCTATGAATGAAGAGTAAGGAGTAACTGGTTGGAGTGAAGGAAGGGGTGGAAGAACTGGGTAGAAAGATTCAGGACCTTGGCCAAGGCATAAATGCCTGGATGGATAGTTAACGATAGCTGAACTCCAGGATGGAACAAATGCTCAATGAAACACTCAAGAACTTGAAAATTGAGATGCCAGGATGTGCACATCTGCACATGTCAATCTTTTGCGTCATCCACCAACAATTTGCCATTATTGTGGTCCACAACTAATGGTCAACAGAAGAGGAAGCTGCACAGCTGACAGCTAACTTCCAGGGAAGGTGCCAGAGTACTAAATTGCAATTCCAATGTCTGAACCGGTTCAGAAATCACTGCCTTGCTGTATCCTATTGCAACAGCCAGGGGAGACACTACAGGAATTTGCTCTGTATATTGAGCAACTGGTGAATGAGGCTATGGTGAACCTTCTGACTGGATGTGTTCCGGAAGGCTGCCTACTCCTTTGTTGACAGGGTTTGTGACACTGAGATATGTGAGCACATAATGGTTGGTGACTACAAGACCATCCATTATGCGCTGGCGGCCGTGCTAAGGATGTAGGTGGTCAAGGTAACAACCACCACAATGTCAAAGACCAGGAGCCTCAGATAGGATATGAACAGAAGAAGAACAAGGATACCACTGGAGATCTCTCAGTGGTATGTGCTGGGGGTGTGGCCAGTCAGGACATGTGATGAAGGACTGTCCATACCCAGCTGTTGAGCAGGCCGAAAACAAGTACCGGCTCCACCATCTGAAAATATTGGCCTCGTATCTGTTCATTAATAGAACAAAAAAATATGGTAGTCAGAAGCTCCCAAGTCGGACTGTAGGTAGGATGTGGAAAAATTTCCCAGCCAAATGCTCTGATCTCCAGTGTGTTGCACACAGTATGAGGATGTGCATTATCCTGTTGCAGGATCTTTCCAGGGTGCTTATTGTGCAATGCACACAGAGTTTCCTAAGTGTCTGGGTATAGCCAGGAGCATTTACAGCTTTTTTATCTTCAAGAAAATCAACCAGAATGCAACCCTGTGCAACACAGAGGATGCTTCCCAGCAGATGGTACTGTCTTCGCTTTCTTCTTTGATGGCAAATCAAAATGGTGCCACTCAATACTCTGGTATATTGTTTCAGGCTTCTAATGATGGAACCACCTTTCATCACTTGTCACAATACTCATCAAAAAATCATCACCTTCATTTTGAAATCTCTGAAGAGCGTTTTGGCTGATGGTTCTTCTCTTTGTGGTCTTTGGTCAATAAACATGGGATCTAACAGGCACAACTTCTCGATAGCCTAAGCTTTGTATCATTTCTTGCACTGCAATATGTTCTACTGCAAGATGTGCAGTAATTTCATCCAGTGATACGCCTTTCTGCTCTAGTGATCTCATCAATGCTTTCCTTGTGGTGACCCTTGGAGGCAGGGTGCAGTGATAATGATATTTTGTTGTTTAACGATGCTGTCAATTGCCTGGATCACATTGCCGTAATTTCATCTCACAGGAGTTCTTTTACATGCCAGTAAATATTCTGACATGGAGCTGTCGTTTTTAAGCACACTTAAAAACCATTGGTGTGGGCCAGATTTGAACCCATGACCTTTGGATCAGTAGGCCAGCATCTAACCAACTGAGCCACCCATACAGATGAGGCAGGGTGCAGGCAACCACTAGGAGGCTCATCTTACTAATTTTCTCAATTTTGAAATGCTTTGCACTGCTAACACCCTTGCAGGCATCTCCATAGGCATGTTTAAGTCTGAGGTGAATTTCAGCAGCAGATTTTCCCTCTTTTAGAAGGAATTCAATTATAGCATCCTGTCAAAATGAAACAATGATGTCCATCATTTTGGAAATACTGACTGTGATCACGTGAAAGAACCTAATGTCATAGTATGGCATCATGTGGTGTAAAGTCCTAAGTCCCTTTTGTTGCATTGTTGGATTTTGAATTTTAACAATCGGTTGCTTACTTTCAGTATGACCCACTTAATACAAAAAATCATGATTGTAAGGTGCAGTTTGAGGAGGGATCGTTTTCTTGAAAAGCTGTGTTTTACATATCTGCATCATGCAAAACCATAGGAGGCTTGATTTTTATTAGAAATGTTATTATTGAGTTATGCTTGCTCTGTCTCTCTCTCACTCAATTCATTGGCAATTAAAACATATTTTTATTGAAGTCTTGATCATGATTAAAAAATCCAGTTTGTATTTGATCCACCCTTGAATAACGGTATTCAATATGTAATTTAATGGATTATTATATTCCCACCATCTCAGTTCAAGAACATGAGACATCTGCTATAATGTAAATGAAATGGTTATGTAAGAATTAAAGGTAAACACAACACAAGAAGCATAAGACTTGTAATTGAAAAAAAAATTGAAGTCTTACCTTGAAGACCTTACTGGAGGAAAGTCCCCATCCTGTAACAGAATGATTCAAAGGTACAGTTTCACATAATCATCTAAAGAGAGTTAAGAGTTGCTTTCAACTCCTTAAATACACTAATTGAAAGAAAAAAAAAACACTGCACACATTCACAAACTGCCTCTTAGCCTTATTACTTTGGTAATATGCAAATCAAATGTATTATCAACCACCCCACCCCACCCCCCCAAAAAAAAACCAGTATAACTGCGGACAATTTCTAAAAAGCTTACCTTAACATCATCACAAACAGATGAAGTTTCTACTTCCAGCCACCAAGGTTCTACTTCAATTTGTATTTTGCTATCCATTTCATGTTCACTATCATGCTTATCTTCCACTATGGGATCACCTGGAACAAATTTATCCTTGTTTTGTGAACCAAAGTCTGAAACCAGAGTCTGTTGAGCATTTTCTGTTTTCCTATCTATCTCCCAGTTGCTGCTGCATGTAGCAGTTTCACACTTAATCTGCTTTACAAAATATTTGGGTAAAGAAGTCTCTGATTTAATTTCTGTTTTGATTGTCATGTCACAATCATTGTCCAGAACTACATCATCACTGTTTCTCTTCATTGTAACAACCTCATGAAAGAACTCTGTCTCATTCTGTGAGTATATGTCTTCTGAGAGAGGATCCTCTTGTTTGATTTCTATTTTGGAATCCATTTCACAACTGTTGCTGAATATGATGTTGCAGTTCTAACTTCAGTAACAAATCTGTGGACAAATAAAACATATGATTATCATAAAATATGTATAATTTTAACCAATAGCTTCCTTGAACCCCCAACTGTAATCCAAACCATACCACAAAGTTAAATCAACCTGAGAAATTAAATGTTTATTTAGCTATATGTGCAGGTGGTCATTTTGCATTTAAATGGCCTGTAAGGCTACACTGAAGATTCCAACTTCTTTAATGACAACCTATCATCACTGTGAAAATTTAACCACATAATGAGATTAGTCTAGTTTAAACTAACATACAGATTTTCATGCTCGTATACCAAATACTTAATTAGTTATTATTTTCTGTGAGGATATTGTAAAAATTACTCACTATATAAAATGTTCTATGTGACAAAAGGTGTAAATTTTTCAAGGTGAATTTGTTTTTGGCTTGTGCACTGTATTTGAAAAAGACCCAAATTCTTATTTTTGAGAATATTATTTTATTACTCTAATTTTTTTATGCCACCTTAAAATTTTTTAAAATAGTAACTTTTTTACATTTTAATTATTATTTGGAAACACGAGGATTTGTAAGCAAAGGGGAATGTGAAGCTCGTTATTAACATATTATGGACCTAACCTGCAAGTTTCACTACACTAAATGAAAAACTTTTGATACTGGGACATGTTGAACACTAATTGTGGTATTGCCAAAGGAGAACTGCCATTAAAGCAAGACAACACATATATGAAGACAGTCCTTTCAAAAGAGGTGATCAAGAAAGTGCTGCTATTGTACATTCATTTAGCTTCTGATGAGCTGCTGGAAAGAGGCACAGCAGGTTAAACACAGAATACAAAGGAATTAATTATGGATAGACCAGTGAGAGGAGAGATAGTTGTCGACTTCAGCAGAGTGCCACTTATGGTCAGTGTGATAAAAAGTCATCCTGCAGGATGCTGAAATATGGTAAACATGCTGCACAGCAGAAGAAATAGCAGAAAGGGGGTCCCATGTATGCAGGAGGAGTCACCTTACTGTGTTCATGGGGCAGTTTCGTTCACTACTGATGTATGGCCTCTTGATCTGGGCGAACATACTCACGGCATAACTGACTCCCCTACACACAATGCAGTACTAAAAATTGTGGCTTTAGTTATTACTATTATTATTGTTATTACTATTATTACTGTTGTTATTGAAGAATATATTACATACATTCGTTGTGTGTAAAGAATTGTTTAAACATGTTTCATAAGCACCATTAACACTACCATAAAAAGCAACATTACTTGTTTAAATACACAGTGGAAAAAATGTGCTGATTTGTTTCATTTGAATAGAATAAAATATAAAATAAAGTATTTAGCTTTTTGTTTCCTCCCTATTCACTGAATATCAAATACATGCAAAATAAATAACTCTTGTAACACTGTCCATGGGCCAGGTGCGACAAGTTCATAAGTAAATTTTCCTCCATTTCCCCTACACCCTCTCATCCATTGCAAAACATTTGAAGCTGCCTGTACACTTGGTTTCTTAATTAATATATGGATACAATTAATTGCCCCAACATCCCAAGGAAATTCAAAGCATTCTTACCACTGAAACAGAATATTAGAAGACCCCAAAAGAAAATTGTTTATGTGAATATTTGTTAAAAGTGTAATTTGTTTTTTGATATTGGTATGAGTTGGTTAAATGGCGAAAACGTGTTAATAATGTTCATTGTTACGAACAACTAAGTTTGCCCAAAGACGTCACAAATCTTTCCATATTTGATTTTAATATATATGTATAAATATTAGAATTATGTGTTCCATAATAAAAGTAAGGGAGGATGGTTAGGGATCGCTTCCCTAACAAGAAAGAACTATTTGATGGACGCATATGCAGATGTATACGAAAAAGGCGGTGTCATGTGAGGTGATGCCATAATCTTCCCATTCGCGTGTGTGTAATCAAGGCATGAGAACATATTGGTGTAGCGTGTGAACATGGAACTTTCACCAGACTTTCATCGAGCATAAGTTCTACTAAATGAAAAAGTGGAAAGGTTTTGAATCATTTAGAACGGTGCTAGGAGGAATTATTTAATGTAAAATATCGAAAAAGTGTTAATAAAATAGTACATTGTGGTGAAGAAACATCGCATGATTTTTCATTCCATCCGTTACCACACCCTGAGATCACAAAGATCTCAATAGCTCAAAGACACAACGTCATTAATAATTGCAAAAACTGCACCACCACTGTGTCTATGAATTTTGCAACACAAGTCATAAGTTAAATCCACTGATCAGCCTTTCTTTCCACTGGTTCCAGAACTTGCAAAAATGTTTTTGACATGGTGCTCCTGTTTATGCCAATGTGTTCAACACTGATTTAAAATCCCAAGTCACCAAATATTGTGAGAATATTTGAAAATTCTTTAATCATCAACAAAGCAACCTCATTTTTTAACTTCTCTAACATGTACAAGGTAGAGAAAGGAGTGCATCCCACCCTAAAAATTTGATTCTAGGATTTCAGTAGAAATGTATAGTTCAAGCTTCCCTGAACTAAAAAAAAAAAAAAAACTGTGTCATGTGTTGTGTCCAGATGTTCATATGTCTGTTAACAGTATACCTCAACAAAATAAAGTTATTAAAATACCATATAATATAAGATATTTTCATGACAAATGAAATGTGTAGCTTGGATTTCCTGGGAATGTCCTCAAACCCTCTTTATTCTGGATGAATTTTATTCAACTGGTAAACTATAGGAGACAAAATCTTACTACGCAAAACATGTACATCTCATTAAAGCACACAATTTATGTCAAATACTTTTTTTTTTGTGGTTTGCCATTTTTCAGATATTCCTTCTTATTGGCTTGAATTTTCTCTCAAATAGGAAGTCATTCACTTTTTTTTCTGCCCTGGCTGTGCAAATAGAGCATCATTTCAGTAATCACATAGCCATCAGTTCTTAACCCTTTCACTGCTATCACATTGGTGATATACACATAGTTCCTGTGCTGAATTTTTTTGCCAACAATTTCAATGTCATATTTCTAAATAAGTTCTATATTTAAGAACAAGGTAATAACATTTCATGCAATAACCTTGCCTTTTCTGGTGTATATTCACTCCATTCAGCACAATATGTGAGGAATATTTTATCCTTTGTTTTATAATTATTTGCTTCACGCCACTGATTAGAATGTATAATGCACTGATACGAATAAGGTAGACTTCCCTTATAGTCTTTCTTACAAAGAAATTTGAAATGAACTATCACAGTTTCTTGTAGAAAACTATTACAAAATACATAAGAGTATTGTTTTTGTTTTCACCCCTTAACTCTAATAGTGAAGGAGGGTGTGGTACCTCTCAAAACAGGGAACAACGCACAATGCCACATTACACTGGAAGCACACATACCTGGATTCCCTCCTCTTGTAGCACTGAACTTATGCCGAAGGTGATCTATAATCATTTTTAGTTTATATAATCGGTCACCCGCCTATTGTGTATTGTTGTCGCAGAAATGAAGGGTGCAAAGTAACAACAAATACCTGTCCCGTGACATGTAATTGCGGAACTGAGGAGTTTCAATCTGAGGATCAGTACACCAATACTCTTCCCTAGAAAGTTTTTTACTCTTGGCATCAGCATTGTCAGTGCTAAGAACACATACATTTCATCCACATTAGTGTCATGCCACTTTTGAAGACGAGAGGATGGGGAGGGTGGAACCACATTTGTCATAAACGAGTAGAAACTGTTTGTCTCCTCCACTATTTTCTGCATTACATCTACACTAAAAAAATGACAGAAATAGTCTGATGCCTCCGAAGCACTACTCAAAGTCCCAGCTGTGATTCCTGCAACACTGTCATCAAATGGATGGACTCGTGGCACATACGCATCGTCTTTCCACCGAAACAAAGAGTTTGCACTCGTGGTCTTTTACAAGTATGTGATGGACCTGTAATATCACGAACTAGTTCTTGTTCGGTTTCACGTTCACCTTCACTTCCGGATTCACTAGACGGGAAATCAAACTCTTCATCTGATTCGAAAGTTGTAAAAATATCTAAAAGTTCCTGTCGGTAAACATGTGCCCGGCACGGAATGATGCCATCTTAGCCCAACTGGCAGTGGCGTGCGGTAATTTCCCGCAGCTAACATGTGACTTGTGCACAGTTTACTATAAAACCCTGCAGATTTCATACAACACCAGAGACTGCACAGCAACTAGTGTCAGTGTATAGCCAAGAGATGGCAGAAGAAGTCAGTGCACGTGGGCCCACTTTAATGTAAGTGACTCGAAAGTTACGGCCATTAGAAAATGGTGTGATGCCCAATCAAGTATACTCGTCTTTAGCAAGACAGCAGCAACATTTTACCACCGAGTTAACTCGCTCTTAGCAGTGAAAGGATTAAAAGATACAAGTATCACTTAAAGCATACTGTATCTCCCTATTCCCATTGTACTTATAAGGAAATATGTAATAAAACCATTTCTATAAGAGTTTATTTTGATTAACATGAAGTAGATGGAAGAATATGCACTTGTAAGAATAGTTTATACAAAAATGAGAAAGTAGAAAAGTCGAGAAAGTCACGTGAGCACACACATCAGCAGGGAGCGGGGTTTTAGTACGAAATCCATGAAGTTAACTGTGCATCTACAACGGGAAGTGGAAGTGCCAGTGACTTGTAAACAAGTAGAGTGGGAGGTAGTACAGCCCTCATGCTACTTGCCGGCTCTATACTCCATGCTGTTAATCTCATTCCTATGTTTACTTACTAAAATCCTGCTCCCTGCACATCAGATTATTCTGGATTTTCACCATGGAAATGATTATCATCCATTCAGTATTTTTTACATTGTGATGATGGCTGATGGCAGTGACAACACAACATAGGCTTGGGGCCAGGCTGCATCACACCCCAGGCAGTAGTCATCCGGCTGCCTCGCATGACTGTGAACACATTATGGGTGCAAAATGTCAAAGGAGTTTTCGAAATTATTCAAGAAGTATCTGGCAGCTGGCATATTTGTAGAAGTTCCAGAAAGGTCTATGTTATATCATTATCCCTGTATAAGGAGGCGAGGCAATGAGAATTGGGAGTCAGTCAGATTTTAGTATGATTATGTCAGCTACATGTGGACAGCCGTGAGAGAACCATTGCATTGAAAGATGGCAAAAAAGTTCATGAGTGTTGAGTGATGTTATCATCACTCAGCTGTTTGAGAGACAGAGCAAATGAATAGACAGAAAGGAGTGAGTGAAAGTTAGAGAAGAAAACAGTTCATAACTCTGTAGTGCATTCAGTTTTGGAAGAAAATAAAGTGAGAAAAAAGTAACTGTAATGAACTGTCATTTTTGTCACAATATTAAACCTATTAATCTATTTGCAGTCTTCTATGGGTCTTTTTGTGCCTATTTATAGTTTCATACGCTCTTGGCATATATGCACCATTCTCATCACAGTCACCTATCAAGGTACCTAAACATAACCCCACTCTTGACTGCAAGAAGCGAGTAGAAGTTGCCTTTTATTCACATGAACTCTCACCTTCTACTCACTGACTTAGGGCATCTTATCTTCAACTCATAAATGCAGAGTCAATGCTCTGGTGACATGTTTTTATTCATATCAAAGAGAGACAAACATGAGTTTTGAGTCTCAGCTCAACTTTATTGACACTACCCAATATGTCGGTCTGGGTGGCTCAGTTGGTTAGATGCTGGCCTACTTATCTCAATGTCACAGGTTCAAATCTGGCCCAGATAGATGGTTTTTAAGTGTGCTAATTCCGGCACACCGGTAACTATGTAATTCTGGCAATTAAGAGTGTTGTTAAACAATACAATAACATTTTTTAAACCACCTAATATGTTGATATGACTATGGATTTCAGAGATGTGTGGTAGGCAACTGCTGCCTAATCATGCTCCTGCCACTTCTGGCAGAACACTAGCCACTATTATGCATGATAACCAACCTTTCCATGTGCAACATGCTAAACCACGACAGTAAAATTAAATCTCTCATAAACTCACACTAATTTAAGCCCAATCCAGGGTTTAATATATAAATTTCAGTTCCTAGTGGTTTCTTTGTGGATCACTATGTCCTGAAAGCCTGAGCTTGTCTCTAAGACTTGTACTCGTGAACTAGACTTTGAACGAAAGTAGAGATTTGAATGTATAGAATTGTCCATTTATTATTCAAGAACAGGATTTTTGAGAGCCATAGTCTCGATTGGGACTTTACTTCAGTCACCGATTTTCTTGACTTTCATCCTTACCTTAACTTTGGGTAAGGCTGACATTCTAACAGTAGTAGAATTGCCAAAAATATGGAACAAATCCAACACCATGTTAGCAATGTTCTTATTCCTTGGCATATTATAAGAGATGCCAACAACCTGCTTGATGTTTATGAGAACAAGGAATTCAGATCTAGGAGTAGATTTGATTAACTGTGATACATATACTGGCAGTGTTTCTAACACCATCATTAAAGAAATTGTAAGAGGACTACAAGTTCTGCCCGTGATACGATTATTAGTTGCACTGCGATATTATGCTACATGTAAGAATTAGTTGATAATCTAATAGTTTCAAATAAACTTTAATTATTGCCACCTTTCATTAAAATGACGTTAAGGTTATGGTACACATTTGCAATTTGAGGCATGTTTCTACTGCATTGATCTTGATTGCATACCAACTGAGGATTCACAATTAAAATCAAACAATTAAAATAATTTTCATTATGGTGAAATGAAAGGTAGTTCAGTCCATTTATACCAATAACCCATTATTGTTCTCATTTATACTGAACAGCAATTAACTGATTCTATTAATACATCTCTTTCATCATCACTGATTGGTGTCATTCTTCTATGACCCACCGCCAAAAGTACAAAACCAAAAGGAAACTAGCAAAACACAACAGGGAAAACACCTGTTCACAACACCATGTGGTTTAAAAACAATATCAAAGCAGAGGAGGGAAATGCAGATGCTTTGGTCAATACCTTCTCTGTCACAATCATCAGATTCTAGATCTACATGTATTGATTTAAATTCTATAGTGGTCTGTAGCTTTGGAAATTGGCTTAGCCAACATTGGAACTTGGCCATGAGATCTAAACTTTACGAAGTCAAAGTACCGAAACTGACATCTGCGAATAAGACTTTCAGAAAGTAGAACTAGAAGTTACTTCAGGTCGGCTGGAGTTAGAGTTTTCAGACGTTTCATTCACAACTGCGGTGAACATCTTCAGTGATGCGGTCAAAGTCTCCTCGGAGAAGTTTGCATTATGTCTGGAGCACTGACTGTCCAAGCTGCTGCATTTATACCCCAAGAGACCTCTGGTGATTAATTCAGATGACAGATGGCAGGAGGGAGAGGGCAGGCTTCATCCAAGGTGTTACTCGCTACTGATTGGTTCACTTCGATTTCTCCTGTTATGTTGTTTCTTGCCTTCAATGACACGATACCAGTTATTGAGTTTCAAAGATTCTTCTTTCTTATTGATATTGTGGGCATGTTTATCAATTTCAATAGTTTCATGTTGTAGCTGGGCATGATAGTGTGTTATGGATGACAGAATGCTCATGTCCTGGAACTTAATTATGTGTTCACCCTCCACTTCAATGGCGTGTTGGACAACTGCGGACTTATCTGTATGTCCCAGATGGCAGCTTCCCTTGTGCTTGGTGCGTCTTGCTGCGCTGCGCAGTTCCAATGTAAACCAAACTGCAGGAACAGTGAATACACCAAATAATGACAAGGGCTCTCGAGGACCTTTAGCTGAGCATATAGATTGTTGAGTTGTTTTGTGGGCTTGAAGACAGTCTTGACACTGTATTTATTGCTGCAGTATGTGTTGGTCATGATTGGTGACGTTCTGGAAGTATGGCAGCAAAACTATGACTTTGTGCTTTGGTTTGTCTGTTTTTTGTGAGGCTGGTTTTGGCCTGGCAAGACAGCAGGCTCTTTTAACTTCTCAAATTGAATAACTATTAGATAACAAAGTTTGTTCTAGGTGACTGAGTTCTTGTTGCAACAAATGTGGCTAAGAAATGTGAGAAGCACGATTAACAAGTGTCTTAAATCATGGCTCATTTCTCTCTGGATGATAATTTGAGGCCTTATTCAAGTAGTAGGTCATATGAGTGGGCTTAAAAAAGCCTACGCTCTCTTACTTTCAGAAAAGTTAAGCTTTCCTAACAAAGCAGTCTCTAAAAGGTCCAGATTCAAAGTATCGTTTGTGAATACAAGCTTTACTCATTTTGAGGTTAAAGCACAGCAGGCATCGCTCACTCTAGAAATGGGAGCTACAAATGACACTCATTTTACAATTCAATGAAAAACTAAAGCTGTTACCAGTGAAGCAACATGAATCTAAAATAATTATTTAGATAGCTTCACTTTAGTCTCTAAGTAATTATTTTATTTTAGACTCATTTTACAAATTTACAACTCACATCTAGTCCATAAGTACAAAGAATACCAGATTACCTGTATAATAGCAGCCAAACTTCTTGTATTCATGGCAAAAGCATGGTCTAGATGACTGTTGGCAACCATGCGTCTCTGAAATATGCAGTCACATCATATATTGCCAATTCTTCCATGGGCGTTGCGAAACGGGGGCAAGGGGGGCCACGGTCCCCCCTTGGAAGTTGGTGAACTTAATGTGCAGTCAGTTACTGACTTTTAAACTATTATTTTAATTTTGATGTAAAGAACAATTTTTGTTTAGCAAAATTAACTGCAACAAATACTATAAATTTTGACAGTAAAATAATGATTTAATATTATATGATTGCAAATTTCCAACATGTGCCCCCCCCCCCTCCTGGAAAAAAGTCTGCCGACACTCGTGAATTCTTCCATATCAAAGCTTTGCCAATCATGACATATGCAATATAACTAATTTGGGAACATCTCTCGAAAAAGAACCTGGTCTTGATGAAGCAAAAGCTATATATATGAAGATCCTCTACCTGGTAAAGAATGCAGTGTAAAGAGTAACTTATGAACTAACACGACAGCCCTTCTACATTGAGGGACTAAGATACACAACTGCCTTCTACAAAACTACACCAAACGTTTATGTCTGACACAAAATTTAATAGCGGGTGACAGAAGGGGCTGGCCAACATAGTATCCAAGCAGTTTTGCATACCTTACGGTGTTGTGTAATTAAAGATGCTAAAAAACCACACTGTAAAGCCGGCGATATAAATAGTATTTGTGCCCACAAAATTTATTTGCACAATAGTGTTCAGCTATCAGCCGCCATTAAATTTTTTGTCTGCCATAAAAGAACTACAAGCGAAGAAAACAAAATATCGAATAATTTCTGCCAGGCAGTTGTCATGGCTATTTCACTTATCATTACGTCATGTTTCGTTTATCGCCACCTTTGTTATACAGCGTTGGTATTTTCAGCGCGGGCACGTTTCTTCGGCTGGCAACGCTCAAGCCACCTTAGCACAGAACACCTAGTACACCTTAGGCCACTATTATATACAATAACCGAATATCGTAACCAGCACAGTCAAAAAGAAAGTCTAATAAAACTTAGTATATTACCTTAGTACTGATTATATTACCTTGCTAATTTCTCTGCAGTAGGCGTTACCACCTCATGCACATTCCTTATTCCAAACGGAGTACTCTTAATACGTGTGCAATATAGTGCTAAAAGTGCGGGAAAATGTATTTGGAGTGTTCTGCTCAACACTACATTATCCCATAACAGATTTTATCAGCAAATTCATGCAATGAAACTATGCCATTCGCAGCATACTGCACGTGATTCTGCGCATTAAACATGAAACGATTCATAAACGAATCGCTCAGATGAATCGTTACAAGGAAAGACAGATCGTGTCCATAGAGTAACAATAGGCAAGAGCGCTAAATGGTTTACCTACTGCGCAGAGTGCAACGTTCAATGCCAAAGTCTTGTGACATGAGGGTTAGGTACGTGAGCAGTGTCCACTGGAAAAAATGGAAGTACAATTGCCACTATATTTTGATAAGTTTCAGGCTGTAAAGAACAAGTGAAATGCTTTTTCTAAGATAAACGGAAATGGTGTAGGTATATTTTAATGAGGAATGTTTTAATAAAGATACATTCGACGTCGTGTGATTAAAAGAGGATGCTGTTCAAACCATATGACAGCATAACTTAACCCATTAATGCCTGGCATTGTCATATGGTAACGGTGCAAGCGATTCTATAGTAGATGTAAAATGTAATGGCAACTGATAGCCGACTATTACTACTCTTTTTCCTACTGTGCAAATAAATTTTGTGGGTGCAAATTATACTTATATTACTGGGCTTCCAGTGTGATTTCACAGCGTGTTTAACAGTACAACACCGCAAGGCCACAAGCCTATGACTGGATTTTATATGAAGCCATCTGTCATTAAATTTTGCGCCAGCTTGAGTGGTGGGGAGCATTTCCTTGAGTGAGAGAGGTGTTCGAACTCGGTAATATGGTCAGTGTTGGTTTCCGTCGATCTGCTGTGCTATTGTTGACAGACGCGGCTAGAAACATGAGTCTGCGCTTCGAATAAATTTCTTACTGTGCATATAAAAATTGTTATTTATGGAAACTTATTACGTAGTGGTATTATTGTAATTACTGCTAAGTGGGATATAATGTTCAGTAATTTGAATTAGTAATGACCAAAATATCTTGCCGTTACCACATGGCACTACCGCATATTATTTTTTGTGTTCCGTTTACATTTTAGGCTGGGCCTTTCTCTTACTGAAGCCCAAAACATTAATAAATTAATAGTTCACTAGAGATATGTTCATAGAGCCCCCAGACGCCAATATAGAAACATGAAGATTCGGGAGATGAAAACGAGCGTATAAGTATGTTATCTTGCAAAATTTAAGGTTCTCAATATGAAAGAATGAGCATCGACTCAGACAGTTCTTTGGCAGAACCTTCACGTTTGCCTGATCCAGCTTCACATATTCTACCGATGATGGTGGTATACAGGGGCGACGTGTCCTGTGTGTTCAGTGAATCACCGGAAAAAGGTTGTTTGTCCAAATTATATTTAAACAATCATTTTTTGTTCCCTTCTCGTGTTAGATAATTTTATGTGCATTTCAAAGTATTTTATCACATAAAAAGCGTTTAAGTCGTTCAGATAGCACGCATACGCGCTAAAGTTTGCCCATACATTCCCGAGGTTTTATTTCTCTTGTGAACCTTGAGTGTAAGCTTATGGGTGCTCTTTCGGCAGGGAGAGGTGAGAGAGGGGATCGCTAGGTATACGTGGTAGCAGCTCCAACTGCAAGTCGGACTCTGGCGGAAACGCACGAATCGACCCGAACTAAAAGCAATCTAACCAGAATCATTAACACGTGTTTTCACTGTAATAATGGAGTCATTGCCTAAAACCGCTTAACTGTATTACTGTGTATTCAGTTATTTACTTGTGCTTTAGCGTTTATTTGCTATTCATCTGTTCTTAGAGCTGTTTTCCAAGAAGAATGAATAGCTTTCAATATCATTTAGAAACAGATTTTTCAGCTTTAAGCTTGCAAGAGAAGTGTGAAATAAAGAACTCGGTAGGCCGATACCTCCTCTCAAATTAATACACGCGCAAACAAGCCGAAGTAAGACATGCTGCAGGTATTTTAATGTAAATATAAATAAAAGAAATAGTTGGATTTGCGGTTATATTTCCACAAATAAGCTTTGCTGTTCGCTAGGGGTAAATATACACTTAACCTTATAATTCGCAGCAGTCCAGCGGCGAAGAAAGTTGAAGTGTTAGTCACTTACTTACCTTTCCCGCTCAACTTCCTAAATGACTCCAACACTTCGGCTTTCTTCGCCGCTGGACTGTGAATTATAAGGTTAATTACAAACAACTTACCACTAATAATGATGTGGACTTCTAAAGCGCGTCTCACCCTTAAAAGACAGTACACGTTAAATGGAGCGCAGTGTTGCAACATGTACTAGTTGCGAATCTCTCTCCGCGAGCGACTCGAGGTGGCCGGAGTCCTGTACTTAGTCCTTCAATTGCTGCTTGACGAGACGGGCACTTTTAACTTTGGTATCCCTGCACGCCTTTGTTACTGTATGACCTAAATTTACAAATGACTCGTCTGTATAAACAATTGATTTCCCCTGGTCCCTAAACCTTTTACGTCTTTTAGATATTTATGTCGCCATCTGATGATATCGATATCGTCTCTTTCTATTAATATGCACTTGTTACCCTTTCTTTCATATTCGAACCCCAAATCAGAGTGGCCCTTGAGAAATTTGGTAGGGTCTCATCACTGTTGAACTGTGACAAAATTATATTCAGCGTGGGTGGAATATTTGCAAACAGTAAAGAATGAACAATTCGCCGCACTCCACCTTGCACTATTCAATCATATTGCGTTAACCTAGCGTTTTGTGTAGTCCCGCCCCTTTTGCTTTCTTTTTCGATGGCGTTCTTAGAGGTCCTTCCATTAGTTCCTTTTTAATCATACACACTACTGCTTCTGAACACCCGATAGCCTTAGCTGTTTCTTTTACTGCCTTTACTGCCAAGCATTTTGCTTCAAAAATAATCTAACACATTCATAATTATTTGGCGTTCCTTACTTCTTAATTTACCAACATATCGTCTCTTCCTAGCTTCCCCCTCCATAACTACAAATATTTACAAAAATATTAAACAAATAACGCAATAACAGCTCACAGTTACACACACGGCTTCTTTCGAACTAATGTTAGTGCTGCTCCTTATACTATCTTCTGTGTCAGGCCTGACGCTGAATAGATGAATACCTTTTGTTTGCCTTATTGGATAAAAGAAAGAGGTTACTGCCTTTTGGTTTATTTTAAAAACTTTCTCCAACCTTCCTCAACATTTGTTCTCGCTGGTTCCCTGATGTAAACTCAATAACAAAAAAGTTTCACACTGCGTAACTTTTGCAATGCACAGATATAAAATTTTCCGAAAACATTTAATTTAAAAAATTATAACCCTTAACTGGGTAAACATAGAGAATTCAAAGTAGGCAGGTAGTAGCACTATAGTTTACTCTACCTAAGAAAAAAATATAGATGCATTCTAGCAGTTAGTTTGTTAGTTAGTGCGTGATGAGTGTAGAAACAGCAAATATCGGACTTCTATTGAAAAAAACGTTTTCTGAAGAAATTTGGACCTATAGAAATGTATAATGACTCTGAAAAGGATATAACCTGATAGAGAAAAAAATTCTGCATAGGATAATGTGTTCAAACCTGAAATTTATAACAAATGAATATTTATACCATGCTATTAGGAATGTGGCAACAGAGCGAGGGTAGAAAAGGACGCGGCTAATGGCAACTTGTATGCGCTAGATAGAGACAGAGATGTCCCATTTAACTCCATACTGTCTTCTAAGAGTGAAACGCTATATAAAACAAAACAATATGGCGTCATGTGCTTTTAATAAACATTACACATTAGGTGTTACTTGACTACACACAGAAACGTAAAGAATGTTTTCACTGCTAAGACTTTCCTCGGAAAGCCGCAGATATAGCAAGGCCCATAATCGATAATGGCGCAATTAAACTATGAAAAATCGTGCCCACAAAAGCTCACGTTGCCGATATAGGAGTATAGATTGCCAGTATAGATTTCCGAGGATGTGGGTTTTGCACTAAGAAGTACTGGCAGGAGAACGTTTAGATACAAAAAAGTTCCTCTCCGTAGGATGTAGAGTGAAAACACGCGGAGCACGCTTGCATGCTTTGATAGCCAAAAGGCATTCCTCGGTCCACCAAGATACAGGAACGTGAGAAGGTGTAAATGAACCGCGAGGAATCCTGGAGTTCGCTGCAAGCAAGATAGAGCATGTAAAATAATCCATTTCATCGATGGTGGCAAAACCATCGTCGGTGAGATGAATGAGGGAATTAAATTTTCCCTTTGAAATGATCCAATGGGGATGTGTTGGCACTTGGTGGTTAAAAACACCATTTTGTTGTTTAACGACGCTGTCAATTGCCAGGATCACACCAGCATCGCAGGTGTCGGAATTTCGTCCCGCAGAAGTTATTTTACATGCCAGGAGCTGTCGTTTTCAAACACACGTAAAAACTATCGCTTTGAACCGCGACCTTAGGATCAGTAGGCCAACATCTAACCAACGTAGTCACCCAAAATGGAAATAGTTCCATAATTAGAGTAAGTTGAAAGTCAGCCAATGTGATATCCTTAGCAATTTTGAAGTTTTATAGTGACTGTGTATTTAATAGTGTCACGTCTAACAGATGAATAAAGAATTTCCTATACCACTTCAATGCCTTCCTTACACACTCAAAGGAGCCTATCACCATAACTGACCTATTCTCGTTGTAGTCCATAACACAGCCAGGTTTAAGAAGTCTGTTAAATGTACCTGTCAGTCTCATTGAGTAAAGTACCATGTCTGTCCAACCATAGTGCTAGTATATTGTATGCGCAGATTCTATTGGTCCCTTAAGTTTGCAAGTCTGTAGATGGGACAGGAGCCTTGGTGGTCATATCTCACACAAGAAAGTAAAATATTTATTCCTCTCATTTGCAATATGATGCATAATGTGCAATGGAAAGAATAATTTGAAAATATCAGCCACTGTGAAATTTTCATTCAAATCTGCCTGCATCCCTGAATTATGATCACCAAATGTGTGAAATACTGGCCTGAATGTACCCTGTTGCCCCTGGAAGGTACAGTCTTCTATTGGCATGTTGCACAGGTCCATATTGAACATCACTTTTGTCACTCTTACTATTTCTAACATTGTCTTTATTACAACTTTCAATTTCACTGACATCAAGCTCAAAATCTGATAAATTAGATGATGTTTCAAATACCGCCAGTAAATCCACATCTTGCACAACACGCGACTACTTGCTGGATGAAGCCTTTTTTTAAAAGGTTCTTTATTACTACATGCCCCTTCACAGTAGTAGTAGTATTACATGCATATGACATTAGTTTACAATAATTGTTTACATTATTATTTATTTATGCCAACAAACTTACTGTTGGTGCTTTTAAATGCACAAGCTGTGTGTGGGCAATGTTTGAGAGGTAGAACTGGAACTTAAAAATTCAATGCCACAGCTGGGATTTGAACCACAGACCCTCTGCTTACTAGGCGGGTGCTCTAACCATTAAGCTACTGTGACAACCTGCCAGAATGACATTGAATCCTCAAACCAGTTCATATTTCCCCTGGAATATTATGTGGAATCTGTGTAAATAGTAATTGGTTTTGCCATGCCCAGTTACTATGGCAGTGAATTCTGGTGTTATTGGCAGTTTTATTCTGAGTCGTTCGTGAATATTTGGGAAGAAAGATTTGATTATAGCTCTGCTAGTTGTGCTGTTCCACTTATTCTGCTATTCCTGATAACCAATTTCCTTTAGTCTTGATTTTATGCAAGATTTAGGAGTTTTACTGTACATTGGTTTTTTCTTCATTTTAGCTGCTTCTAATACTGCACTGGTGGATTCGTAAAGATTTTGGTATGCATACTAATTTGTTATTAATTGTATATGGTTCTTGAACAAACGATATATCTACTTTATATTTGTTTATTAATTGCAGTATATTCACAGTTCTAGTGTTGTAAATTGATTTGAAAACATAGTAACTTGTCTTTCTCCATTTCCTGAACATTTTGGGCAAACTTGAACTCCATGACACTTCTTGGTGGAACGATTAAACTTGCAACAATTCATACGTCTGACACGTACATAATCAACCCAGTTGCACGAATGCCATCCGAGTTCCACTTTTCCACCTAGGACTTGTTTTCTGGCTTCAGCACTTACCTCCATAACTACATTTTTGTTCTTCTTTCTGTCTATAAACTCGAATTTAGCCTCCAATTCCTTTGTAGGTCATCATTCTGGGCTGTAAGGGCGTCTAATGTATTCTCTATGCTTATATTAGCTGGTGTATTAAATATGATGATTCTAGGTTTTAATTTTTTTGGAGTTATGGCTTCAAGCTCTTCTCCACATTTCTAATTAATATTTTGCCATAGAGCTTCAACTTCCTCTTTCTTTGTAGATTCTATTAGTATGTGTCCATTTTTCAGAGTTAAGGGTTTAATTCCTACCTTCATCTCAATGGGGTTAAGTTTTGTTTTGATCAGTGTTCTCATGTATTCAACAGTCTGCTGTTTCTTGCTTTTAACCAGGACTTTATGTGTGCTTTCAGGCTAACAGCAGTTCCCTGCAATGCGTCAGCATAATTTGGAATTTGTTCAGCAAAAGGCTCTCCATTCACATTCTCCTGTCGCACATTCCTAATTTTGCCAGTAGACGAACCAGGTAGTAACAGCCAAGCTCCAACCTGTGGCCTCTTACCTCTTAGATCTTCCTTCTTATTCAACACAGAGCACATGTTCCTATCTTTATCACTGAGAGAGCTTTTTAATGCCATAAATGTCTTACTCAGCTCCTCACTGCCTTTATTATATCTTGTTTTAGGTCAAGGCACGGATTCTTGCTTAGTTCTGTTAAATTTAAGAGTGTCGTGAAAGCAGCCTCAGCAGAATCATTGGCCTCTTCCATAGTTATTCTTTGGTAACTGATTTTGGGCTGATACTTTCATGGCACTTCTGGCTTGTCTCAGACAGCTCTAACCTTTAATTGAAAACCACAGCCTTCTGGAGGCTTAATTATCAAAATCCCTATGGAAACACAATTTCAAATTAAATATACAAATCCGCCGATCCCCTTGAATACCTACAACACAAAAACCCAACACTATAATCAACGAAATGAAATATCAGTTTATAACAAACATGCACCACAGCGCCACAAGAGCTTAATATCCTGAAGCACACAACTTTAAGCATACCATCCACATCATATACCTGAACAATGTCATGGAAGAAACCATGATTCTGTACATCCATGAATCCTGAGTCACGTGACAGGCTTTTGCTTTGTGCAAATTCTGGCAAGAAAGTTAGTGTGCAGAACTTACTATTTTATGCTATAGAGAGCAGCAGACAGCAGGGGGAAAGTTTCAGCTTGAAGAAATACAACCCCAACAGATGGCAGATCAGCATAGTTTAGAGAATGCTACAGATAGTAACTTTCCTTTTTGTGTATGACCAGTTGCTCTGCAAACTCCTACGTGTTGGCAAGGCTCTGTCATTTGCAATGAAAACATTAATTAGCACTGTCAGACTTGTTCCAACACCCACAGTGAAAGGGTTAAAACAGTAGTTTTAATCCAATGCTGTTTAAAAAAAAAGTGATTTAAAATTTTCTAAACAAAAATTTGAACACAAATTTGACAATAAAAAATTAAAAAAAAAATTAGTTTTAAAAACACTAATAAAACTAGCTTTAATAACACACTGAACTAAAAAGTAGAAAATAATTTTTAAATAGGAAGAGTTTGTTCAAGTCCACTGGTTCATTACAATAAAAAAATCTGATGTGTTGCACTCACATGACTTTCTCTATTCTTGCACTAACCATTCTTACAAACCTTATTCCTATATCTTCTTTGTGTTAGTTCAGATAAACATGTGTACAATTTATCTTATTGTTTATTTCCTTGTAGATGTAAGAAGAATATAAGAATACAGTAAGATGTGAGAGATAGTCAAATATTTTAACCCTTCCCGAGCGGAAGGCAATTTTGATAAAGTATGAAACTCTATTAGACACAGTTAAAACCATATAAAAATGCTCAAATGTACTATTACATACCGTGTACATAGTATACCGTGCTTTTTGTTGAATTGGATCGTAATTGTCCTCCAGGAGTGAAGTTTTGTTAATCCACATAAAAATGTTGTTACAAAAACGGCATAAGTGGCACTTCTCCATTTTCTACAGCACAGTTCATACATATAGGTATTCACAAATACACCAGCAGTGCTTCAGGAACTAAATAGTGTCACATTATATTTAATACTTCCATTTGTAATAATAACTGCAATGATGATAAATTATAGAAGTTTTGATAGAAATGTGCGGTTACACATTAGGGTATCTAAAATGTGCATATGATTTTCATAGCAACTTGTTTATCTCAATACTACTGAGATAATACTATCTCAGTGCTTTTATATCGGCAATTTCTGGGAGATTCCAAGAAGCAATCCTGGCTTTTTTCATTGGTGGTGTCGCTTGTTGTTTTTTTATGTTTCCCTGAATACATATCTCCTCGGTAATTATTTCCATAATTCAGTCATCAAAAAATAGGCCAAAAAATTCTGCTGGAAGCATATTCTCATCAAAATGAGAATGCAGTATTGGTCCCTGCTGGATATTGTGCACTGGGATACTAGATGTAGCGCCAGGGTCAAAATTACCCACCTCTACACAGCTAGGTGTACAGCTGTCTGCAGCATCACTTATGTCACTCTCGCTCTCACTTGCACTTAGACACGAATTGTCGCTATACCACTCTCATCATCACTGAGCACAAAATGCAATAACACACTATCACTTTTGTTCAACAATTCTATAATTTCTTGCTACATCAACCCTTTCTTTCCCACCATTCTGTCAAAAAATGGAAAAAAAACTCTCGCTTACTGGATACACTCACCGCACTGTTTATTCCTACACTACTGAAAACTATGACAGAAATGATTAAAGATGGAAAATTGGTGATGAACTGACCACAAACATATGAAAGAACATTTCCTGTCAGTATATATGAATTATTTGAGCGAGAGGAGCCGATCACAATAGCTCTATGACTCCAAACACATATATGGGTTTTTGCTAAGGGTTAAAGCATTGAGATCCCGTTCTTTTTACACGCTTAACATATAAAAAAATGAACAATGTTCCATTTCACGAAAGTTTTAAGTTTTTCGAATCTCACACACATAACAAGGAATATCTCCAAAATGGTTCACTGTACAAAAAAATTTATTTAGATGTAAATTGTGTTTTAGCGAGACCCACATTTCTTGTAAAGTAAGATTTTGTCTATCTCTTATGGTTTATGAGTTATTGAAAAGTCATCCAGAGTAAACAGGACTACATAGGCCATAGCCATAAAATTCAAAATATACATTTCATTTGTCACACAAATATCTTAAACATATGACATTTTAATGAAAATCATTGGAGCCATTTTCAAGAAAATCAAACATTTCAAACAATTTTCCATGTAAAGGGTAGTTTAGGGTGGGGCTATTTTCTTCATAATCTTTGTGTCGCATCCTTGAAAGACATTAAACTTAAATACCAACTTTGGTTTTCAAGACTTTTCGTTTTGAGTTATGCTGTCCACAGACCTTTTTCTAAAAATGCTTTTTTTTTTGGACTCAGGGGGTCTCAGAAAATACATTTCCGGTGAAACCTTGACATCAAATTTTTGAGTGGAATACAATACTTCCCCTACTTACCAGTAGAGAAAGTAAAAATTATATTCACAAAATAATTTTATTGTAAAAAAGCGTGGGGTACCTGACAGTAAACATTATAAATAGTTCATTGGTAGCCATTTGTAAAAATATGATAAAGATGTAAAAAACACCCCATGCTCTTTTACAATAAAATGTATTATTTTTGTTAATACAACTTCTTTATTTTAAATGCATTACAAACGTTTTAACTGTAATGAACCAATGGACTTTATATTACTATAAAACAAACCCTTCATACTTGAAAATTATTTTCCATTTTGTAGTTCAGTTTGGCATTACAGCATTTTTTTTGGTTTTTTTGGAAACTATAATTTATTTACAAGGCAGATAGTAATGGCCTCCTTATATCAGGTTTGTAAGCAATGGGCAGCAGATAAAGATGGTAAGGGCTAATGTCCATTTAATTAAAATTCAGATCCTGCCAAAATTAGCTTTATTCAAATGCAAATATACATGAACAAGTTATTTCACTCCTTAATAAACTTGTAAAGAAAGGGCACATAGGCAGATAAACAATAAAGAGATTTAATACAATTAGAAATGAAAGAGAAAGACTAAGTAAAGAACAGCAACATGAAAATGTTTCAAGTCACAAATGCAATTGTATAACATGTACTGCACAGAGCTGTCCAAGACAGCTCAAAATGTATGAGAAAGGATATTGTAAGACCCCAAAAGAAAATCGTTTATGTGAATATTTGTTAAGAGTGTAATTTGTTTTTGATGTTGGTATGAGTTGGTTAAATGATGAAAACATGTTACTAATGTTCATTGTTACAAACAATTAAGTTTGTTTAAACACGTAATAAATATTTCCATATTTAATTTTAATATATATGTATAAATAAAAGAATTATATGTGTTCAATATTGAAAGCGAAGGGAGAATGGCTAAGGATCGATTCCCTAACAGTGCGGGAACTATTTGATGCATACACACGCGGATATATACAAAAAGAAGTGTAATGCGGCGCCAATTGTCTAGTTAATAGCGTCCGGGTTTTTGGTGTAGATGGACGCATTTTTATGTGTGTGCGTCATAAAATAGTGAAAGTAAATTTACATTAATTTGTGTAAAATAAGTGAAACATTAGCTAACTTTAATAAGTTAGTTAATACGAAGTGTGAGATTAAATAAAAGGACGTAAAATAGACGAAGTGTAAAGTGATAGAAAACACATTTAGCAAAATATCGCTAAATTTTCAGACATTAGATCTCGGTGATACTAGGGAAGTCGATCCACTGAAATAAAAGACTTACTACTGTAATACGATTTAAATACTGTGAACAAGAAGGTGCGAATAAAATATTTCACTAAAGTTAACCCCGAGAGTATGTTCATTCTATCCAGTACCACGACCCGAGATAAAGAGTCAAAAGCTCATCACCATCACCTTTTATAAATTATAAAAACACTAGTGCCATTCAGGTAATTGGCAATCTTGATGTTCACTTTTACAGTATTTCCATATGTTGAATTCAAAATGGCATCCATGTATATAAGTTGCATAGTATTTTTCCACGCATTTGTTATTGGAATATTTGGTATTCCAATCATCAATTATCGATTACCAATAGATTATCCAATGCTAAGAGACGTACTCACCACTATTCATCTTGAATATGCGTCCTACCATAGGATATCAAAATCACAAATATATAGAAGGTATGGTATTTACTTTACTTGGTTACCTGATTAACAACAATTTATCCCTCTTTCATCTTCTTTTGCAGTTTTCGCTTATTACCAATGATGGCCACATTCTATTTTACCAAATAGCTTCAGATTCAATAGCAACATTTACAAAAATAAATATAATATTCATATGACAAGAAACTGACAAGTTTTTGATAGACATAAATTTGCTGTAATAAATTATAATACAAATTTTCCTATTAATTTCCTCGGACACACAATTTCTGCCAGTTCATAATACATGAAAAAATCAGTAACAGAAAACAAAAACTGTCAAAAAGGGAGCACAACCACAGGGTGAAACAGCTAGGTAAGTATGTACTAGAAACCAAGAGGGGTGAAAGGAAGACAGGAGACTAATGTTAACATGTTATAAGGATAAGACCAGAAGAAATGAAGACAGGGAAAGTTATCTTTCTCATGTGGTGCATTAATGCAGTTCAAGTTTGGTATGTTATGACAATAAGGGTCTTTTAGTTGGAAAGAATCACTCGCCTTGCAGAGCAGTGTCTGTAAGACCTTTGCCCTACTATTAAAAATTACTACCACCACCACCAGCACCACTTACCGTTCATTAAAGAAATTATACTCTTTCAAACTAGACAATCAAGTAAAGTCCTTATCAAAAATCTTAGTCTCATGAGATTTCTCAGCCTTATGAATCAAACTATGACTTTTCAAGTGCGACGACTGAGTAAACCTCTTATCACAAGTAGTACAATGATACGGCTTCTTACCCTCGTGAATCAAATTATGCCTTCTCAAATCTGATAACCGAATAAACCTTTTATCACAAGTTTTACAGTGATGCCGCTTCTTATCCTCATGAATCAATTCGTGCTTCCTCAAATCTGGTAATCGAGTAAAGCTCCTATCACAAGTTTTACATTGATGTGGCTTCATACCCTCATGAATCAAATAATGCTTTCTCAAATCTGATAACTGAGTAAAGCTCTCACCACAAGAATTACATTGGTGTGGTACCTCACCCTCGTGAATCAAATTATGTATTTTAAGATGAGACAACTGGGTAAACCTCTTATCACAAATTTTACAATGATGTGGCTTCTTACCCTCATGGATCAATTCATGCCTTCTCAAACCTCCTAACCAAGTAAAGCATTTACTACAGGTTTTACACTGGTGTGGCTTCTTACCCTCGTGAATCAAATTATGTGTTCTCAAGGCAGACAACTGAGAAAACCTTTTATCACAAGTTGTACAATGATGGGGTTTCTTACCCTCGTGAATTAAATGATGCCTTCTCAAATCTGATAACCGAATAAACTTCTTATCACAAGTATTACAGTGATGCCGCTTCTCACCCTCATGAATCAATTCATGCTTTCTCAAATCTGGTAATCGAGTAAAACCCTTGTCACAAGTTTTACACTTATGTGGCTTCTTTCCGTCATGAATCAACCCATGGACCCTCAAATCTGGCATCCGAGCGAAGCTCTTACCACAAGTTTTACACATGTGTGGTTTCTTACGCTCTCTAAATTTACCTGCTTGTTCTGAGAGAACCTGTTCTTCAGTTGGTAGTTTTGTAATGTCACCCTCCTGATGTTTATATTCAATGGCATTCCTTCCATTATAGAAGCTTCCTGAGGCCTCATCAGAGGAGGATTTATCACGGCTATCACCAGAGGCTGTTTCGGTACATAACCTGAAATGTTGGAGGATTTAGCATCATTAAGTACAATAATTAGAAAATGGAATCTAAAAACAAAATATGTTTGCCAATAATACATAAATGCTCAAAAATATCTGACATGTTGTACACTGTAGTTATCAAATATTCATGGAAAGCACCAACTTTGTTAATTACAACTGAACTGACTAATCCACAATACTATTTCATAGTTACTAAAACGTATACTGAATACTGTTTTTAATGTTAAAAACAGTGATGTTTGGATCAATATAAATAATGCTCATCACATAAAAGTTGGCTGTGTTGATTACATTCGGCAAGAAGACAGTGACCTAGTCTTAGATGCAGCTAACATCCAGTCTGCTACTGCACAATAACCTCACTCCAGAAGAATCACTTTGGAGATTAAGTAGGTTCCTTTTCCAGATTACTTAACTTTGCATTTAGGTCATACATAAGGAGCTGGCTGGAGACAAATACACAGTGAGGATGGGCACTCAATTAAGTTCAGTTGTGACTGCAATTCAGTTTTGATTTGGACTTCACAAATTAGTTTTCTTCTCAGTGAATGCCACTGTGTCTGAAAGTTAACGCTTACTCTTGCCTAAGTGCCCAGGTAATCCACAAAGTGAGTTTGTTATACTGGTTGTCAAGAAAGGGACATAAAAGCCAAGATGAAGAAAATGCTTTTAAAGTTATGCCAAGTTGCAGGTCAGTTAGAAATTTGGGATGGCGAAGATGGAGAGGGTAAATGAAATCTCAAATAAAGAACATAGAGACAAAAGAGAATATGGATAAGTTGTGAAGTGAATTAAAGTCAGTGGATTCCATGATAGAGAAGATTGAGTCAAAAACGAATTATGGTACAGAGAAGATGCAGATAAAATGTCCAAGATGAAGAATGCAGGCAAGAGCAGCAACCCAGCACCGCTTCCCAAGAGCCAGAGAGTAAAAAACTGGCAACATCTATTCTGTTTTCCCATTAACGATGGTTTGTGTTGTATATTTCAGCCCCATAGCCCATGCCAGGACAGAAGAGGGATACCCCTCTTTCAGGCATTAAGATACTACCTACTGAGTTCAACCCAATTCAAAGAATTGCCTTTTGTGAGCAGTTCAGTGTTTGACCCAATGTACTTCTAATGACTTCTAGCGGTATGCAGCTGTCACATTACAGTGACTGAAGGGTTAGAACCTACCCTATGGTGATAAGGAACCATTGACCAAATTTGACGTGAAGGATGTGGAAGATCTTGGTAGAAAGGTGAAAGACCTCTGCCCATGCATTAATGCCCTGAAAGACCCTGGAAAATGACTTAGTGTCTTGGAAGATACATTTGAAGCCACTGGCAAGGAAATGAATGACATGTGGAAGAAATGCTTAATAGAAACCTTAAGGACTTTGAAGGTCGAGACAGCAGAGTGGGATGCAACATGGAAGTCCCTCAAGCCACCTAAATTTGGCGAAAGGACAACTTTTGAAGTCATCCGCCAACAACTCTTCGCTGTCGCCACCCATAACTGATGGGCAGCAGTAGAGGGAACACATAGCTGCTAGCCTCTAGGAATGGGCAGAAGTTTTGAATGCGATCCTGACATAATAACCAATACGCATATAAACTCACTACAGAAATATTAAAAATTCATTGCACTGAACTGCCAGCACTGGCTTTTTACATTTTCTTAGCTTTCCAGATGTGGCTAACCTGCCCACTTTTAACCTTTTCTGCATGCAGACTTTATACCTACTTATACCTGTAAACTCTGCTCTCAGGTTAACATTCTTGACAGCTAAAGGGGGATATTTCTCACAGTTTCTGCAGCACATTCTGAATTATATACCTTTCTTACCACGTGTTAGAGGCTTCCCTCTACAATGTTTAACTGCACTCTTTTGGCCATGATGACTCACTAATGGTCTTACCTTCCCGCTTTAACAGCCAGCCAGTAGAAGGCAGTCTGCACATGTTCTTCACTCACTTTCTGGTTAAGTGTAATTAATCACTTTAGATTCATTTTACTACAGTTCTACATACTATAATAATTAAACATACCATTACTATATAAACCAGAGAAGATCCAGTGGATTTTGTTACAATTAAGCGAACTACTTTGTAACCAATGTACCTTGTAATATGCAGCATCCGCCACTGATCATACATTTGATTCACATATGTACACGTGTTTTTATTTACATGAGACCAATCCTTTCGATGAAACCAGTATACCAGTTTGTGAGGGGCAATGGGTATAACATGTCTGTGGAGGAAGTCCTGCAATTAGGCCTGAAGTGGAGCATCGTACGCTTGAGGATGTTCATCATGAGGGTGGCTGAGTATGTGATACTAGTCTGGATGCTCTCATTGGCCAAAACGTCATGGTTAAAGTCTGCAAGAGGGTTTCATGACCCAGCTGAGATGACGCTCCAAAGGTCCAATAACATTAGGGGTCCTGCAGGGCAATCCAGATGGAGGATGTAGTATTGCCTGCAAGGAGCAATGGTCAAGGGCCTTGGTTTCGACTGGAAGACACCATTGGAAGGATTATACATTGCCAGGGCATTGTGGCCCTGGTGAGAGGATGTGACTGTCAGTCTGCTGAAACCATTGAACACTGATCAAAAGATTTTGTTGAAAGTCTGTGTACTATAAGTTTGATGCAAAACCTTGATATCAAGTTCAGTATTTATAAGATATTTCATTTCTCATTTATGCTCTGTCTTCTGAACAAAAATACCTTCTAATAATGCTTATTTTAGTTTAAGGGGACATTATTTTCAATGAAATGTGAATTTTCAACTTTTGTTTGGTAGAGAGAGGTAATATACAGAAGGAGGAATTCAACACTGAGCCAACTCTTAAGGCTATTATACGTCAGACTCCAGGAATTAGGGATTAGATGTGGGTGCTCTATGGGTGTGTCAAAACTTGGGTTACAGCGAGCCAATGCAGCTGCCAGATGTAGGGTTTTAACAACCACCCCACCCACCATGACACATGACTACAACGCTACCCCTACATCAACAACAGTAGTTCCAGCATGCACTCCTCACACAGCAGTGCAACTGCTGCCCATTGCCACCATTTCCAATCTCACCAGATGGAAAGGACATAGAGGGATAGGAAATTGAGGGAATTAATTCTTCCTAGCACTCGCTTGGTGACCCAGGAAAATCCCCTAAAGTAATTGTCAAGAAGGTCAGCCACACAAACTGAACCCATGACCTCCCAAACAGGCAGTAACATCTATTGCCTGAGTCATCCTGCTCAGTTATTTTATGGTGCAATATGTTGTTGGCTAATGGTGGATTTCTGACAATGAAGTCATTAGTTCTCTTGCCCTCCAATATTTTTCACTGATGGATGGGTGGCTAGAAGTGGCCAGGCATATTTGAAGGTGGTCTTGATCCATTTCCTCTTGCAGATCACACAGAGTGATGAAGAATATAACCCAATTCTGTTCAAAAGTTTTGCCAGACAATCATGCCCATAATCAATCTAAAGGTTGCAAATGCCGTTTTTTTGAGGATACTCAGGAATTACATGGTGCAATATAATAAAACTTCCTCTATTTATTCTAGGTATGTATCAGACAAACTAAACCTGCAGTTTATATTTGACCCTTCATAGTATAAGGATGTAAAACACTTGCAGTATATGTAGACTCAATCACACAAGTATGAGGCATAGAATAAATTTCAGTAAGTAACTCAATTTACTGACTATTATATTCCCATTTGTATAATTTTGAATCACAAGTTCCATGGTTCTTACTGGGCATAACTCAGGTACATATACTTTAATTTTTATCACATTAATTCATGCAATTGTTGTTTGTGACTCCAAATAATAGCAGGGCTCAAGAGTTAAAAGTACTATTTTTAATTGCTGACAACAAAAGAAGAAAGAAAGTGCTAATGAATTCCTGGCGTAAGGATTGGATACTAGAACTGAACAAGACATTCGCTAAAACATAAACATGACAGTTATATAAGAAGATCACACACAAGAATCAGAAAACCTCTAACTGAAAAGAGTTGAGACTTACCTTGAAGATTTTACTGGAGGAATGTCCCCATCCTGTAACAGAATAATGCAAATATACAGTTTCACACAATCAAATATGGCATTACTTAAATGTCCTGCATAACATGGTATCTCTTGAAGTACCAGTTTGAGTGGTTTATGAATTGGTATATGGATTAGGAGATATGGAAAAACAAACATTTGAAATTTCATCATGCAAAGTAAAGGGATGTACAGAAAACAGAAAGTAAAGTTCTAGATAAGCTGATTAACCTTTACCTTGCCATGTTCCCAATTGGGAACGTGAAATGATTTCAAAATTTTTAATATATTGAAATGAAAATGTTTTTAATTTTTAATAATTTGAGGTATATATTTAATTTTTATAACATTACTTCCCCACTTTTGAATAATCATTAGTTTATAGAAAATCATTAAATTATGCTTAAGTGGCTGAATCTTTTTTCCTAATAGTGGTGCGGTTTTTGTAATTATTATTAACGTTGTGTATTTGAGCTATTGAGATCTTTGTGACCTCAGGGCGTGGTAACGGATGGAATGAAAAATCACATGATGTTTCTTCACCACAATGTATTATTTTATTAACACTTTATCGATATTTTACACTAAATAATTCCTCTTAGCACCATTCTATATGATTTAAAACGTTTCCACTTTTTCATTTAGTGGAACTAATGCTTAATGAAAGTCAGGTGAAAATTCCATACCCACACGTCACACCAATACGTCCATATGTCTTGATTACACACACGCGAATGGGCAGTTTATGGCGTCACCTCACACGACACCACCTTTTTCGTATACATCCGCGTATGCGTCCATCAAATAGTTCTTTCTTGTTAGGGAAGCGATCCCTAACCATCCTCCCTTACTTTTATTATGGAACACATATAATTCTAATACTTATACATATATATTAAAATCAAATATGGAAAGATTTATGACGTCTTTGGGCAAACTTAGTTATTCATAACAATGAGCATTTGCAACACGTTTTCGCCATTTAACCAAATCATACCAATATCAAAAAACAAATTACACTTTTAACAAATATTCACATAAACAATTTTCTTTTGGGGTCTTCTAATATTCTGTCTCAATAATATGTTACTCTAAGTATGCCCAAATCAATTACTTTATTTTTAAATGAGCATAATACAACAGTGAGTACAACTACTACAATACATGTAAATAAATTGATTTCTGTTTGGTTTCTGATGTGGCCAACATTTGCAGTTCAAATATGCTATTTATACAGGATCCTAATGATAACTAGTAGAGTAAGACTTGAGAGGAATGTACACACTCTGTTGTTGAGATGCAGATATTTCTATTATTTAATTCAACAATGGTTATAAATCTCATCCATCTAATTTTCTAGTTTTATATGTTGTAGTTGTTAGTCTTTTGGATATTTTTTAATTGACAGGGTAGTGTCAAAAAGCTTTTACAAAGTAGAACAAGCTTTTGAATCTCAATGACGTTTTGGATGAAAACTCACACATTGGAGGAAGTTGATGTATGACAGCTACTTCCACAACAAACAAGAAGTATTACCAAACACTGATGACAATATTTCAGAAGCTGTTGCTCCTTCAGATGTTTTTTGTCAGCTGTTGCAGCTAATACACAACACTCTACTTCATCCTGTCTTCAACCAACAGCATTAAAAAAAGACTAAAGTGGAATCAAGTGTGCATGCAGAAAATTTTTATGGAAAAAGACACTGAATTATAGAAACTGGTTCTTTACAGGATAATGCTGCAATCCAGTGCTTGTCTGACAAAACACCCAGAATTATTAGTTCTTGAAGCTAAATAATTATTTCATAAAATATTGCTTGAAACATACTTGAATTATCTGGCATCAATTACTTGCTGTAATACGTAAAACTGTATGTAACAAATATAATACCTCATTTTGTTTGCTTAAAATCAGTACCATAGTGAAAAAAGAATTTGTGATGCGGGGCTGCCCCACACTTCTGGAGTGGCACCTAACAAGCCTCTCATGGTCAAACTTCTCCACAACACTCACAAGAGCAAACACCTACCAGCAATCATGCAGCAACACAAAGGAGTTTTCAGAGCAATCAAAAACTGTCTGACAGCTGGCTTGTTTGTAGGCATTCAAAAAAAGATCTGGCTGCACCATCGCTGATATAAAAAACTTCCAAAGCTTGTGGAGCTCCCTACACCATTGCCAGTATAAAAGGATTCCAAAGCGCATGGAGTGAGGCATTCATTAAAATTTCTTCACAACACACAGCTGTCTCACACTGATACGCCAACGCATGTCTCTAACTCTGTGTGACATTTCCTCAACTCCGTTTAAAACAGGAATTACATCACACGGATCTTTCACAAACTTCTTCAAACATACCAATGATGAGGTAGCCAGAGGTTTCTCGAAGGCTCTCGAGAAAACCCCTTTTGATTCTGCCACTTGATTGTGGTTAGTCACATATAGACAAACTGGCACGGGGTAGCCTGACCTTGAGCACTTTTGTTTGCTCACCAGCCTGGTAATTGGTGTGAAGTAGCTTAGATCTGACTGTCCTTTGTTTTATGGTACACCCCCGTCAAAATAATGTGACACTGGCCACTGGTGCATGCCTCGAAGACTCAAGCTACCTCACACCACTACTTATAAATACATGACCCGACGACAATGCAGTAGTCAAAATAAAGACTATGAGTGCAGCAGAACAAGCACTTTCCAGACTGTTCGTGAGACTTCAGGCTGCCAGTTTATTTAGAAGAGGTTTGAGAAAAGGTGAATTTCATGAACATTTCTTGCTACATCATTCCCATGTATATAAGCAAATGGGGCAGTGAGACAAGCAAGTTGATTTTGTAATAGTCATGAGTAGGGTTAGGATGTTTACGACATGTCATTTTTTGTCCTTATGCCCATTCTCGCCGCAAATACAAATTAAGCACAAATTTCATATTTTTAATCCTAATTAGACAGTTTTTATTTTGCACATTAAGTCATATTTTTGTCATTTTTATGGTTTTGGCCATATTTTGATCATATGTCTCTTACGAATTTGAAAAGAATACAATTATGCAATAAATGCAATGAATGGTCAAGTTAACTTTTCCCCATCCATCAGTGAAAAACATTGGAGAGCAAGAGGATTAATGACTTCATTGTCAGAAATCCAGCATTAGCTAACAACAACATTTTTCAGGAAGTCACTAATAATTTGGTTTGACTGTAAATGGAATTTCATGAAGGAACAATAACAGTGCCGTAGCACGCAGGTACTAAAACTAAGGTCACAATGCCAGCTTGTGCTTTCCCGTCACTTCTTGTTGTTCACATTTGAAGTTGCATCTCGAAGCATTAACATTCCGAAAGTTAAATGTTCCGAAAGTATAAAACTAAAAAGTTTTTTATAGAGTTTGGAGAAAAACATTTCAGCACTAATGGGAAAATTCTTTACTGCAAAGTGTGTAAAATGAAAGTGCAGTCTGCAAATCAATTACATGTTCAGCAGCACTGTGAAACAAATATGTGAACAGCATGAACAGACAATCAGTTCAACAAACAGATAGAGACTTTGTACCATGAGACAGCCCCTTTGACATCAAGGAAAGTGTCGGGTTCCTCAAAGGACCTGTGTGAGATGATGGTGTCTGCCAAAATCTCTCTAAATAAGGTTAACAACAGACGGTTGATAAAATTTATGGAAAAATAAAAAGGTCATACAGTTCCAAACAAATCTACACTGAGAAAAAATCATGTACCTGCATGTTATGACAGAACGATGCAAAAAATCGGAAACATTGTAGGCAACAATAGGATTTGGGTTTCAATAGATGAAACTACAGATGCTTGTGGGAGATATTTTGCTAATGTTACTGTGGGCACACTATTTCCTGATCACCCTGGTGATATATCTTTGCTCGATTGTGAAGCGCTTGAAGAAGCAAACCATTCTACAATTGCTGTATTTTTTGACAATGCTATGAAGCTGCTGTGGGATGGTGAAAGCTGGCAAAGGCCTTATAATGCTCTATCCAAAAATGGTGCATTTAACATACCTTGCTCATGGTTTGCACAGAGTTGCAAAGGAAGTAAGAGAGCATTTTCATGATGTGGATAAATTGGTATCAAATGTGAAAAAAATATTTCTAAAATCTCCAAAGACACTGACAAAATTTCAACAATACAGACCTTCACTTCCACTTCCTCCCCAGCCAATACTGACAAGATGGGATACATGGCTTAGTGCAACTGAATATTGCTGCAAAAATTATGAAGCTATTGAGGAAATTATCAATGAAGTTGACAATCAGGAGGCATCTTCCATTACGATTGTGCAAGAACTGTTCTCCAGCACCTTGAAGGGAAATTTGGCATACATCAAGTCAAGTTATGGAGCCATCACAAGAGTAATTCCTTGTCTAGAGACTATTTAGAACTGTATGGAAGATTGTAGCAAGTAAAAGGTGTAGAAAGTGAGCTAACACAAGGAAGAGGAAGTATAGGGGTTGCTGCAAAGAACACTTTGTAACATGTTGAATGGAAATATGAGATATGTAACACTGTGAAAAATTAAAGACATTCTAAGTGGCGGTGATGCTGTTCTGGAAGAAGATGAACCAGAGTCATATTGCAATGACTTAACGTTTTTAAATATGCTCCTGTGACGTTGAAAGGAGCTTCTCAAGGTTTAGACAATCTTAAGTGACAAAAGAAGAAGATTTCTGTTCAAGAATCTGAAAATGCATGTGGTTATATACTGCAAAGCAGACAAAACTAAAAACTGAAAACTTGTACGTAATACTTAGAAACTTAATTTACTAATTTAACCTTTATCCCGTAATTAATAGGTAACTTAATTTTATAATTAATGCATATCTTCATATTTTATAACGAAGTGCATAGTCCACAAAATATTGTTTGGAGCCAATCAAATAAGCAAACAGAAGCAAATTCTTTAAATTTAGAAGTATGTATATTACAGATAAAACTGTAAATCACCTTTAATATTATTAAAATGTGATTGGCTGATTGAATTCATGTGCCAATGTAAAAATATGGTGTCATTAAAAGTTTTGAATTAAGAATATTTTAAGAAAATATGTTCTTTTAGGCCATATTTTAGGATTTTTTGGTCATATCGAGTCACATTTAAGGACATATTTGCAGTCATATTCTCCATTTTTTAGGTCATAAACATCCTAACCCTAGTCATGGGAGTTGAATCAGACAGCTGTTAGCAGTGAGTGTGTAAGTAAATCAGAACTTGTTTTGTCACAATAATAATCATAATAATGATGATGCTGATGATAATAATAATAATAATAATAATAATAATAATAATAATAATAATAATAATAATAATAATAATAATAATAATAATAATAATGATAATGATGATGATGATGATGATGATGATGATGATAATGATGATAATGATGATAATGATGATAATGATGATAATGATGATAATGATGATAATGATGATAATGATGATAATGATGATAATGATGATAATGATGATAATGATGATAATGATGATAATGATGATAATGATGATAATGATGATAATAATAATAATAATAATAATAATAATAATAATAATAATAATAATAATAATAATAATAATAATAATAATCAGTAAATTCAAATAAATTTTCAAGAATTCACTCAATATTCTTAATACATTGGAATACTGTCACCACAGTACAAAGCCACCTATGGAGAGCCAGCATTAGTGCATATCAATCTATATGTCCAATCTAATGAACAGCTTTCAGAAGAACATCACACAACTCCTTATGTGCAATTTCCCTGCAGTTTGGGTAATTATTGCTCCAAAAGATTCACATTAGCAGGTTATTTAAGCTGTCTTTTCCAGAATCTTCCTTTTGTATGCAGAGCTATATCAGGGGCTGTAGCATTGATTAGTTCAGTAGAATTCAATTAGTTAAGCATTAAGATCAAATGTGGACAGAACAATTTAACATTGGAACACAGCCGCAGTCATGAAAGTAATTAAATCTAACATGGCATAGACTTGCTGTAAAGTAAACCAGATTGGCCCTAACAGATAGTGACAGCATCAGGTGGCAACGTGCTTCTGGGGATTGCTGACTTTCTGGAGTTTACCCTGGAATGCAAGTTAAAGTTATGCCAGTGGGTTTTGTCATCATGGTGGCCAACAATGCAATACTGAGCCTGGATGCTAAGACCCTATGGTAAATGTCAACAAGAGGGTCTTGAAAATTAACTGAGACAAGGCAATGCCCAAGAGCTAAAATTTATAATCCATGGTCTGCATTTTTTTAAATGGACACTCTTTAACTGGCGTGGTTCTTAGCATCCTGTTCTAAATTGGGCAACAAAGACTGCTCAATTTTGCTCAGTGCCTATTAATTAGGCCTGAGGTTCTTTTGCATGTCATACATCTATGACATTGGACCATTGGCTTTACTTTCTTTCTGAAGGATGCCATATTAGCAATTTTTATGCCTGAAAATAATCCATCTCCCTCTGTTGGGTCTGCACCCACTGCCTCAGGAAGCAACCCCAAGAACAGGGAAGACAATTTCAGGTAATGAGCAACTACATGAAGACCTGTTACAATCAGCAAGCCTATGTTTCATGCAAAAACTGATGGGAGTTGTATCACCCAGCCCAAACCAAGGAGCATGTCCCAAGCTTATGGTGAAGTGGATCAATGTGGTATAAAGCAAACAGAGACTGTCCTGTTGGAAGATACTGGTGGTACACTCAAGATCGTTTGGTCAGGATGATCAGTCCTGAGGAAGCAGTGGTGGAAGAAATAAGCAAAGCTTTGGAAAGCCAGAAAGACTTGAGTGTGCCTATTGTGAACATTCCTAGATGATATGACTTAACATATGATTCGTGTGTAAATGTAGCTGTGAGGAAAACAGAAAACTCAACTCTTGTGTTCAGGTTATTCAAATGTAAGACTTGTAGACATCAGTAAACTGAAGAGAGAATACCATACAAAACATAGACTGCATCTAAACAACAGAGGTAAATGATTCATTACATCAGAAATAGTAAAAAAGGTACAAATCAACCTAAATAAAACCTGTATAGCTATAAATGATTCAGATGAAATCTTAAGATACCCAAAATTGAGTAGGAAATGAACAGATAATAAATTAAGGCTAGAGATTTCTTCTGGGCTTAAAAGCCATGGTCTGCTGGAGTTCTGAGGTCCAGATGTTTCGTCCACATCTGCGGTGGACATCATCAGTGGCGTAGTCTGAGTCTTCTCGGTGAAGGTTCAGTTACAACAGAATCGTTTATGACTGGAGGTGCCTTATTTATATGTGGGCCGCTGTGTGAGGAGGTGTGTGTTAGATGGGCGGGCCATTCTGATTGCTGATTGGCTGGCTTCTTCTTCATTGCTGATTGGTTTGCGTGATTTTTCTGCATTAGTGCTTCTTTTTTATGTTCGAGTATCGGATACCAGGTTTTGTTAAATTTTAGAGTTTCCTCCTTCCTGTTAAAAGTATTAGGGTGTTTGCAAATTTCTATGGCTTCACGTTGTAGTCTGGCGTGGTAGTATGGCATAGATGAAAGAACAGTAGTCTCCTTATACTGAATTATGTGTTCGCCATCAGCCCATATAGCATGTTCTGTGACCGCTGACTAGTCTGTATGTCGCAGCCGGCAGCACCTCTTGTGTTCTGTAAGTCGGGTGTTGATGCTGCGTTGGGTGGTACCTATGTACACTGCACTGCAGGAACACGGAATCTGGTAAACACCGGCTGAAACAAGTGGATCCCTGGGATCTTTGGCCAACCGAAGCAAGGTATTAATCTGTCTGGTAATTTGAAGATAGTTCTGATGTTGTGACGCTTGAGTAGGCGTCCTATTCTATCCGTGACAGTTTTGAAGTAAGGCAGAAAAGCAGTGCCTTTGCTCTTAGGTGGATTCCGTTCGAGGTTGGCAGGATGAGGCCAAGGTGGGCGTATTGCTCTGCGAACTTTTTTTGCCATGTAACCATTTGAGTATAAAGTCTGTTCCAGATGTTGGAGTTCGTGTTGTAACGAGTTAGGCTCACAGATGCAGGCAGTGCGGTCAGCGAGGGTCTTTATGATGGCGCGCTTCTGCTTAGGATTGTGATTGGAATTTTTGTTCAGATATCGGTCGGTGTGGGTTTGTTTGTGGTAGACTGTATGTCCAAGAGTCCCGTCTGCTCTCTTGCTGACCAGAACATCTAAGAAGACCAGTTGTCTCAACTCAGTCAGCTTGCCAAGTGAAAGTGCGGTTTCCAGAAAGATTTCCAGGTGATCTGCAATTTCTAACTCTGGGGTAACTTACAGCATAAAGTGTACAAGGCAAACCCACACACCCTGGAAGAATTAAAACAAAATAATGACTAGGAAATTGCCAGTATTTCTCAACATGAACTACTGCGAGTTGCGGAGTTCCCTAAAGAGGTGCCATAAATGTATGGATGATGGTGGCCGGTTTCCACATCTCCTTTAATAACATTGGTAAGTAAAGCCTTTAAAAGTACGTTGTGCGGTTACATCCACGCTGCTCTATGACAGCGGCAGTCAGTGATGAGCGCCGAGGACATGTACAGGCAAAACACAGCTGGCTCAGAGTCTTTTGGATTACCCATTAGTTCCCTTTACCAGAATGTTCTGCTTTTTATCAGGGGTTTCTATATGAGGTCGACTAACAGCTAGTGGAGGTTCACTTGAATCCAGTTAGTTCACAAGTTATGAGATTTAATGCAGCATATTGAAAATGGACAGGGCAAAGTGCAGTTTAGCTGTCACTTGGCAGTTCAATTTTAATCCCATTCAGGGGATGAGTTCTGTATGGTTCTGAGTATAACCTGTAGGACACTAAGAATCTCACAGATTAAAAAAAAGTGTGTTTAACAGCAAGTTATTTTCATTTGTTGCAATATATACTGTGCAGCGCAATGGTCGAGCAGTTAGATCATTCATCTGTCACCAAGGCAGCTCAGGTTTGATCTCAGGGACTTGCATGTGTATTTGTGATGGACAAAGAGGCATCTGAATGGTTTTTCTCTGGGTTCTCCAGTTTCTCCGCCACTCATTCCACCACATGCTCCATCATCACTTTTCCAATCATAAATTTCACCAGCATTTCACACCATCCTCTTCCTCACTCCCATACATGGTGCTGGGCTGACCAACTCCTTCCAGGTCTTCACTCTGTCTGGTCCAAAGGTTTGTCTGCTCTCCGACAGGCATGTGAACCTAGGCAGAGGCTTGTATCTCCTGGGGGTGTAATTCCTCCATAGAGGGAGCATATTCAGATGAAGAAGCAATATATGCTGAATACTATAAAAAGAGAAAGTTTGTATGTGATTTCAAGCTAATCTTGGACAACATTCAACTGATTTTGACAATTCTCTTCAACAGATCTTTTATCATTTATTGCATAAAAGCATGACTTTTCTTCTTTTTAGCTTTATTTTGTGTTTTAGATTCTATGACCCTAAGAGGTAAAAGGAGACATTTACAGTTTTGCTGCCGTGGATCTGTATAGATGTTTAGTAAGACACAATAATATGGACAAAACTATGTTGTTTCACATGTATTTTCCACACTGATTGATAGGTTATATGTGGACTAGTATATGTTAAATGTAGCTTTTGTAATAACACCCAAGAGAATAATCATGCTAAGTAGTCTACAAAACTCACTCTGTTACTTCTGAATCCCACTTTGAGATCCTAATTTGCCTTTTTAGTCAGGTATTTATCCATTTGCAACAAGAAACTTTAAGAAAAACACCAAATGGTTGACTTATCACTTGTGAGCTGGGTATGAGACTGTACATCACAGGTTGTAGTGTTGCTTTGTGTTCAATAGGTTTTGGAACTCCATAACCACTATAATAATATATGCATCTTCACTGTTAACTGCATTCAAAAGCAGAAAACTCCTTGTCAGTATCCAAATGACACACACATTAAACCCCCTTCAATGAACTCCAGCTCTAAAGCTTCCTGCATGAGCTATTTAGAAGCTGTACCACAAGCTGAAGTCAAGATTTGAACTGGGAGCAACAAGTTTGTAACTCCTACCCAAGAGAAACTTGCCTCATTAGTATTTAGATGAATCATAAATATTCTCAAATATGCAAAACCTAAACCTGTGTAATGCTTGGAAGGGATTCTAGTATCAAGCAGCATATTCATCTATCTTCAAAAGGTTAAAACTGTGCAGCTGACCTGAATAAAACAAAGTAGTGCTTAAGTGAGTGAGTGAGTTTTGTTTAAGGGCCCTTCGACAACTAGGTCATTAGGGCCCAAAGTCCAAAAATAAAACAAGCGAATAAAACCTCACACTAAAAAGCTAAAAAGTGAAAATTAAAATAACCAAAACTGTTAAAAGATTTAAAAACAAGAACTAAAAAAGCTAAAGGTTAAAAAACTGGTAAAAACGTAACTTTCTAAAAACAGAAACTGCTAAAACCTTTAAAAGGTAAAAAATGAAATAACATCACAAGCAAAAACATCCTAAAAGTTCATATCCGCCAAGATAACACAAACCTTACACTTGCTTACCAAAGTCGATGTTGGCAACTGTATTTACAGATACTGGGTCATTGCCTAACATGGTGCACAGTGTAAGACCAAGGCCAAGGGACTGGCATTCACAAGCGTACCGCGGACAATCAATAAGGACATGTGCGACGGAGAGTGGAATATTGCATGTCGCACAGACAGGCTCCGGATCACCGCGCAAAAGGTGTGCATGCGTGGCTCGAGGGTGGCCAATCCTCAGGCGGGTTAAAATCACCTCCTCACACCTGGAATCCCTGCAAGATGTTTGCCAGGGTTGTACCGTGTCCTTGATTGTCCATAACTGAGTGCCAGCTAACGCTTTCCAAGACTCCTGTCAGACAATATATAGCTGGCGACGGAAGTTCTTCTGCATGTCTATATAAGGGAGCATACGTGTTACAAATCTTACACATTACCACAGAGCCATGTTGATATGTATTTATGACATGAACATGCAATCATATTTACTTTCAGTCTCATCTAAAGCCATAAACCTGATGTAAACCTACTTTTTTGGTACACGAAGTCAGACCATCATGTACAATACTGCCCGGTTTGTCTAACATCATCACACACTTCTCTAATCTTACACGATTTATTATATGCTACATATTAGATCAGCTATAAAAGTAGAACTTGTAAAGGAGAACTGACTTGCATAAAGCAACAGTTCAATCATGGCAGCATTTGAGAACAAAAATAACAACTCTTTTAGCTCCATAAGTGGCAACCAAAGACCATTTCTTGGCATTTGGTAAATATAAGGATGAGTCAAATGAAAACCAGAAAACTGCTATAGAAAATCTATAACCTTTCTTATTATCAGACCTGGTACATATACATGTGGACTTTCACTCCATCAATTGGTATCGGTCCTGTGACCAAGCAGTGCAATATGGGAGTTTCCAATATGTCAGCCCCTCTGTTGGAGTGCACCACAGAAAAAAAGCTGAAGAGTGATCCCATTTCCACACATTGAAGGCACGAAACCAATAGAAATGCAATAACACAGTATGGGGCTGCATGTTTATCGCACACTCAGGTATATAAAATTAGCAGTGGCACAACAAATTTAGCACAAGCACCAAGGCCATGCCAGGCACAATGCATGACCACATACGGCTTGTACAGCCTTGGTGACTATCAAGAACTTGCTTCTGGAGTGCTTCCCCCATCCTCCTTACTGCCTCGATCTCACACCCTCCAACTTCCACATCTTCGGCCCACTAAAGGACTCCTTAAGTGGCAACAGTTTGCAATCGACATGGACGTGAAACAGGCAGTGCATGAGTGGCCGCGTGCACAGCCAAACAATTTTTTTCCCTCAGGTATCCAAGCCCTCCAGACTCAGTGGCAGAAATGTATCAAAAAGCAGGGGGACTGCATTGAAAAATAGTGTACTTACTTGAACTCTGTAACAAAGGAGCTGTAAAAAAATATTTCAGGTTTTCATTTGGCTCACCCTCATATATACAGATCTACTTGATGTAGCTGATGCACATTGCAACTAATATCCTTTAATTCAGGTTCTATTTCAGTGAAATATCAAACAAGCAAAATTTGTATCTTTATTCTGCAAAATAGAAATATAAATATCTATAATCTGTTTATCGACATAGAAAGGTTTAAATATGGCCACTGGGAAATGTGTTAGATTTGTGATTGGGTTTTCTTTGTGTTCAAATCGCTGAATATCCTTTTAAACTCATTTACCAATCATTTCATGTAACACTGAACATCAGATGCTACAATATCAGACTATTTTAGTATATTTCAATTAAAATATTTTGTTTGTTAAATTACACTATCAATTGTAAAAATCATATCAGTGCCACCAGTGTGCCAGAACTTCATCCCACAGGAGTTGTCTTACTTGCTGGTAAATCTACTGAAACTTTTAAGCACACTTAAAAAGCATGAGTCTGGGCCACATTTCAACTTACAAGCCAGAGATCAGAATACCAGCACCTAAGCAATCCAGCCATCCATACAAACTTATTTTGGCATGATAACAAGCCTTCCAAAGTATCACAATTTTAAAGAACTGTCGCCATAATTACTTTCAACCCTTTAACCTCTTGAGCAATGGCCATTTAAAATGTGCGCAAGCCGAGAACTGCTAGCATTTAAATTGTTAAAAGTGCTTCGTATATACACATCTGTATTTTGTGTAAATATTAAGTTATTTTAATGAAACAAAAACTGGTATTAAACTCGTTATATGCAGTATACATGCACGTCATCAGCAAAGTTGAGTTGCATTTACAAAACGTTGAAATGGCTCTATTTTGTTTCACTGTGGTGAAAAGTTAACTTTGCTCTGTCGAACGCATCTAATATAAGTTCTCTGAAAGAAACAGTAGTCGACCCATTGTATGTGTGGCTTGTGCATCAGCAAAACAGAGCATAGTGTATGCGTGGTCTGTGAGTCATCAGAATACAGAAGTTTGAAACTTTTGCTTATGCGTGTTTCGTAACTTAGTAGACTCCGTTTCTTTCTTGGTTGAATTACATACATATACTTTCCTGCTTGTAGCTGAAGGGAGAAGTAGTATAAAAAGGTATTTTTGCACCAATTGTTTGGTAATTTGGAGAGCTCTAAACCCACACAGGAGAATGACCTACCTGGACTTCCGACTATCAATAGCTTGCAGCCTAATTGAACAATACCGCATTGGAGGTAGAAAATCCAGAAGCCCTGCACCCCTCAGACTTCAAGGAAAACATTATTCTAAAAGGATACCACCAACAGTAAAGAAGTCCCACCCATTTCGAAAGTGTTTCGTGTGCCGCAAGAAAAGAATTTGCAAATGTGGAGATGTACCCTTATGTGTTTATCCCTGTTTTGAGGCATATCACTGCACAAGGAACATATAAAGGTGAGCCAGTAAAGTATATAGACTTTACTTAAATGTTTCATAAAGGGAAAATTAAATTAAGTTGAGTTAGATAAGGAATAAATAAGGGTTAAATGCACAAATGCACAGAACGTGTACACACGCCCATATCACTCATCTGTCATTTTAAATGGACATGATTTCACGTCCATATCGCTGAAGAGGTTAAACACAGTATCTAACAAACATATACAGATTCACAAGCTCTCTCTTATTCATATTAATTCTGAATTACATGGTATTTCAATGTGCAAGAAACAAAAGTTCCAACTATGATAGATTCCTGCAGAACTTACCTTAATATTATCAAAAACAGGTGAAGTTTCTCTTTCCCACCAAGGTTCCACCTTAATTTCTATTTTGTTTCTCATTTCATTATCATTGTTGCATTTCTTAACCTCAGGATTGTCTGGAAGTATTTCTGTATCTTTATGTGAGCCAAAGTCTGGAAAAGGAGTCTCTGTTTTAATTTCTGTTTTGATTGCTAAGTCACAACAATCGCCCAGAAGCACACCATCGCTGTTCATAACAACATTCTCATGAAGGAACTCACTCTCATTTTCTGAGCTTATGTTGTCTGATAGAGGATGCTCTTTCTTGATTTCTATTGTGGTATCCATTTTACAACTGATGTTTAATCTGATGTTGCTGTTCTTGATTTATTTAGAAAGTCTGTGGAGAAAGAAACACATATACCAAAAAATATCTATCGTTTTAACCATCAGTTCCTTTGAATTCATTAACCACTGTTTTCCCATTTGGATTCAGGAAAAAAACTGTCACAAGAAAATGCATGTATGTACATACTTACTTCTGAAATAGTAACAGGGTTAAATGAAAAAAGGGAACTACCATTAAGAAAATTGAAGGGCTTAGTGGAATAAGGGGCTATCCCTCATTTTGGTCAAATATGAACTAGTTGCATAATATGTAACCTGAGTCCATCTAGTGTTAGTTTATTGAACTATTAAGAGTGTAGGATAGTCCTTCTGACATATTGGAGAGATAGATAAAAGTCTTTTGAAGAGCTTTCAGGTATTCTGAGTGGAATATGGGGCTATTCCACTCCTGTTTGAAACCTTTGTCCTGATAGGTCAGCTGTATACCGCATTGGCCAATGGGAGACCAGCTTTCACATCTCATTGTTTGGAAACAAGATGGCTGATGATGAAAGGCTTGTTGTGCTTGTTAATGAAGAAAATGAGGAAAATAGAAGCAGAAAGAGAAAGAGAGATGTAGAAAAATGGAAATACAACAGCAGGAAGTTAGCACGAAATAGTAGAAAAGAATATTCTACACAAAAAGGCAAAATTGTGCCTGCTAAAGTTGTTGTTGTTGTAGTGTTTAATGCCCGCTTTTACTACTACGGCACCGCTGGTGGTGACACTGATGATACATGTAATGAAGATGGAGCACCGGTGGAATGAGATGGAGGGGAAAACCGGAGCACCCGGAGAAAACCCGCCCTGACGCTGCTTCGTCCACCACGAATACCACATGCGGGTCCCTGGGATCGTGCCTGCTAAAGCATTTACCAATATCCAATGTTGCAAAACTGAATGGTGTGGTTATAAACACATTACAGAAGAAGAGAGTGATGCAGATTTTGGCATTATTGAAAACTTAAAACGACGTACCCAGTATGCGTATACACCTGAGGAGTGGGCAAATCTTATACGAAATGCTAGGAAGCAGAAGCCATTCTCTGTACTGGAAATGAAGAGAGAAGATTTTGTTAGTCTGGCTCCATTAACAAGTAAATTAACAAAAAGAAACCAGTTCCGTTCTGGCGTAAATGTGGACTTCCGGAAAGCATCCATTCTAAAATTCGAAGGTGGGCATGAAGTAGACGTGTGTTTAGCATACAGTCAATTAGGTCCTTACACTACCATCAGTTTTCAAAAAGGAAAAAGAAAACCACAGAAAATATCAAACACAGTCTTCGAACCAAAATACCCTAATGGAAGGTCAATCAAACATGCAAAACATCGAGATATAACCTCATTGTTGAAGTTCATGCCCCCTGTATACCATGAATTTTATTTAAATTTGAGATCAGACAGCATGTGTGAAGTGGGAGAGAACAATGAAGATGAAATCATTTGATTGTGATGTTTGGAAGTTGTGATTGTCACTTTTAATGTAGAATATTGTATGCCGTCTTCAAGTTAAGTAAATATTCTTTATGCTATAAACTAACATACTGTGTCCTACATTTGCAGAAAGTTAGTTCAAAACCTTCCTAATTTAGTTATTGGTAATTTTTTGTTTGAGTTATGAAAAATCTAATAAAGTACTGAATATCTCAGAAACACAATTTTGAGGGATACCCCCTTATTCCACTAAGCCCTTCAATTTTGTGACTTAGCTAAGGCATTTGATAACAGATTATACACTGTTGTGGCTGCAATGAGATCTCTATAAATTAGTTCAGATATTACTTCACAGACAGAATCAGAAAAGCAAAATGAATAGTTGTGATTCTGAACCAAATGTTATTACTAAAAGTGATTCACACGGTTCTATATTCTTACCTTTGTTATGTCTAATATTTATAACTTGTTATATAATCTTAGCACAAAGCACATGGCTGTGCTCTTTGGTATATTACTAGTGTATTTTTATCTGAAAAGTCACACCATCAACTAAAAGAAACAGTCAATAAAATGTTTGTAGTATTGAGCATTTGTTTTAAAGCTAATAAATTATAATTAAAGTATGAAAACGTCCTTTATTCAATTCAGAACAAAGCATTTTACATTATAAGATAGTTATTCACCTTAAAACAAAGTTTATGCAAGTAAATGAATAAACAATCAGGTACAACAATTATACTATACGGAAAGTCCCTGGTAGAAAATCTAGACCATTTCACAGATTTATGGTGCATAAAAGTATCTCAAGCTTCATAATGAGGCCTCTGAGCAACATTAAGTGGTCTTTCACGCCCAGTATAGAATGGACCCTAAGAACTATTGCAGATAAAGAATGTCCATAAACAAACAGTCAAATTTAATTTAGGTTTTGAGCTACCTTAATTATAATCACACAAGTCTAGCTATACATGATCCCAGTATGAGGCATAGACCAGCTAATACCATAAAACTATTCTAAAAATTATTTTACTGTTTAGCAATAAAAATTTATAAAACTTTCATGTTACCTAAAAGTATTAGTGAATCCCAATCAAAATAAAATCCTGAAGAAACATAGTAAGCCATTCTTTAGCTCTTGAACCCCATCTATTAATTTTTTATGTCACATAGCATATAAATATTGAACATATAAAGCAAATTACACAATAATGGTGATTTATATTTATTCCTTATTCTGTCCTACAGTAATGCATACATAGAAACTTACTCTTGAAATTGTGGTGGTATATGTTCATCAGCAATTTTCATCTTCCGTTATTTAACAAGTCATAGGAAATAAATTGGGTTATATTGTTATTTCACTACCTCCTTTAAAAGAATGGGCACTTATTTCAATATTCTGTGTGGTGTTCAGTGTTCGTGAGTGTTAAGCAATGAACAATACAAAAAAATTATGCCACATACCTCCATCATTTTCTCACAAATAAATTAACTTTGAGACATGAATTGGGCTTGAAACATTTGATGTACTCCACTCACATGACTTTCTCTACTCCTGTACTATTCTTATAAACTTTTATTCCTCTATCTCCATCTTGTTCATATTAGTCAAAATGAACATTTGCAGAAATCACCTTATTGCTAATTTTCTTGAAGGTACAAAGGGAATATGGCAATATAGAAGGCTTTGAGCAATAGTCAAATCTTATAAAGCTTTGAAACTCCAGCAGTAAGCTTGTTGGCATAAACAAATAATAATTACCATTTGAAATTCTGTTCTCTTTGCATAGCCAAGAGATTTGAGAAAAGTATTGCAAAACTCATGCAAGGAATGTCTCTGAAATGGTTCACTTCAAAACAGAATGCATTTGGACATAACTTGTATGTTTTAACGAGATCAAAATTTTTTTGTATAGTAAGATTTGGTCTACCTCTTACAGTTTACCAGTAATGCCAAAGTCATCAAGAGTAAACAGAACTATGTGGATTAAGGAAAATGAAGGTATTAACAGTGAGGCAACAAGATTCTAAAGTAAGAACAAATTAGAAACTAAAAACTTCACTTATCTTAGTAATGTTGCAAGTTCTTTTTGCAAAACAAGTTTCAAGTGGACTCCAACTCATTCTCAAAGCTATAAAAACAAATTTCTTACCAAAGCTACAGATAATTTAGAAACCAGAATAAGAGCACTTTAGAAATATTAAATATAAACAAACTGATAAACCAGCTGTGGCAGATCATTTTTTGGTCATTTAATCATGAAATTAATCCAGAAGTTAAATAATTAAAGCAATTAAGTGGACCTATAGATTTAATGGTTTGGAAAAAAATTATTTTAAAAAACAGGAACCGTATTATGAATATGAATATAGATTGCATTTATAAATTTTTGTTTTCAGAGATTGGTAATTAAAATGAGAACAGATCTATGTTTTTTTGTTTTCAGAGAAAAAAAAAGATCTCTAGTTTTGGTAACAAATTTGTTTGTATAGCTTTGAGAATGAGTTGGAGTCGACTCGAAATTTGAGTCAATTTTGCAAGAAGAACTTGCAACATTACTAAGATAAGTGAAGTTTTTAGTTTCTAATTTGTTCTTACTTTAGAACTATGTGGACTATAGCCAGAAAATTCAAAAGATACATTTTCTTTGCCATAAAAATATCTTAAAAATGTGACATTTTAATCAAAATCCTTAGCCATTTTTGAGAAAATCAAAATTTGCCATGTAAAGGGTAGTTCAGGGTGGAGGAATTTCCATCAAACTCTTTGTGATGCACCCTTGAAAGATTTTAAGCTTTGGTTTATAACTGACTTTTTGATTTTGAGTTATGCTGTTCTCACATGCATGCACGCACGAGCATACACACACACAGAACTTTTCCTAAAAGTGCTTCTTTTTGTATTCAGGTGCCTCAAAACATATATTTCCAGTGAAATCTTATCAAATTTTTGGCTCAGTTTCGGTCAAATGCAATACTTCCCCTACTTATTATACATAGTAGAGAAACTAAAAATCCAACACCATAATCGCGACATGAACCATGGAGGTTGGCCTCTGCATGCCAGTGCTATTTTAACTCCTAATATCATGCTGAGAGGGGTAGTAAGGGGTAGTGATGCGCCTCCTATAGCCTCTCCTACCCAATTCCCATCCTCATCCTGCCCGTGATGCACCCTGCTTTTAACAGATGAGGCTCTGGGGACCGAATCACAGCGGTATAACTGTTTCATCTAAAATGGAGGAAATGTCATTTACATATGTGCTGGCCTATCACAGCACAACAGCGTCCCTCAGAGGCACATGAGGGGAAGGTCGGTGGATCTAAATATCATCTATTTAGTCCTCCCGGCTAGGTCCGATGGACCCGTTGACCAACGATAGGTGTGGTCCCCCATGCAAAATGGGGGTTTAAGTCGGGTGATGTAACTGCCACATTGTAAAACTGGTGCCCGTTAAGAAAACAGTTACATGAAAGCCACATACATGAATATGAGTCCTAAAGATAAACATTCCGGAGTTAAAACTGTCCCCCAATCGGATCTCCGGGTGGGGACATCTTTAGGCAAATTTCATCATAACAATTCCAATACTTTAAGAATTCTACAATGGAATGCAGGAAGCATGTCCCAGCCTAAAAAACAAGAGCTAATGAAAATATTAAAAGACAAAGATATAGATGTCTTCACAGTACAAGAAGCCAATATATCACAAGAACAGGAAATATACTTTGAAATGGATCAGTACACTACACATATACTTCCAAAGGCTCGTCAAATAGCAAGTGGTATTCTTACAGGAATTAAAAGAAATATGAAAGCTACTATCCAAATCCAAAAAACAATGGAAGAACAAGATAAATCAGAAATAGTTAAAATTGAAGTATGGAAAAGTAACTACCACTATAGAATTTACAGTATCTACAATCCTCCAGACAATACACTAGATCTAAATTCTATTCCCATAGAACCCAAAAGTATTTTAATCGGTGATTTTAATGCACGCTCCCCTAGGTGGGGCTACAGAGATATAAATTCAGCAGGAAGAGTCATAGAAGACCTATTAAACTCGTCAACAATGGAATTAATATTTAATCCAAATGATCCACCCACTTACCTTCATTGTAATGGTTCGGGTACAAATCCTGACCTTCTGATGGTGTCATCTGACATAATTGGCAATACAAAAAGAGAAATAATAGAAGACCCAGGTTCAGGCCACAGAATCACCATAAACTCCATAAGAGGTCTAATAGATAAAAGTAACAAACCAAAAGTTAAAACTTCTTGGAATTTTAAAAAAGCAGATTGGTCCAGTTTCCAAAATGAGATAGAAGGGAAGTGTAATATACTGTTAGAATCAGAGTTCAAGTCAACAAATGAAATGAATAAAAAAATTTGTGAAATATTATTGACAGCAGCCAAAACACATATCCCCAAAGGAAAGTTAAAGAAATATAGCTACTTTTGGTCTCCATCTTTATCTAAGTTAAAACACGAAAGAAATATAGCAAGAGTCAAAGCCGAAAGAACCAAGTGTCCAGAAGATGTACAAAACTGGAGAAGAAAAGCAGCCATTTTTAAGAAAGAATTAATTACAGCAAAAAGGGCCAGTTTCACAAATTTTGTAGAACATATGGACTATAGGAAAGATGGAAATAAAATATACAAATTCCTTAATAAAACAAAATTATCAAAAAATACAACTGAACCATTAAAATATAATAACAAAAGCTTAACTACAGATAGGGAAATAGCAGAATCCCTTAACAAGTTTTATGCTCAGTCACAAAGAATACCCCAAGCGTATAAAAAACAAGATAAGGCTATCCAAAAAACTATCAGAGAAACTAGTAAGCCAAAAGGTATACGAAATGATATTTTTATTCAGGATTTTAATGAAACAGAACTGGATTTAGCAATAGAACAATTACAGAACAAAAAATCTCCTGGACCTGACAAGATCCACCCAGAGTTTATTAAACACCTTGGCAGGAAAGGAAAAGAAATCCTACTTAAACTGTATAACGCGTGTTGGAGAATGACTGTACCTTCCGACTGGAAAAAAGCCATAATCATACCGATTTTAAAGAAAAACAAACCCTCAAACAATATTAATAGTTTCAGACCAATATCTTTGACCAGTGTTATTGCAAAAGTGATGGAAAGAATGGTGGCATCTAGACTTAACTGGTTCCTAGAATATTACAACTTAATTAATAGTTCACAGACCGGCTTCAGACAGAATCATAGTACAAGTGAAAATGTACTCCTACTAAGCCAAGACATCAAGGAAGCTTTCAATAGAAAGGAGGATACCTTGGCAGTATTCATTGATTTTAAATCAGCATATGACTCAGTCTGGAGAAATAAATTAGTTGAGAAGTTGCAATCAATAGGTGTGAAAAGTAACATGCTTAAGTGGATAACTCAGTTTATTTCACAAAGATTTTGTGCCACAAAATATAATACATACATTTCCAAATATAAACAAACACACCGAGGACTTCCACAAGGTGCTGTTCTGAGCACAACACTCTTTAACATATATATAAATGACCTTCCATCAATAATAAAAACTTTAGAAACCAAAATTGCTTTATTTGCTGACGATTTAGTCATTTGGACTTCAGGCTCTTCAAAAAAACCTGAATTAATTAAAGACAGAATAGAAACAGCCCTAAAAAAAGTACATGAATGGAGCTCCAAAAACCTCATGACTATCAATGTGGAAAAAACAAATTATGAATTATTTACACTAAAATACAAACCAGTTAATATTAACATAAATTATAATGGTAAACCACTCAAAGCAGTTGATGATGCCAAATACTTAGGCATCACTTTCGACAGAAAGCTAAGTTGGAAAAAACATATAACAAACATCTCAGAAAAGGTTGAAAAGAAACTGCAAATCCTGAAAAGGTTAGCTGGTGCTAAATGGGGCTGCTCAAGGAGAGTCCTTAACACAACATACAAAATGTATGTTAAACCAAACCTCTTGTACTGTTCTGAAGCTTTAATAACGGCAGCAAATGCTAACATCAATAAACTTGAACAAATACAAAATCAGGCTCTTTGCCTAATCACTGGAGCAGTTAAATCCACACCTATTGATGCCATGCTTGCCTTAACACGGACCCCATCAATAACAACAAAAATGGAAGAACAAGCATTGCTCCAACACGAGAAAATGTTACGACTGCCAAACTCTAAATGGACAGAAGAGAACCTCCCCCCTTCAATCCTTAAAACTCATAATAGTTTCCTAGAAAAGGTAACACAGTTTAAATCCAAATTGAACATTCCTAACACCAGAGAAAATCTACTTATGAGAGAAAATCCATTGGAATTATTGCAACCTACCTTCAATTTGGAATTAATAGAGGAAATAAGTAAATCAGACACACCAAAAGAAATACAGAAACTTCTAGCTCTGGAAACAATCAATACTAGGTATCCCACAGAAGAATGGCTGCACATATATACTGATGGATCCTCCAAGGAAAACCTTACTGGAGCTGGAGTTACATGTTCACATTTTTCCTTTTATCATTCTGTTGGCAGAGACACAACAAATTATGATGGAGAAATAGAGGCTATATACATTGCTCTCCGACAATTATTAAATCTTCCCTTAAATAAATTTAACAAGGCAGTAATTCTTTCAGATTCTAAAGCTGCAATTCAGGGAATATGTTCAAATACTACAAAGAAGTCAACAAAAATTAGAGAATGCTACAAAATGTTAACACAACTCCAAAAAGTTAATAAGACTGTTCATCTCCAATGGATTCCAGCACACTGTGGAGTCATGGGGAACGAAACTGCAGACTCACTTGCAAAGAAAGGCACAACAATAAAACAAAAGTCTAAATTCAATTTCTCATATTCCTCAATAAAACGCTTGATCATTAAAAATTTTTGTCATTCATACCTACAAGAAATAGAAACAAATGCCAAAGATAAAAAATGGATTACACTACTTTCCAATCCAGATATAATCCCCCAGAGACCAAGGAAAACGGCTGTTGCAGCCTTCCGACTATTGACAAATCATGACTGCTTGGCAAGTCATCTCTACAGAATGGGTATCTCAGCCTCACCAATATGTGTCCTGTGTAACGATCCAGCAGAAATGAATGAAGAACACTTGAAGACCTGTGAAGCATTAAGATCAGAAGAAACTACAGTTCAAAAGTATTGGAAAGCACGAATGCTAATGGCTTCATTGCCAGATGCAAGGCACTAGAAAACAACAACAACATATCATGCTGAGATACTTTCACGAGCTTTAAACCTTCTTACCTGATTAAAGTATCACAATTAACCTTCAAGACAATCTTAAACATAAGTTATACCACAAAGACAATTTATAGCATTGAAAATCATAAGTGTAGTAAGTGTTTGGATAATTGTATTTTATATCACTTTAAGGTTTACTGCAAGATAAAAATAAAATGAAGGTCAAGTACCAAGAACATTGACTCAAGAGTAACAAATGCCACATTTAGAATAGAATTTTTCAACTCTGATTCAACTTTCCAACTTAGTCCATATATGAGTTGTTGTTGTAGTGTTTAACCCCGCTTTTACTACTACGGCACCGCAGGCGGTGACACTGATGATACATGGAATGAAGATGGAGCACCGGTGGAATGAGATGGCGGGAGAAACTGGAGCACCCGGAGAAAACCCGCCCTGACGCCGCTTCATCCACCACAAATACCACATGCGGGTCCCCGGGATCGAACCCTGGCTGCCTAGGTGGCAGGCGAGCGCGCTAACCGCTCGGCCCATATATGAGTACTGAGCTAGCAATGAGAGAGTGAAGACATGTGCCAAAATCTCTCCCATAAGTAAGAGGAAGAAGGATACAAAGGACATGACCGATGAAGGTACTATACAAGAAGTGATGCCAGAGCTGTGGGAAAATATGAAAAATACTAGCAATGGAGAAGAGTGCAGAAGGGAACAAAAGAGAACTAATCGATAAAGAAGAGGAGATACTTAAAAATATAGACTATAAAGGAAACATTTTAAAAATCAAAGGAAAAATGGGAGGACTAAAGTAGGAAATATAACTTGGTGTTTGTCAGAATAGAAGAAAGGACAGGCTTTGATTTAAAGCAAGAGATAAACGATGTTCTGGAGAAGCAGCATCAGATAAACTCTAGTAACTACGAAATATGAGAAGAATTCAGATTTGGAAGAAGAAATGGAAGAAGAAACACTCTAGCAAAATTTACAAGTACATATACAACTTAAAACATACTGAAACAGACAAAATTACTAAAAGTAACAAACATCTTCATCAACAAAAACTTAGCATAAGACCAACGGCAGCAAATTGAGAAATTAATAGAACAGAGAAGGTGAGCAAAGAGTCAGGGGAAGTGGCATATATCTGAGATTTTAAATTATGGACAGATGAACAAATTACAGAGGAAAAGAATGAATGGACACTGTAGCAAAAAGTCATAAAGAGGCGAGACAAGAAACACAGAAAACCAACAAGTCAGTTGTATCATATTTCAAAGAATCGCTGAGATGAGGAAAACATTACTCCAAGGACAAATGTGAGAGGAAAAAAAGAGGGGAAGGAGGGGAAATTAGCATGTGACAAGGTGACAGAGAAAAAAAAGAAAGAACATATGACTGGTTACAGAAATTGGGCAGAAAAAAAAGGTGGAGGCAAGGAACTAGCAAGCAACAAGGGGCCAATTTTAAAGTTAAGTAGAAATAAACCAAGTGAACAAGAAGATTTGAGGCTTGACTGGGTAGAATGGCAGGACAGTGAAACAGTTTTAAATATGTGGGCAGAATGTAATGGGAGAAGGGCAAGTGAAAAAGGGCAGCACAAATTTGGAAAGATACTAACTTAAATAAGTGGGTATTGATAATGAACATGTAACACAATATATAGGAAGTTGAAAAAGAGAGAAAAATGATGATCTGCGTCATGTGACAAGGAAGAGAAGGTGATTAGATGAAATGTGTTCAGGGTGGTAGGAGGGAGAGAAAGAAAAGTTTAGGGATAAAGCCAAGTGAACATTAAGTGAGGAAAAGAAGTGGAAGTTGAAAGAGATAAGAAAGTGAACCTATGGGGTGTAGGAAATGATTAGTAAATGATCATGAAGCATAAGTAAAAGAGGGGAAAAATAAGTGAAAGAGATAAGGAAGTAAACCTATGGGGTGCAGGAAATGATTAGTAAATGATCATGAAGCATAAGAAAAAGAGGGGGGAAATAAGAGAAAGAGATAAGAAAGTAAACCTATGGAGTGTAGGAAATGATTAGTAAATGATCATGAATCACAAGAAAAAGAGATGGAAAATAAGTGAAAGAGATAAGAAAGTGAACCTATGGAGTATAGGAAATGATTAGTAAATGATCATGAATCACAAGAAAAAGAGGGGGAAAATAAGTGAAAGAGATAAGAAAGTGAACCTATTGGGTGTAGGAAATGATTAGTAAATGATCATGAAGCATAAGAAAAAGAGGGGGGAAATAAATTGAAAAATTGGAATGGGCAATTTAAAATAGTGATGAGCTTAGGGAGAAAGAAAGTATAAGAGAATTTGGTGAAAATAAGTGAATTAGAAGACAAAAGAAAGGTTGAAGGCTAATTAATTGTAGCTGAAAAATAAACAGCACACGTCTAATGTAGAGAACCTCAGAGGGCTGTCCAATGACAGAGGGGCCAGGGAGTCCAAGATGAATAAGCTCTAGTATTCAATAAATTCAAATTGAAAGAGTCCATACACAAGTCATAAAGAACAATTATATCAAAAGCACTCAAACAGACCTCCTGTGAGGTCAGCCCTAGGGATCAAAGTATAGTTGTCCAGCTTGGAACATTTTCAACATGTCATTTTGAATAAGCATGCTGGCTAATGGATTCAGGAAAATTAACAAAATTTTATGCACACCACTGTAAGTCACACATGTAACAATATTATTTATACTGGTCTTCCTCCTGTTAGACTTTCACTATATCTCATTTCTAAATAATAACTCATCAGATTTACATTATTTTAGCTACTGATATAGAAGCTGGACATTCAAATAATAAATTAAACACAGTATTACAGATGCCCAGCTTTATGTTGATTACACTACTATCAATTCAGTTTTTTGGTTGATTGTTTAGGTATTAATTTGATACATGTTCCATAACACATGCTCAGCATTAGAACCTGTAGTCATAGTCTGTAGTAAGACAATAAAACTCTACCACAGTTTACAGTAAGCATTAAAATATGTAGAAGGTGAGTATAATGAACCACATTTAACTGTACCGCAGTTAACAGAAAGCTTTTCAACAGCAGCAGTTAGTGTAATGAACCACAGTGAAACAGTACCATAACTTAGTTTAAGGACATGTAGGAGCTGACTGTAGTGAACCAGTTAAAATGTACCATAACTTTACAGCTAGTCTTACAACATGTAAAGGTAAGTTTAGCAAACAGTGAAACTGCACCATAATTGTTAGTTTTACAACAGGTAGGAGGCAAGTATAGTGAACAAATGCAGTGCAACAGTATAACTTAGTTACTTTTACTACATGTAGCTGGTGAGAGTAGTGATCCACACTGAAACTGTATCATAAATTACAGTTAGCTCCAGAACAAATAGGAGATGAGCATAGGCCGTATGTAACTGTACTATAACTTACAGCTAGCCATATGATCTCTCAAAAAAATTTGAATGATCCAGCGTTATTGAAAGAATATACAAAGAAATCACTATTTTAGCATATTTTGCTGTATGTGTAAACATAATAAATTGCACAACTTTGTTGACATTTAGCAATTTATTTTGTATTAAAAATATGAAGTGCAAATAATTTTATATTTAGAACAGAATAATATGTATAACCCATAAGTGTATCTTGTATTGTCCACCGCAGCAATCCTCAGTGGAATTATACCATAATTTATAGCTAGCCATAGGATCTTCGAAAAAAAAAAAAACAATGATCCAGGATAGTGCAGAAAAAATTTGGGTTCAAAGGGAGTGTGTTAGGAAAAAGTGCAACTAGAGAAATCACTACTTTAGTAGATTTCACTAGTACATTGTGAATGTGCAGATGTAATAAAATGAAGAACTATGTTGAAATTTAGCAATTTTTTCTTTGGACACAGGGTGGAAGGTCAGTAGGTGCAAATACTTGAATAGAATAGAATAAAGTGTATAATGCACATTATCCACTTACTAATAGCACTGTCATATATGATTCATAAATTTCAGGCCTAGTATGTTGTAAAAGGCCTTTGTTAAGTCTCTCCTGTGTTTGTACACATCATGCAATGGTCAGTTCCTAGGTTCATAACTTCCATTTTGGCAGCCCTGAATTCACATGATTCACAGTGAGGGAACAACGGACATCACAAACTTTCCTTTACGCAATGAATGGCTTTACATGTATTGAATTACGAATTACCAGATAATTTAATTTACAATGTGGCTGAGAAATCTGCAAATGCTGCAAGTGACCTGCATCAACAATTCCTGATTTGTCTTCCAAATAGATGAACATTCACAACAATGCATCAAAGGCACTGAGACACCAGTTTTTTTTTCATTCCTGGAATTGATGTTTGAGGACCATATGAAGATACTGAAGCACCAGGACTAGAATATATAATTCTATGCATTATAGAAGAGAGGTGTAAGTTCAAGATAATTAGCAATGGAAGTAGCTTTATCTTGCTTGAGTGTTTGCCACACATTACTGAACATTATTGTATACGTACCATCATCAAAGGGTCCAAAATCTGCAAGAAGTTGACTATAAAGTGAATCAGCCAATGAGTGGGAATTTAAGGGTCCATTAACATCTAGGTCACTTTGGCCTGAGTGGACTATAGAAAAAGAGAGCAGTTCTGTAATTAGTTTTAACAAAAATGTGAAAATAATGTGTTTCCTTGCATGATGATTATAGACAGTGGAAGCTTCACCCACAATGGCACATTTAATCTCTACAAAGTTTTCCTTGGGCAAAAGAGAATCTCCACACCACTCCCTGTGGAAATTTTCAACACAGATTTACACTAAATCATTGGGCTGGGATCCTGAGAGATCAGCTACTGGGGCCACTGGAGATGCCATGAACACTTAACAGTATTAATTATCTGTAATTTCTGCAAAGAGAACTACTGGGGCTTCTTGAGGAAGTCCATTACAAACACAATAGATTTAGTTCAAGCACAATGGTGTACCTTGCTATATCAGTGGACCAATTGCACGAATTTCTGATTCCTTGTTTCCCAAATCAATCCACTGGTCATGGTGAGATGGCTTGCAATCCCCAGATTTGAATTCATTATACAATTTTTGCTGGGATCATCTCAAGGAACTAATGCATGTAGTCAAAATTAATCACAAGGAAGTTCATAGACAACAAATCTGAGATGTAGTTGTGTGAAAGCTGATATGGAGTGTGGAAAAGGATGTGAAAACCACAGACTCAACACATGGTAGTTAGTTGTACGGCTAATGGACAACACTTTGAGCACTTGCTATACAATAAAGATGTTAAAATCAAAAGGTAGAAGTAGGTATATAAAGGTTTTTCAAGTCTGTTTTTCTATTATATTGTTGTTTTTCTATTTTAGGTGCTCCATCAAGTGATGAGGTTTAATTTTAATTTCTCTTCTTTGTAAAAGCAATGAGGGTAATTGTGTGTAAAGAATAGGAGTGCACATGTTTTCTGCTGATTTATGTGTTTGTGCAATAAAAACCAAATTTAAATAAAACATAAGAAAGTCATTATTTTTAATATTTTTAGGTTGAACCTAAATACTTTGTGAATCCTAATAAAATCTATGAAAATAAAAATGTTTGGTTATTTCATTCCTGTTTACCCTCCTTTTATGGAGGAGTTAGAGCCCCAGGACTGACAAGAGGATGCCTGATGTTAGATCCTTATCGAGGAGCAGACAAACTCTGGATCAGAGAGCTGTTAGGATGCTTGATCATCCTCAAGTCCAGCACGAGAGTGAGGAAGGAGATATGAAACTACTACAAAGAAAGGTGATGATAGAGCACTTGATGAAATAAGTGAAGGAGGAACAAGAGAAAACCTGCACAGATGCCGCTTCATTCATCACAAATCCCACATGCAGTGCCCTAGGACTGAACCCGTGTCACTTTTAGAGAGGCAAGCGGTCTAACCACTCAGCAACAGTTGATGTTTGGTTACATAAATTGAAATCCAGTAAGAACAATATTCTTTCCTCACATCATACAACCTATGTTAGGAAATGACAAAGGGTTGTCAGCTGTGTGACCTGTCATGTAATCAGACACAGAACATCACAGGGAGGAATTAATAGTCATCCCTAAAAACATTATGAAATGTTCATGTACAGAATTTTTAAAAATAGTGAAAAAACTGTAAATGCTGGATCATCACACCATCTTTAAACGTTGATAGAAATTTATTGTTAGCTAATGCTGGATTTCTGACAATGAAGTCATTAATCCTCTTGCTCTCCAATATTTTTCACTGATGGATGGAGGACTAGAAGTGGCCGGGCATATTTGAAGGTGGTCTCGATCCATTTCCTCTTGCAGATCACATAGAGGACAGAGTGCTGAAGAATATATCCCAATTCTGTTTAAATGTTTTGCCAGACAATCATGTCCTGTAATCAACCTGAAGGTTGCAACTGCTGTTTTCCGAGGATACTCAGGAATCACTGTTTGAATGTTTGGTAGTTTCCATCTTTTATTCTTTGATTTTTCATAGTAATATTATGCAATAATTTTTTTGAATTCAGAGTTGACTAATCTTTTAGCTGCATAAAATGGTAGATTAACTATAGATTTTTGTACACCGCTGGTACCCTTTTTTGCAAGAAAATCAGCTTTCTCATTACCGCTCAGTCCACAGTGAGCCGGTATCCATTGGAAGACTAGGTGTTTTTGAAGTGCTGTTAGATGGCTAAGCATCTTCCAACATTCTATAATAGTTTGGTTTTTTGGTGACAACTTGGAAGTAATTGCTATAATTGCTGCCCTGGAATCTGAGAGAATAACTGCTTGCTGAAAATGTGAAATTCTGTACAAAAGATTTTGTAGGGCCATTCGAATTGCTTCAATTTCTCCATCAAAGTTAGTAGTTCCATAACTTAAAGATTTGTAATAGGAAAAGAGGTGACATGTGACTCCAGCACCTGCTCCATCTTGGTTTGATATCAATGATCCATCAGTATAAATATGGAGCCACTCATGTTCTGGAAATCTAGTATGAATTGTCTCTAATGCCAATAATTTTAGAACACTAGTTGGAGTATCACCTTTTTTAACTTCTTCTGTCAGGTGTAAATAATATGTGATGTCTAATGTATGTGTTGGATTGACTTTAGATATGAAGTTTTCCTTTGAATTAGGAAGCTGTACATTTTTCTTGATGTCTTGAATTTTGGAAAGAAAGCTCTCCTGAGTCTTTAGTGTATGTGTAAAATTTCTCTTGTACCATGTATTGAATGGGAGTCTGATCAACTTTTCGTGTTGAATAAGAGCCACTTTTTCTATTTCTTATTCAATGGGGTATTGGTTGGTTAGTATTTCCATAGTTGCTATTGGTGTGGTTTTGATAGCACCTGTAATTAATCTCAGACTTTGGTTTTGAAAGCTTTGAATTTTTTTTGTGTTTGCTGTTACAAGAACTTCGCTGCAGTAAGTAAATAATGGTTATTATATATATACGTTTTAACAGTGAAAGGCACCTCTCTGCTCTTTGTATTACATTTTCTATTTGTTTGGTCCATGTAAGTTTGGTATCAAATGTAACTCCTAAATACTTTGCTTCCTTTGTTTCTGGTAATTGTTGACCCTCAAAATTTAGTTTTATTTTTAGTGGTTTTTTTTCTTAGTGAAAAGATTTGGTAGTTTGATTTTGTTGTATTAACAGTCATTAAATTTTCTTTGGTCCACCTCTGTAAGTTGGTTAAGGATTGTTGCATGGTTTTTTCTAGTTCTGTACTTTTGCTTTTTGGTTTTGAAGTCCACATTACTAAATCATCTGCAAATAGTGCAAACTTCACGCCTGATTCTTGTATTTGTTGTGGTAGATCATTAATAAATATATTAAAAAGTGTAGTGCTGAGCACTGCACCTTGTGGTAAGCCACGGTGTACTTGTTTATATTTAGATATATTTCTTCCATATCTGGTTGCAATAAAGCATTGTGTTAGGAAATGACATAGCCATGAAAACATTGGACCTTGTATCCCTATTTTTTTTACTTCCTTTAGTAGTTTTGTTCTGCATATAGAATCATATGCACTTTGAAAATCAATAAAAACTGATAAATTATCTTCTTTTCTATTGAAGGAGTCTTTGATTTCTTGACTGAGAAGTAAGACTTGTTCACTTGAAGAGTGGAACTCCCTGAATCCAGCTTGACATGGGGATATTAAATTTTGTGATTCTAGGAACCAATTTAACCTGTTTGACACCATTCTTTCCATCACTTTTGCTATTATGCTGGTAAGAGCTATTGGTCTATAATTTTTTATTTCTGATGCTGTTTTGTCTTTCTTCAAGAGTGGGACAATTATTGCTTTTCGCCATTCAGCAGGTACAGTGGTTTTCCAGGATAGATTGTAGTTTCAGTAGTTGTTGTTTTGCTGTTTTTCCCAAGGTTTTTTATGAACTCTGGATGTATGTGATCTGGTCCAGGAGACTTTTTATTTTTTAGATTTATTGCAATGTTCAATTCTTGCATATTAAAATTTTGAAAAAAGATATTGCACTGAGTGTTAGGATTACATTCTCTTTCTTGTTTCAAATCTTTCTTAAATTCTTTACGTTCCTTTTTATTATTTCTTGTTACTTTGTGTGAATTAGCATAATATTTATTGAATGTTTTGGCTATGACTGCATCATTTACTAACATTTTATTGTTGTGTATGATAGGTGTGCTGTTGTTTTCTTTCCTGTCCTTGACATTTTTTATGAACTTATGAGCTTTGTTACCATCTGTCCTATAATCCATTTTTTCTAAGAAATTATTAAAGTGATTCCTTTTAGCAGTATTAATTTCTTTTTTTAGTGAGGCACATTTCTTCCGTCATATTTGTGTATCTGATATGTTTTTTATTTGTTCAGCTGTATTTCTAGCTATATCCCTTTGCTTTTTCAGTTCTTCTAACTGGGGGTTCCAAAAGGGTTTGAAATTTTTAATTCTTTCACGAGGAATATGTTTTTTTGCAGTTTCTAGGATGACTTTACAGAATTCTTTGTTCATATGATCTGGTTGGTCATGCAGCTGTGAGTTTGTTTGTTCTTTAAATTTATGTTCTAATTCAGTTTTATATTTGTTCCAATCTGCTTTTTTGAAGTTCCAATACAGATTCGTAAGACCTTGACTGTTATTTGTGTTCTCTAGTTTTATATCAGCAATTACTGCTCTGTGACCAGAACTTGGATCTTCTATAACTTGTTTTTTAATTTTTGAAACAATATCTGTTGTAGCTAACAAGAGGTCTGGGTTACTGCCCGCTCTAGAATAATGTATGAAGGTTGTGGGATCTTCTTTACTATAAATCAGTTCAAAAGTTGTGGTATTCAAAAATTCTTCCACTATCTTCCCTGTAGAATCCACTTTTTCATAACCCCATCTTTTGGAATGTGCATTGAAATCCCCAATTATGATTGTTTTATTTAATTGGTCAACAAGTGAGAGATCTGGTTCATTCCTGGGAGGATTGTAAATACTGTATAAATGTAGATGTGTTTTGTTATCTTAAAAATTTAGCTTTTGTTAATTCACTTTTATCTGTGTTATCCATTTCTTTAACAATTTCAAAGGAGGTTTTAATATCCTTTTTGACTCCAACTAATATTCCACACTTATCTGTCTATTTTTGGGTAGTAAGTGCAGTAAAAATCCAGTAAAATTGAAGTATTTAAGTTGGTCATTTGTTAGATTTGCTTCTTGTATTACAAATATGTCAATGTAAAAGTCAAATACAATTTTATTCAGTTCTACTCTTTTTCTTTGTGTGAGACCACCCGCATTCCATTGTAGAAGTCTGATGTTAGATCTTCTATTAATATAATGTTTTGGCTCTTGAGAAGTAGTCCCCGCCCGGAGATCCGAATGGGGGACTATTTTAACTCCGGAACATTTTACCCCTCGAGTCATATTTCATAAAAAAAGAGAGCAATAGCAGTAATAGTAACCGTTTTTTTAGAGAGCACCATATTTTTATGTTTTGGTTTTTGATAGAAATTTCACACTTATTCATCTGCGAACCTTATAACAGAGTGTCTTACAAAGGGAGAAATGGCAGGGTACAGGCCTTCTAATTGATCACATATACTTTTAAGCTGCGTAGTATAAACATTTTCCTTCTTTAAATCATCTTTCCTCCAAATTTATACATAAAGGTGTTTATGAAACCTTTACTCTCTTAGCTTAATTAAATAAACTTTAGAGAACTGATGTGCATGACCGTTTATTACAGGTACAACATTATTGACATTAACCTGGAGAATCAGCAAGTTATGGTCACATGTATCTGAAAATATGTTCAACAAAATTAGTTATCATCAGATGAACCACAAAGAAATGATACAAGACTCTGATAGGTAGTTCATAACAGTGGTTTACAGTAAAACTTCCAAATATTGACACAGGACTACTGCTGGCATCCACAGTGTTAATATCAAAATCACCTAATACGTATGTATAAATTTAGATTGTTTTATTAGTACAGCCTCAAAATCTGTTAGTGTTAGTAAATTTGGATTATAGACTTCATTAATGTTAAATTTATGACTATATCATTTCATAAAAAGACACAATCGGCTGTTATTCTTATTTAACTTTATTTATTTTTTAAAAACCAAGGTGCTAATAACATAAATTGTGATTAATTCTCCATTGTCTTCAAATAAGGTGATATGCATCACTGATGGAGTTCAATAACTGGTTTTGATTTGGCCCAACATCATTTCCAAGTTTCTATGATGCTCTAGGGTGTTTTGCAAATGTACAAAATGCTGCCAACGTAAGACTAACAAACACAGCCAATGACTGACAAACATCACTTTAGTACACACCAGCAAAACTGCCATGCATTTTTAATATGCTTATTATTTATGTAAGCTCCAGTATCTGATTCATGGGAAGTTTGGTTCCAATTGTTTTTTTTACACATGGTTTATTAACAAGCACTGGTTACAGCATAGCATACTCACACTGCTTGCATGCATTCTTAATATACTTATGATTCACTGATTCTGTAAGTTTTGACTTCTCCCGATGGGAGGTGAGGTGAGGTTAGGTTTCTTTTCTTTTACATAAGCTTTAACACCATCTACAATTCACAGCTTCAGAAACAGTCTTTATATGAGCACAAAGTGAACAAGAAGAACAAAATCAAACAAAAACATCATTAATACAAGGGACTTTACTTCTTTTTTACATTGGCAGCTCCCTTTGTCCATACTCTGTAGTGGGAAGATGGCCATATTTGTTCTCTTATGCTATTTTCTTGTATATGAAAATATCCTAAACTGACCATGTGGGTGAATTCTAGGTTCTTCAACTGATGTCACTTAGGTCGTGAGCAATTCCCTTAGATGGGCAGTGGCACTCTTCACCTGAAAGGCTAATGGTGGGAAAAGTTGTGCAAATGTGCAGAAGTCATAAGGTTTCCATCCAAGAAGAAGTAAAGTTTGCTAGCATAGCTTTAGTGCAAATTGCTAATGACATATATGCTTAACAATTAGCTTTATAACAAAGCGACTTTGCTATAACTATGGCCATGTGCCAACAATAACTTTCATATGAACCGCAATTGTTTCAGCTTCATGCTGTTGTAGTGTTTTGCAGCAAATTATGCATAGATGCTGTAGCAGAGAAGTAGGGAAGGAAAGCAGCTTCCCCTATGCACAGAAATTCCTGTCTTACCTCACAATCTATACTTCATTCTGTTTCACATTCATCACTGTTTTTAATTACGAACCACATATTGAATTTTAGCTGGCAGTATAACCATCTATATCACAATGTTGCACTTCACTATCTGTTCACCGGGTTTCAGTAATTATAATAGCTAAAATATTACACCTCGGTCTGCCAATAAATTGAGAAAGAATTAAAAATGATGTATACACTTTATTGCTATAGTATGAAGTTGATATGGTCACTTTGAGAGCCTTTAACTTACCCACTCTTTTAGGACATCATCTTTTATAGGAGCATAATGACCTAAGGGCAACAAACATGACCACTTTTGGCTACTGGGCATGGATGATGGGGACTGGTATCAAATTCACTGCTTTGATTTGTTTTTACCGCTAAGTTTTAGTGTACTGATACTATGGCTATACTCTGTCAGTTATCCTGTAGAATAGTGGTATAGCTCCTTCTACATCATACTATCTATTGCTATAGAGGGCAAGAACATCACCTGGGTGCCTGGAGCATTATCAACCAAAGAAACATGAATGCATTTAAAATACCAACACTGTGACATGAAAATGGAGATACTCAAATGCATAAAGATACTTTCACTTCAACAATTAGCTGCATATGTTTAAAAACTAAAGGCAATTAAACACACAGCTCAATGAGGCCACGTTTTATTTTCACCCATGTTCTTCTGTTCTGTTTTGTTTCATTTCATTCCCAGGTTCTGTGCTCACACAACATTTTATGTTTAATTTTCTACAACCTTTTGCTTATTCTTCTGCAACAAATAATTCATTCATTGAGGTAACTTCCAAATCAAACTTTTGAGTGCAATATGATAATTGTATATCTAAAAATCCAAAAGGAAAGAAAGCACAAGGTTCATTAAGGTAAAATAGGAAGTTTGATATAAAGGAATTTTTTTGTTGTTAAGGTGAATAAAAATGCATTTTAATTCATAGGCAACGAAGATGCTTTAGTACCTCAAACTATACCTTTGCAGAGTAAACTGTGCTCATAGGGGTAGCATAACACCGTGGCACAATAGCCCATCCAGGCTAAGGCATACCACCTGACTGCTGCGTTTCCCATCACTGACATCATGAGTGGGGTCAGTGCCCTGGTCCCTCCTGGCTGGTTATGTGGTTTTCTAGACCAGGGCTCACTACTTTCCAATCAAGTAGCTTTTCAATTGGCCCCTCAGGAATCTAACGAGGCTGAGTACACCCCACACCATGTCTCCCAGCGGGAGAAAATGCCCATACCAGTAACGGAAATCAAACCCGAATCCCCCACTTGGTAAGCCACAGTGCTACTACCATGCTAAGGGGATGACATTCACAGGGGTATTTTGAACAACATAAGCAAATTCTATAACAAAGTAATAAAGGCTGCAAAAGAAAATAACATTGATGCACAGACTTTTAACTCTTCAAGGAAGAATAAAAAAAAATCTGATGTGTTGCACTCACATGACTTTCTCTACTCTTGTACTAACCATTCTTACAAACTCTTATTCCTATATCTTCTTTGTGTTAGTTAAAATAAACATTTATACAAATTATCTTATTGCTTATTTCCTTGTAGGTGCAAGGGGAATATTGGAATACAGTAGGTTTTGTGTGATAGTCAAATCTTTTAAAGCTTTGAGATTCCGTTCTCTTTGTACACGTAACATATAAAAAAATGAACAACGATGACCCATTTCACGAAAGTTCCAAGTTTTCCGAAACTCACACACATAACAAGGTATATCTCCGAAATGGCTCACCCTACAAGAAAATTTATTGAGACATAAATATTGTATTTTAGCAAGATCTACATTTTTTGTATAGTATAATTTGGTCTATCTCTAACGGTTTACCAGTTATGCAAAAGTCGTCCAGAGTAAATACGAAAATTCAAGATATACATTTCATTTGTCATCAAAATATCTCAAACATATGACATTTTAATCAAAATCGTTAGAGCCATTTTCAAGAAAATCAAAATTTTCGAAAAATTTTCCATATAAAGGGTAGTTTAGGGTGGCGCTATTTTCTTCAAAATCTTCGTGTCACATCCTTGAACGACATTAAACTTAAATACCAACTTTGGTTTTTAACCGACTTTTCGTTTTTGAGCTATGCTGTCCACAGACAGACAGAGTGACAGACACACACGGACCTTTTTCTAAAAATGCTTTTTTTGGATTCAGGGGGCCTCAAAACGTGTATTTCCGGTGAAATCTCGACTTCGAATTTTTGGGTGGAATACAATACTTCCCCTACTTATCAGTAGAGAAAGTAATATGGAATATAATAAAAGGCAAAACTCACAGCTGTAGGCCTACCGCTGGAATTAACATATCTATAATAGTAAATAATATGATTATAAAAAGTTCAACTGACACCACTATTACCCTTAATCACTTCAACATTTTTGTGGATAGAGTATTACTGCCATTAACTTGCAACAACAACCCCAACACCAACAATGACAATGACGACAACAATAATAGCAGAAATACTAATAATGATAATGATAATGATAATGATAATGATAATGATAATGATAATGATAATGATAATGATAATGATAATGATAATGATAATGATAATGATAATGATAATGATAATGATAATGATAATGATAATGATAATGATAATGATAATGATAATGATAATGATAATGATAATGATAATGATAATGATAATGATAATGATAATAATAATAATAATAATAATAATAATAATAATAATAATAATAATAATAAATACCAATAAGAATAATGTCCCCATCCTAAATTGATCAAAAATGAAAATAGCATCTTTCTTAAACCAGTGATGTATGCAGAAACAACCAAAATCATAAAATCTAAAGAAACTGCTGCACCACCAGTCCTGATGAAGTACCAGAATACATCATTAAACATGCAATGAACTATATCGCTACCTCATTAATGGATATATGTAATAACACAATTTCAAACTGGCACTCAGCTGTAATAAATCCCACAGAATGAATTTTGCTGGTAGAGGGAATAACCATATTGTACCAGTAATTACTTACAATAAGGTAATTCAACCTATATCAGGCACAAAATTTTGGGAATAATTATTCATACAATTTTGAACTGCAAACAAACTACAATGCATTATATCTAAAATTAATAGAACACACTGTATAATCTCAGTATTAAAACACATTTGTAAGCCTCAAACAATAAAATTTACATATTATTCCTAAGTGTAGTCAGTACTTGCCTATGTATAATCTTATGGGGAAATTATACAGCTGCAAGTAAAATATTTATAATACAAAAGAATATAACAAGAAATACATTCAATTTAAAGAGAAGTGAGCATTGCAAGCACCATTTTATATAATAAAAATGGTCCCCACCATGTTTGTATATTTTAGAATCAGTTAGCTTTATAAGTAACAGCATTAACTAATTTCAATCAAATAACACCATACATGAGCATTTCACTAGGAATAGGAATAGGAATAATGTTCATACACAAGTGGGACACAAATGGCACAGCTCTTGACAGACCCTTAAACACCACTCACTCACTATACAAGCGGCCAGAAAAGCAAAAAAGGGTTAATTCCATATTACACAGGAATCCAGATGTATAGTCTGAACACATGTGAAGTCCAATTGTAATCAGTTTCAAATGTTTGTGAGATATCATGACGGCAGCCACACTTCAAAGGAAAGCTCAGTGTTAACTACCTCTCACTGCTTGATAACATGCAGCCAGTAAACAAAGACAATGAATACTGCAGAACAAAGCGATTCCATGCAATTTACTTTAAACAAACCCTTCTAACCCTTCCAAAAAATACACTTGTTTTGTAATTCGTGCACTACTATGTGGGAATGATTCACATACTAAAAAGCTTGCTTTTTGAAGCTCTCTGTTTTATATGTCTAGGACTAGATTTATACTACTTAAGATAATGATCGGTGCAATTTATTTGTTAAATAAAAAGATAACCTAAATTCACTCTCCATACTCTTTTAAACCTTCTGTTATGGGGGACCTATTAAACAAACGAAAACGAAGATTAAATATACTCATAACTCACGGGAACTTCAGCATTGGTACATACCTGTATGTTATTTTCTAGTGCCTTGCATCTGACAATGAAGCCATTAGCATTCGTGCTTTCCAATACTTTTGAACTGTAGTTTCTTCTGATCTTAATGCTTCACAGGACTTCAAGTGGTCTTCGTTCATTTCTGCTGGATCGTTACACAGGACACATATTGGTGAAGCTGAGATACCCATTCTGTAGAGATGACCTGCCAAGCAGTCGTGATTTGACAGTAGTCGGTAGGCTGCAACCGCTGTTTTCCTTGGTCTCTGGGGGATTATATCTGGGTTGGAAAGTAGTGTAATCCATTTGTATGTTGTTGCACGCCGGTTTGAAAACTAAACACATTACAGTGTTTATGGCCCAGTAGACAACTATGTCATTTGGGCCCAGGAACCTCACAAGAACATAAAATAGTAGAAGTCATATCACATCTGCGAAAACACAAGATGCAAACTCCCTTGTTTCTAGCACTGCTGCTTCATACTGATTATCTGATTGATGTTTAATTTTATTTTGAATTCCATCTACCACAACACCGTTCTTTCCACTCCAAGTCACCACAGAACATCTACGTCACCTGTGAACAAAGGAAGACCCACTTGCACCCACCCATAGAAGAATAACCAATCTCGTATTGGACTTCTAGCGCAAAACAATATGGCGTCCCGCGATCTTTCGATAAACATTAAACACTAGGTATTGAAATTACAATTTCTAACTCCTCTGAACTGTCTATTCCACAGCGGTATTTCCATGAAAATAGCTTGAGAACTCCTGGAACTGCATCCTATAGCTCTGTTCATGATTCAATATCACCTTGCTAAGAGGAGCATCCAATCTCTCTTACTTTCCAATTTGAAATTTTGGCAAATACAAGGTATTTATTTCCACTTTACTATCGCAGAATTTCTTATAATCCTACACTGTGTTGTCACCTCATACAGCCAATGTTCAATTATGGTTAACAATTGCTCAAGGGCATTTTTGACTCTGATTTCTCTTATTTAGTCGAGAGCAGTACAGCGGTTGAAAGATAAGATACATTCAAGACAAAATTCTACTCTAACCAGCTCCTTTAAGAATTGTTTATAATAAAGTTTGCAAACTTCCATGAAGCACAATAAATCAATGTTAAATTGCTCCAGTGAACAAACTGCACCAACACTAACTTCAATATCTTTGTTTTCTTAGAATTTTGGGGCGGAGCATTTTGTCATCTTTAATAGTTAATATTGTATAAATAACTTTTTCTTTGCGCGCGCACACACACACAGCTTCTTTTGTTGTTTTTCTTAAAAGCATGTCATTAAAACGAGGCCTAGCCTAAATGTAACACTTTATACCAACTTGTCCTTTTGTCTTCAGATTTAGCGTTCGGTGACAAATCAATTGTCAAAATTGTAAACAAAAGTGGTTAATATATGAAAATTAAAAATTGGGGATTTTATTTTTCGATAGATTCAGATAGACAGCAATCTGAAGATGTACTCATTATCTTCAAATACAATTAACATGAGAAAACAATAAAAGTAGTACTTTCAATGAAAACTAGACAAACCCATAGCACACAAGTAATAATTCAGTTTTTATTTAGTATGCATCACATCTGTTCGAATCCTGTCACACAGGTGTCTTCCGTTCAAAATCAATTATTTTCTCGTTCTTGTGAAACCTTTTCTTATTGTGCTTGCTAGTGTGCAGGCTGTGCTTCTCTAGTTGATGACATCTTATCAGAACCCTTCAATGCTTTTTCCTCAACAATCGATTCAATAAATGAAACAAGCTTGAGGTTTAGGGTTAATAACTGCATTTCTTCTTTTTCAAGAGAAATGGATATATATATATATATATATATATATATATATATATATATATATATATATATATATATATATATATATATATATAGCGAGCGCTTGTGAATGCATGTGTGTGTGTGGGGGGGGGGGGGGGGGGGGGCGGGGGAGTGTATTCATGGATGTGTCTAAGTACGTGTGTGTGGGTGTGTGTGTGAGAGGGTGCGTGCGCAAGCTTCTTGTCCTTCCCCCCCCCCCCCCCCATTTTTTATCTAGAGAAAATAAAAGTCAAAGTTTCTTCAATGTCATAATCACATTGCGGAGCCGTGTGCAGGAAAATGAATCACGTAACCGAGATTCCGCAGCCGTCGTCGTCATCGTTGTCGTCGTAGGGCTTTAGCGCCCACCCCAGCCGTTGTATATGCCCGCGAATCAGCAGACACCAGCAGCTGGTACGTGCGAGAGAGTAACAGTAGAACCTATGTGCACTAAACTTCCAACTTTATGCACTTATCCGCCCTCTAGCTATAATTTATTGAACCACCTTTCACATAATCATCACAGTGATCCGGAACACACTCCCCGCTGATAAATTTGAACAGCAGCCTTAAGCTACGCATGGGACTCACGCTCTGTAAGACGCTGTTCCGACCCATCTTAACTTACGCCGCCCCCGTATGGGGATATGCCGCAAAAATGCACATAAAACGCCTCCAAACGATGCAAAATAGAATTCTGCGAATCATTGCGAAATTACCACCAGACTCCTTCGTACCAGCTACACGAAGAGCTAAAAATACTCACAATCGAGCAGTTTATTGTACACCTGGCATGCAACCTTTACGCCAAAAAGAACAAGAAGCATAATGAGCAAATAAGAATGCTCTGGGAGTATGATATGGCACGCGACAAACACCTCCGCCCTGTCATTGTTCGATCGCACTATGAACATAGGCGAACCGGAACTCAATATCCAAGAATACCTGAATAATTTAGTACACTGAAATTACTGGTCAGGGGATGAAGGGAAACTCACAAAACAATAATACACATCCACACTGTCTAGCCCTCATAAGTCCTTGCGCTACCTAGTCAAGGCGGACCCTGGGAGACGAGGGCCTCCCCGGCAGTGGCACAGGCTCGCTCCTGCAACTCAGGCAGACAGCCCGCCATGTGTGCACTATATATGAGCAGGCATGAACAGGTACACGATTAATAACGAAGCCTCCGGCTTAATATAAACATTGTAAGTAAGCATATTCTAAGTAAGCATAATACATAAGATAGAGTTAGAACATTAAAAAATAGACTTAACGTATATCATAAGCTAATGCCACCTTACGCTGCACCTAGATATGTAAGTCCAGTTGTAATACATCTAGTATAGGTCATTCGCTATTAAAACAACAAGAAACACAAAAGAGTTGTATATAAAAAATTACAACAACAAAAATTAAAAAAAAGAAAACATGCTCTAAGGACAACAAACGAAACCTTTGGGTGGAGAATAAAATTAAACATGTTCATTTCAGTCACCCCTCACGCCCATCTACACCATCGAACACTTAACGATGTCAAATGGCTGACTCATTACAAAGATCACCAATAACTTTTAAACACGTCGCCATTAATTGCTACCAGGGGCCACTCAAGGCTTATGTCATGCGTGTCCTCCGGCACATCAGTAATGTACTCGCTGTTACTGCCACTGGCAGGCAGCTTCCATCTTTCACCACTGAATGCGAAGGTGCTTAATGCGGTACTGCAGCAATGAGGTCTCGACCTCAAGACTTCCGGTGGGGGTTTTTAGTGAGTAGGCTGCCCGGGTTCGAAGCCAGGGTAGGAGTCTTGCACAAGCATAAGGACGTAAGTAGTCTTTTTCCCCACAAAAAAAAGATGGTTAACTAATACTCTCACAGCATTAATTTCACTTTATGCAAAATTGGGTTTTACAGTTACTTATTTGACGCAGTTTTCCTTTGTTGGGATTTTGCACATTCTGGCTCAAAGTGCCTCAAAAGGAATATCTAGACCTTTCCAAACATCTAATAAGAGTCCCACTGGTCGCCATTATTTACATGTGCATGCAAATCCTCGTAAACTTCATGATTCACAGGAGGAACAAATGATAGGAATGACCACGATATCATATTTGCTTTTTAAGTAGCATGGGAGCAGCAAAAAAATAAATAAAAAGATTTAAGCACACTTAAAAACATCGTTCTGGGCCGGATTTGAACCCGCGACCTTGGGATCAGTAGGCCAGCGTCTAAGCATGATTCGTTCTATGGATAAGGACCACTCTAACAGAATTTGTAATTTCACTTAGACCGATATTTGGATGCTCCATATTTTGTAAACTAGAAATGCTGGACACAGCTCACTGTAATATATAATGTATAATCATTATAGCCACAATTCTTAGTCACCTTACCGTGTGCATGGGGCTGTTTCGCTCAGTGCTGATGGCTGGCCTCTTGGTCTGGGCGAACACAATCACCGCACAACTGACACTCCTACACACGATGCGGTGCTAAAAATTGCGGCTTTAATAATCATATGATGACAACAGATCAATTTCGACCGCAAATGGAGATGGTTCACTAAACTGCTTCTTAGCGCTGTAACGGATTAATTGGTGGGAGCACGAACGGCAGTTCGAAGAGCCAAAAAGAGAGGGTGGCCGGCAAAAGATGGAACAGCTTGAAATGACGTCAGAGACAAAAGCCGGTTGCCTGTGGGATTCTACTGCGTGGTGAGTGTGTGGTTAGGAGTCTACCGTGAGATGTGACCAGGTGTGGGTCAGCCCTCGGCAAGGGGAAGTAGAACCCGGGCTCCATTGCAAGTGGTTGGCACGGCGATCAGCCGTGGTGAATGCAGGACAGGCGCATAAGCCTAATCCTGCTAGTTACATGTAATTCAACTTGGTGCATGTGGTTCCTTTGGGAAAGGAGCGGTATGGACTTCTGAGGTGATTGTGCCAGTTTAGGCTGGTAAGAGACGTCGCCTATGTGGGAAGGAGGCTTCGATGAGTGGCTGTGAAACCAGAGGACACAGTTGTACACTGTCGACCAGGGCGTGGCTATTCCAGCCTGAAAGTTCTCCGTACATCCTATATCTTCAAGTGCCGACATCGGGATGAGCATCAGTTTAGTTAATAATACTTTGTAGGAGTGGGAAAACTCCAGAGGGACAGTTAATAAAGGGGGATTGCTCTGTATGAGGCCCTTAATCAGTAAAACCTGAGAGAAACTCGGTATAGGTGGAGATTGTCACAGACTGTAAGCAAGATTTCCAGTTAGATAGTATTTTGTTCGTAATTTTCTTGATTTCAAATAATAGGAAAATTTCTTGTTTTCATCTTAAAATTTTCATGTTAATATTTAACAGAGTCCATTATCAAATTTGTTGTTTCATTTTAATATTTATAGGTTACTATGTAACGGAGTCCATTTTTAAAATTATTGTTGTCTTTAATAATGGCTTGTTAGTGCTTAACACTGTTCATTATAATAAAGGTTATGTTATGTTGTAGTTTGCTGTGTTACTTGGTAGTATCCTGCCACGATTCTGCGGAATACGTTATTAAGGAAAGGGAAAGGTAGTAGGTGCAAGTAAACCGCCAAAAGGAGGCGTAACCGCGCAATTCAATGAACATCTTTTTGTAGCGCTGTCAAAAAAAATTTCAATTTTTCTGTTTTATTACAGTTTTTTACTATTTCAAGACTATTATACTTATATCAGCACATTCTGATTTCTTTGACTATTCTATTATTTAATTGCCAAGACGAGGAAAAGTAGTAAATATGACTAATATTAATTCCTTTCCTGAAAAATCGCAGCTATTTAAATATTTTCCGAATACTTGAGGAATAACTTCCTATGGGTTTCCACTTTTTAATTATCCTCTCAAAAGCGGGGGTTAGCGCTAACCACCTGACATAAACATGCCTGAGAATTTCACTCCATTCCACTTCTATATATTCGAGATATAATTTAAGGAAGTTTCTTCTCTTTGCAGAAATGCGAAAATGACCATACAATTTTAAACCTACATTTTCTGTGTCTGTGGCTCGCATTCGGGAGATGACGGGTTCAATCTCCGTGGTCGCGCACTCTGACACGGATTTCTCCGTGGGTTCCCCATGTCACTTAGGTGAATGCTGGGGTGCATTGATCTCTTCCCCTCGGATTCCTGTGCCATGTCAGTCGGTCTGGGTGGCTCAGTTGGTTAAACGCTGGCCTACTGATCCCAAGGTTGCGAGTTCAAATCCGACCCAGACCGATGGTTTTTATGTCTGCTTAAGAACGACAGCTTCATGTCAGTAGATTTACTGGCACGTAAAAGAACTCCTGAACAAAATTATGGCACAACGGCAGCGCTGATATGATCTAGGTAATTAACAGCGTCGTTAAACAAAATAATTTATTTCCTCCCTTGTCATCTTTCAGGTTTGGTTGGTTGCTTGCGCCCTGGAATCTCTGCCCTGGCCCTCCCTGAAGTTGCATGCCTCGCCATGCTTTCCCTGGGTAGACACTTCGGTTGTGCGCCAGATGTAACTGTTAGGGACTTCTGTGCCTCTTTGGGCTTCCATGCACCGCTCTCTGACAAGCCTGTCTCACTTCGCCCCATCACTTCCACTTGGAGGTGGTAGCCCGTAGAAGATTCATTTCAGTGTCGTGGTGGTTCAAGGCGTCCCCCTCCGTTACGACACAAACGTGCATTATTCGCACTGTGTGCACAATTGCAAACATTTAAATCGTGAGACACAATGTAAATTTTTAGCAATTTGTGAATGCCTATGGCGTGTTATCACTTTGTTCTATAAAGTCTATTTGTTCATGTTGTATTCCGGCATCTGAATCAAAATACCATAAGACTGCTGAGAGCATCCTTCTGTTTTTATGGTTAGACTCATCAACCAAATAGGGAAAAATCTGATGGGTTGCACTCGCATAACTCTCTGCTTTTGTATTAGCCATCATTACAAATTGTTATTCTTCCATGTTCGTCTCGTTGAGATAAATATTTGCAGAAATTACCTTATGGTTAGTTTTCTTGCACGTGCAACGAGAATATGGGAATACAGTAGGCTATGAGCGATAGCAAAATCTTTTAAAGCCTTTTAATTCCGTTTTCTTTGCACGCCTAACACGCACGCACGCACACACACACATAAAGGAATAGCGATGTTCCATTTGACAGAAGTATAAGTTAACCAAAATTTATACAAATAATAAGGAATATCTCCGAAATGGTTCCCTCTACCCCAAAAAAGGGACATAGATTGTTTTAGCGAGATCTACATTTTTTGTACAGTAAGATTTTGTCTATCTCTTACGGTTTGAGTTATTCAAAACTCGTCCAGAGTAAACAGGACTACATAGGCTATAGCCAGAAAATTCAAAATATATATTTCATTTGTCATACAAATAGCTTAAACATATGGCATTTCAATTAAGATCGTTAGCCATGTTCAAGAAATTAAACATTTTCCATGTAAAGGGTAGTTTAGGCTGGGGCAATTTTCTTCAAAATCTTTGTATTGCATCCTTGAAAGACATTAAACTTTTAAATTATGCTGTCCACAGACAGACACAGGGACCCTTTTTCTAAAAATGTTTTTTTTTTTTTTTTTTTTTTCATTCATGGGTCTCAAGACATACATTTTTTGTGAAATCTGGACATCAAGTTTTTGGGTGGAATAAGCTACTTCCTCTACTTACTAGTAGAGAAAGTAAAAAATAAGTGCGACGTAGAAGGATCTTAAAAATTTCAATAAAATCGGACACACTTTTGGGCCCAAAACAATGTTTTCCATACTTACAGCTTTTGTGCGACCAACGCTCATGTTTTTTTTAAATATATGAATCGCTGAACGCTTCCTTAGCTAGTTTCAGGTTGCAATCCATGTTATTATAACTGAGATTGTTACATTGAGATTGCTACACAAATTTAATGCCAGATCCCTTGCAGTTGTGCTGTACAATACTTTGTGTGATGCGCCGGTGCCACTGAAGAAGTTAGATATCCTGTTTGGCTGTCTGAGTTCCCTTTTCCTTTCTTTGTGACCCACCAGCACATAAAAACAACTAATTTGTCACTGCTGCACTTCCTAGATTATGAATGAGTAACATAACCAAAAGAATGAATATGAGTAAACCCATTATTCGTACTACTTACCTAACATGCTGCCACCACGTGCAACACTAAAATTCTTTTTGCAGAAAGAACAAAGGGCTTTATGATTATATGTAAGATTTCAAGCTTTCACGGCGAACGTTAGTGATCAATTCTTCACGGGTGATCAGCAGTGTTAAGTATGAGAATGTCGAGCTTTCAGCCATTGTATACTCCATGGCCATCTTCAGGACTAAAAAGATGAAAAGGCTTTATGATTATTCTTTACATGTGCAATCCAGGAGTACGTTTTCTCCCCATTAGTGTGTTACAACTTTTTTAGTTTCTTCCTTGGTGAATTTTCTTCACCGTTATACACAACAGTAGTATCACTAGCTTTAACTCTTTACAAAATATTTCCATTCTTAACCGGTACACTCTGTTCCTTCAGAACACGGCTACGATTGAGTGACAGTGAAAGACGAATACCTCGTCAAGCATTGAGGCCGAACAGAAGTCATTAAATTCATTGATAAGAGGGCTGAGGAAAATAAAGAAAAGTAAGTTACAAAGAGCATCAAATCAGCCATCTCTAATTTAAAAGAATGGCGGGAATTCTGAAACTATGCAAATAAGAGATTACCCAGCATATATGGGATATAGTATATTATATAATATAGTACCCCAGCATCTAGGTTACTATACCAGGGCAGATATAAAAATTTCTCCTCTATTTACATTTTACAAAATCATACATTTATAAATACATTACCCTCTCATATAATTTCAACTAAACTACTCCTGCAAAACAAAGGTATACATATAAACAGAATTTACTCTTAACAAAATTTCAATAATAATTTACTACCTTTACTGGCATCCAGCAAACTAGCAACAGGTAATCGACTGCTTGTACTATTCTATATCCTAATTATCTATGCTAAAATTTTACTAAGTCATAATAAGCTACACTAATACCTAATACTACATGTGATAGATTACATTCCTTAAACTAATTCAATTCTAAAATTCTAGCATTACTGGCATCCAGCAACTGCAACGAAAGTCAGGCTGCATTCCTGTGGTGTGTGGTAATTGTCTAGAAAGCTGAAGCACTTCACATTATGCTTTTTAAGTAAATGTTGGAAAGTAAAGATATTATTCCACTTCATAAATTGAGAGTTGGAATTTGTAGTGAGCTAAATTAATCTCTGTTAGGAAAACTTAATAAATAATAAATACACAACTCCTTTAAAATGGAAAAACTGATACCACTGTATGTAGAGCATGCCACTAGAGCATACTTTCCTTTATGTCAGCAATGAAATGAGAAAAAAGACAAGCATATAACATAATAGATGTGGTACTGACAATGGAAAACTTGAGTACCGCCATGATTGAGATCAATAAGGCATGGAACATTATGAAACAGCTAGGTAAGTATGTACTAGAAACCAAGAGGGATGAAAAGACAAGAGACTAATGTTAGGATAATTTTAAAGCTATAAGAGTAAGATTAATATTAAAGATACCATTTTGACAGTGGTGTGCGGTGGTCACAATAATTACCCCAGCGGTATAATCTACAGCACTGAAAAATCATCCTATACTTTAAAATAAATAATCCTTATTCCAAAATGGTCAGGTTATAAATAGTAGGCGTATTTGTTATCCTAAATACTTTTCTGATATTTACCAAACGCTTAGCACATTATAGCCCATATAAAAATGGTCTATTTTGAATATTGTCTATTACACAGTCACTCGCATTCATTTTCAATTAATTCACCTGTCACATTTACTAGATATTTCAACAGAAACACATATAAAACACTCTTCACCTTTGAGATTCCGCAGGGCACAAATGAACTTTCAAACTTGTGACAACACTATATAGTAATTTATTTATGCCAACAAACTTACTGTTGGTGTTTTTAAACACACAAGCCGTGTGTGGGCAAAGTTTGAAAGGTAGAACTGGAACTTAAAAATTCAATGCCACAACTGGGATTTGAACCACAGACCTTCCGCTTACCGGGCGGCTGCTCTATCACTGAGCTATTGTGACAAACTGCCAGAATGGCATTAAATTCTCAAACCAGTTTGTATTTCTCCTGGTAAACTACAAAGGCAGTCTCACATCAGAGACAAATTACCCCAATGGTGACTTACTATTGTAAGTACTTAATATCCCAGGATTAAATAACCTTCAGGTGGTAATTATTATTTATTTATGCCAACAAACTTACTGTTGGTGTTTTTAAACACACAAGCCGTGTGTGGGCAAAGTTTGAAAGGTAGAACTGGAACTTAAAAATTCAATGCCACAACTGGGATTTGAACCACAGACCTTCCGCTTACCGGGCGGCTGCTCTACCACTGAGCTATTGTGACAAACTGCCAGAATGGCATTAAATTCTCAAACCAGTTCGTATTTCTCCTGGTAAACCACAAAGAGTTTCACATCAGAGAAATACAAACTGGTTTGAGAATTTAATGCCATTCTGGCAGTTTGTCACAATAGATCAGTGGTAGAGCAGCCGCCCGGTAAGCGGAAGGTCTGTGGCTCAAATCCCAGTTGTGGCAATGAATTTTTAAGTTCCAGTTCTACCTTTCAAACACTATATAGTCTGATCTGAACTGCATGATGACCAACTTATTATATTTTCCCCTGTTTATTTCCATTTTGTTAATGGAGGTCACTTTTGTAAACAAAAAAGCATTTCTTAACAATATTTCTTAACAATACTTTTAATGTTAGCTAATACTTTAAAGTATATGCGCTTTTCATATCACTACTAGATGCAATAATATTAACCGGGCTTGTGGGCCGTGGTCTATTGGGTTCCTTCTTCTTCCCAAACGCTTTTCATATCGTTTGCATTATTGTACTATGTCCTATAAAAAGACACCATTATTGTAGGGTTGCTATGCTTGTGTGTATCGCAACCTCTCATTCAAGCTTTCCATATCGATATATAACCGATCGACTAGGCTCTGCTCTATGACGTCAAAGCTGCAATGAAACTCAACTAACCAATCAAATACACACTTACCTGCTGTTGGCTGGTGCCATGGCTACACTAGCTAGGGCTCTATACAGAATATCCATGCGTCAATACAGCTCTCGTAGGCTAGCTGGTATTGTAAGTACATATTCCTTTGGAACAAGACCAGTCGCCAAGAGCAACAGCTGGCTAATGGCAGGGCGGGAGTTTGAACCTTAAGTACTGTAATGTTTAAGTTTGAAGTGCGTATTTGATTGAGATATGAAGAAACTAGCAGCACTGGGGTAGCTGGAGTGGAATGCATGTCACTGCATTTTGATGTGGTGCATTAATGGATTTCCAGTTCAGTATGCTATGAGAATAAGGGTTTCTTAGTTGGGGAGAATCCAACTCACCTTACAGAGTGGTGTCTCTTTGGAAGATTTTTGCCTTACTATTAAAAATGCAAAACTACCTCCACCATTACTATTGACACTCATTAATGAAGTTATACTCTTTCAAATTAGACAATCAAGTGAAGTCCTTATCACACACTTTAGTCTCATGAGCTTTCTTAGCCTTATGAATCAAACTATGGCTCTTCAAATGTGACGACTGAGTAAATCTCTTATCACAAATTGTACAATGATATGGCTTCTTACCCTCATGAATCAAATTATGCCGTCTCAAATCTGACAACCGAATAAACCTCTTATCACAAGTTTTACAGTGATGCCGCTTCTTATCCTCATGAATCAATTTATGCTTTCTCAAATCTGGTAATCGAGTAAAGCTCTTATCACAAGTTTTACATTGATGTGGCTTCATACCCTCATGAATCAAGTAATGTTTTCTCAAATCTGACAACTGAGTAAAGATCTTATCACAGGAATTACACTGATGTGGCATCTTACCCTCGTGAATCAAATTATGTATTTTCAAATGTGACAACTGGGTAAACCTCTTGTCACAAGTACTACATTCATATGGCTTCTTACCTTCATGAATCAATTCATGCCTCCTCAAACCTCCTAACCAAGTAAAACACTTATTACAAGTTTTACACTGGTGTGGTTTCTTACCCTCATGAATCAAAGTATGCATTCTCAAAGCTGACAAATGAGTAAAGCTCTTATCACAAGTTTTACACTTATGTGGCTTCTTTCCCTCATGAATTAACACATGGACCCTCAAGTCTGACATCCGTGTGAAGCTCTTACCACAAGTTTTACACAGGTGTGACTTCTTACCTTCATGTCTATATTTACCTCCTTTTTCTGAAAGAATCTGTTCTGCAGTTCGTATTTCTGTGATGTCCCTCTTCTGATGTTCATATTCAAGGCTATTCCTTCCATTATAGACAGTTTCTGAGGCTTCAACAGAGGGCAATGGTAATTTATCACTGCTACCACCAGAGACTGTTTCTGTACATAATCTGAAATTTTGGAGGATTTAGCATCATTATCAGGGAAAAAAAGGAAAGTAAAATTAGAAAATTAAATCTGGAAAGAAAATATCTCCTTGCTAATAATAGGTGCATGCTGAAAATTAAGTGACATGTAAATGTAATTATATATGTATGGCTAAAGGTCTAGATGACAATGGTTTTAGCAGCAACTGATGTTCTCATTTGTTACACAGGTGTCAGAAGTGGGATATAAAAGCTGAGATGGATGAAATGCTTTTAAAATTATGCCAAATTGCAGGCAAATATGAAATTCGGCATGGCAAAGATAGAGAGTAAATTAAATCCAGAATGGAGAAAACGGAGAGGTTAATGACATACCAACTGGAGAATATAGAGACAAAAGCAAAATCTGGAATGCAGAAAGTGTGAAGTGAAATAAGGCCAGTAAATTTGTGATGGAGGAGATTGAGTTGAAAATGAATTACGGTGCAGAAAATATGCTGACAGAAATGTGCAAAATGAAAAATGCACGCAAGAGCAGCAACCCAGTTCCGCTTTCCAAATTGGATAATTCGTTTGATATATAAATTATTTTATGAATTTAATAGGCACATTTTCAAAATGTGGCTCGCATCTATTGACTTTGCAAAATTGGTTTATGTGGGCACAATGGTACTCTAAAACATGGGTAACAATTGTATGAAGAGATATTTCAAATACATTTGCTGATTATGCAGTACATATTTTTTAATAATAAAGAAAATTTAGTCTTAATTATTGATTTTTTGCATACAAAAAATGTTTTTGGATTTCATATTAATGATAACATCAATATTGAGTGACAGTTTTGTTTAGCTGCTATTTAAGAATACTTTTGGAACTTTTCATTGAATGTGAAGCAAAAATCAGGCGCGACATTCTTTTGGAATATGCAGAAATGTAGATTTGAGAAAAACAGGCTTTTACATAGGAACATGCTGTGTACGCTAAGGGAAGAGCACTATCTGAAAGGGCCGTAATGACCACATGGAGTGGGGGATGTGAAAAATGTTAGCTGATCCAAATGCACAGGTGTTCCAGGAACATTTTATGGTAAAAAACAATTTTCGACTTTTTGACAATTTTGACCAAAATTTCACTCCGTGTCCCTCAACCCACTGGCCCGCCAAATTCAACCCAAATCAAACAAGTCCCTTTCAAGGGCGGCTCAGATGTTTGGCCCTACCTACCCGATGTACCGACATTACTATGTAAAGAAGTACCATAAGTACTAGCAGTACGTAGCTCTTACATCACACCACAACTGGCCGGCGTGAAGGACATGGAAAATCTCGGTGGAAAGGCAAAAGACCTTTGACAACGCATTAACACACCGGAGAACGGTTTAGTGTCCTGAAAGATACAGCCAAAGCCACAGCCAAGGAATTGAATGACATAGTGGAAGAAATGCTTAGTGAAATACTGAATGACTCGAAGGTTTTATGAAATTAATCCAGAAGTTAAATTATTAAAACAATTAAGTGGACCTATAGATTTAATGGTTTGGGACAAAATGTTTATTTTAAAAAACAGGAACCATGTTCTGAACTTTGAATTACCTTCTATAGATTGTATTTATAAATTTTTGTTTTCAGAGATTGGTAATTAAATGAACATCAGTATCTATGTTTTTTGTTTTCAGAAAAAAATGAAGGATTATAGCTTTGGTAACGAATTTGTTTGTACAGCTTTGAGAATGAGTTGGAGTCAACTTGAAACTCGAGTCCGTGTTTGACAAAATAACTTGCAACATTACTAAGATAAGTGAAGTTTTTAGTTTCTAATTTGTTCTTACTTTAGAATCTTGTTGCTTCACTGTTAATAGCTTTAATTTCCTTAATTGTCCTTAACACTGTATTAAATAAAAATTTTGGAGGGGGGGGGACAATTCTTTTGTTTGATTAACCAGAGGCTATTGTATAAGAATTAAATGGAGATTTGACAAAAGAAGCAGAAAGCTTATAATTGAAAAGAGTCACCTCTTACCTTGAAGATTTAACTGGAGGGAAGTCCCCATCCTGTAACAGAATAAGTCAATATACATTTTCACACATTCTCCTATAAATCAATTAAAAGAGTTGTTAAAAGAAAAATGGCTTGAAGTTATAATCAACAGATAACACTTCGAAATTAACAGTCAAAATGGAAGAATATTTTGGATGATCCAGCAGTAGCTCCCAATTTACCCAGAAAAGTCAGTGTTGCTGCATTTCAACTGATCATAGGACATGATTGGTTGAATAAATATCTTTTCAGAATATCTAGATTAACCTTTACCTTCCAATGTTTCCAGTATATTCAAATGAAAATGTTTTTCATTTTTAATAACAATCCGAGGTCCATATTTAATTTTTATAACAATACTTCACCATCTTTAATAATCAATTTATAGAAGATCATAAAATTATGCTTAAGTTGTGAACCCTCCTTCATAACATTTTACTCTAATTATGCCCATATTGATTACTTTATTTGTAACCGAGCATAATAAGCCAACAGTGAGCACACAGGCTACTGTACATGTAAATAAATTTATTTTTCTTAATATATACAAAGTGGTAAAAACAGTGAGACTTTTCAACTGTTTTGCAAGTATATGAGTCAACACTTACAGTGAAAAAAGAAAAAATCAAATGATGGGCTATCACTTGTGAGCTGGGTATGAGGCTGTATATCACAGGCTGTAAAACATGTGTTGCTTTGTGTCCAATAGTTTATGGAATTCCATAACCTTGTCTCTACAATATCTTGTCTTCACTGTTACCCACATTCAAAACCAGAAAACTCCATCAATATCCAAATAATAGTCATACATTAAAGCCCCTTCAATGAAATCTGAAGCTCCAAAACTTACTACATGAGCCATTTAGAAGGTGTGCCACAAGCTGAAGTCAGAATTTGAAGTGTAAGCAACAAGTTTGTAACCCCTACCCAAGAGAATCTTGCCTCATTAGTATTTAGATAAAACATAAATAATGTTAAAATTGTGCAGATGACCTGAATAAAACAAAGTAGTGTTCAACGCCCATTCTTACTACAGATGGCAACACTGATGACACAGGCAAAAAAAAAATGATACTGGAAAGGGAAACATTTCAGGCCTGAGTTTTGGTGCGCCTCGAGTATTTACCAGTTTCTGAACTGAGAAATTGCTAGTGAAAACCTTGGACTGGAAGTGCAGTCCTGGAGGAATTCAACCTGCAGATTTCTTAAATGCAAACCTTACAAATTAGCAGAGAGCCATGTTGATATGTATTTGTGACATGAACTTGCATTCATATTTATTTTCAGCCACTTCTAAAGACATGAACATGATGTAAATCTACCCTTTTGCCACAGGAAGTATGGCCATCATGTATATATCTGCCAAACTTCATCACACACTTTCCTACCCTTACAGAATTTATTATGTGCTGCATATTAGGTCAACTATAGAAACACAACTTGTAAAGCAGAACTGACTTATGTAAAGCAACTGTTCAATCATGGCAGTGTTCGAGAATAAAAACAAACAACTTTTAACTCCATAAATGAGATCCAAAGACTTTTTTTTTTGTCATTTTATAAACATATACAATACTATCTTCCTTTCATTGTGAGTGTTGTTCAGTGTTATTAATTAACTCACCTTTTAAATTAAAATATACAATACTACTTGATGAATTTGATGCACACTGCATGTAATACCCTTTTATTCAGGTTTTGCTTCATTAAAATATGTTGTTAGCTAATGCTGGATTTCTGACAATGAAGTCATTAATCCTCTTGCTCTCCAATATTTTTGTTGATGATATTGAAGAGAGCAATAGCAGTTATAGTAACCGCTTTTTAGAGGGCACCATATTTTTATGTTTTGGTGGTCACATCGCTCTCTCACATAATTTCTTTCAACCCTTTAAATACAGCATCTAACAAACTTGTACACATTCACAAACTATCTCTTATTCATATTAATTTTGTATTAAATAATATTCAAAAGTGAGAGAAACAAAAGTTCCAATTATGATAGGTTCATGCAGAACTTACCTTAATGTCATCACAAGCAGACAAAGTTTCTGTTTCTAACCACCAAGGTTCTACTTTAATTTCTATTTTATTACTCATTTCATTATTGCTGTTGTATTTCTCAATCTCAGGATTGTCCATTTCAGTATCTTTATGTGAGCCAAAGTCTGGAAAAGGAGTCTCTGTTTTAATTTCTGTTTTGATTGCTAAGTCACAACAATCGCCCAGAAGCACACCATCGCTGTTCATAACAACATTCTCACGAAGGAACTCACTCTCATTTTCTGAGCTTATGTTGTCTGATAGAGGATGCTCTTTCTTGATTTCTATTGTGGTATCCATTTTATAACTGATGCTTAATCTGATGCTGTTGTTCTCTGTGGAGAAAGAAACACATATACCATAAAATGTAATTTTAACATCAGTTCTTCTGAACTGACTAAGCATTGCTTTTCCCTTTTGGATTCAGGAAAAAATGTCACAAGTTCTGCAATACAAGCAGCTTGAATGAAAAAAGGGAACTACCGCTAAGAATATTCTGAGACTTAGCAAAGGCATTGGATAACACAGATTATACACTATTCTTGCAAAAGTTAAAGGTTTGTTGTTACACTGAAATCTCTATAAATTGGTTCAGATATTACTTCACAAACAGAATCAAGAACACCAAACAAGAAGAACTAGCACACAGGCTTTTCCACTAATAATATTTCATATGGTTGGCAATATTTACATGCCTCTGCAGATTTCAGAGGTTCATGGTTGGCAACACCCTCGTAATTGATGCATAGCAGAAATACAGAATAATAGGAGTTAGGCTGCAAAATACGTTAATTCACTCTATCGATTCTTTGCACTCTATTTATAAAAAAATCTTTTGGCACACTTTATAGCACAGGGAACTCAATCCTCTGCTATGCTAAATAAATCATTAGTGGCCTATGCTACTTATATGCTGGCAGCTATGAATGTGCATCTTCTAGATGCATTAATAAATGAAAGTCACATTACAGAAAAAGTAAGAAATGAGACAAGTAGTTTGCTAAAGTACCCATAATTTGCATCTACTAAATTTGTACTGTTTAAGGTAATGATCAGTGCCATCACAACTTTGCTAAATAAAAAATCTGATGTGTTGCACTCACATGACTTTCTCTACTCTTGTACTAACCATTCTTACAAATTCATTCCTATATCTTCTTCATGTTAGTTGAGATAAACATTTGCAGAAATTATCTTATTGCTTATTTCCTTGTAGGTACAAGGGAAATATGAGAATACAGTAGGCCTTGAGCGATAATCATATCTTTTAAAGCTCTGAGATTATGTTCTCTTTGCATGATTAACATATAAAAAATAAACAACAATGCTGCATTTGACAGAAGTTTAAGTTTTCCGAAACTGACACAAATAACCATGAATATCTCTGAAATGGTTCACGCTACGAAATAATTTATTTGGACATAAATTGTATGTTTTGGCAAGATCTACAATTTTTTTGTATAGTTAGATTTTGTCTATCTCTTAAGGTTTACGAGTTATTCAAAAGTCATCCAGAGTAAACAGGATTACATAGGCTATAGCCAGAAAATTCAAAATATATATTTCATTTGCCATAAAAATATCTTAAACATGTCATTTTAATCAAAATTGTTAGAGGCATTTTCAAGAAAATCAAGATTTAAAACAAAATTTTCCACTCAAAGAGTAGTTTAAGGTGGAGTAATTTTCTTCAAAATCTTCATGTCGCATCCTTTTAAGACATTACACTTATATACCAGCTTTGGTTTTTAACTGACTTTTCATTTTTGAGTCATGTTACTCATCAGTTCCTCCAGCAGACCACGGCAAATCAGCCCAGAAGACTCTTTTAGAATTACGAACACCGGCTGTGAAAGCCTATGCTTACTCAGAAAGTAGACTTAGCATTAAATACAGTGTCAGAAGTAATGATGGCCAAGTATTGTCAGTATGCACTGCAAGCTTCCAAGGAATCACAGGGGTATCAAAAGATAAATTATCTCTCCTGGCTAGAAAATTTCACTTATCTGGGAATGCGCCAAAGGAAACCAGAGTGGGTGACAGAACAGGAATACTACAGAATGGCATTATTGCCTGCTATAAAGCAAGACATTAAAAAGTACAGATGTAGAGAAAGCCACTATGGAGGAGCGAAATCAAGGAAATGATATTTACTTCCAGAATTTAATATCAGAAAAATGTGGACCAACTTTTGCAACAGAAGAAGATTAAGAAATCTACCAGTCTGCTCATTGTCAAAATATAAAAACATATTTTACAACTTTTTCAATCTTTCATTCCGTACACCACACATTGACACATGTTCAACCTGCAAATGGGACTGATGAATATTAGGACAGAGGCACACGTGGAAAAGAGAAATGCAACTAAGAACCATGTAGACTGCACAAGCACTAATAAAAGTTCAAGCTTACTTATTCATATTGTTTGAAATTTCTTTGTGTGTATTCAATGTTTCTTATATAAATAAAACAAAATATATTGTTATTGTGAATATAGCAGTACTTAGTTTCTATTTTTTATACCTAATAAAATACTCCTTATAAACATTAATATGTTGGTTGTATAGCACATTATGTATTATAAAAAGGTGAAAATAAATTTAAAAAATAATAAATATGTACATAAAAAGCAATAAATGACAAAGCTTCATGTGTTAATTTCTCGCCCATGCAGAAAAGTTAATCAGCATCTATCAGTTTTTTAAAAAACTCTGAATTTTCAAACCCCAAATTTGCACTAGTTAAACTATGCTATTTCTTTTCACACTCAATGAGATAGTATCAGGAAGGAGAATTTAATGATTAATATAGTTGCTGTGCTAACCAATTAGTATTGCCCATAAATAGAAAAAAACGTTTTTCTCAGAAACACATTTTGTGCACCTATCGAGTTTTGAAAATACGCTCCTCAATTGCTCATCGCTGCTGCTGAACTAACAGCTTATAAAAATGTCAAGCATCATCAATCCTTCAGTTTTCTTGACTGTACTGTACAACTGAATGCCACAATGTATCCTGACTCCAAAGTCACCTCAAAGCAGTCTACAGCCAGGACCAAAGGTATAGCGATTGTTAAAAATATTCTTGCACCACACTCCATGTCTCAAGGCACAAAAAAAATTGCAAGAAGTTTCATTTTATGGCATAGGCACAGACCAATCAAACCACAAAGCTGAAAAGATTTTTCCTTTAGTTGTTCAATACTTTACTGAAACTGAGGGAATCCAGCAGATGCTGTTGAAATTGCATTTGCTGAATAATGAAAAATCAGAGACAAATGCAAAGTTTTGTCTAGATACTTTAAGACAATTACAAATTCCATTATACTCTGTTCATCAAGAGATTAGAGGAGATATAAACAAAGGACCGGTTTGTATCACTCCGCGGCCACGTGCTTTCACAATGACGCAACACGGTTACCTACCGCTACGCGTAGATATAATATGCATTTTACACTACTAAAAGGATATATTTACTTGATCCAAATAACATGTAGCACATGGAAATTAACTGCTACTTATGTCATCTCTGTCCACAATAATACTTTTTCATTTCCTGCTCACAATCTCGAAACCAATCTCCAAAAGCAGCTTGTGGAGGGAAGTTCGTTTTAAATCTGAAAGATCGGTTCAGAGTTAACTGCCAACAGCACTTTGTTTAAGGTGGAGGTTCATTGTTAACAAAAAATTGAACTTTTCGACGGATTGCAGATCTCACACTCACAAATTCGCCGCAAACTACATCCACCATTTATCTGATACGTGGAAGCTTTTGGCTGGGATATTCACCAACTGATGATTTTTCTTTGCGTGTGTTGTAAATACTTGCAACTGACACACCGGTAAACTCGGATGTTATCATCACAGAATATAAAAAGTGTGAACAGTCTCCATGACTGAAATAAATATGTTAACTGACACTCAAAAGCGTTTGAATGAAACGAAGACTGCCAATTTTATTGGCATGCAAAGCAAGATAATTATTATTTATTTATGCCATTCAGATGACATTATCTGAAACACCAGATTGGGTAATGATTGAAAACACTATTATACACCTGACTGAAAATGGTGTGAAGATTTCATATGACCATTGTTTTCAGCAATACAGGATGGAAGTGAAATAATCCACTGCACTGAAGGAGGTGAAAGAGTGGATGTAAACTAACAAAAAATTTCAACAACTTTTTTCAATTAAATGCACTGTTAACTAGTCACATTTAAAGGTAAGAGTATGCGGCAATGTGGCACAACCTGTTAAACAGGTACTCAGCTTTTACCGGCTGATCAAAGAACTATTCTAGTGCTCTATAAAAACCATTTAAATAACATTAGCCATGTATTGAATTCAGATGTTTTGTCACACTGTGCCAGACACCAGAAAATTACGTGAAAGGTTATGGCTGATTACCCCATATGAAACATTACCATAAATCTTACATTTCTGCATAATTACAAATGGTACGTTTAAAGGTTTGTATATCTGGCTAATTCTATTTAAGAGGCTTATGCTAAGATAAGATAATAACCTCACTTGGAATAGGACTCTTCTTTACCATGCAAAATTGTTTACTAACTTCCGACACCAGCTGCAGTATTACATCCTTCAAGAGGTCACAGATATGATAGAAACATAAAAAAAGAAATTTTAAATATAGTCTAATCAGTCATAAATATATAAAGTTACTTGAAATGAAACAAAGAGACATTAAGTCCATGTCTACCTACTGCACAAGCATGCTGAGCAAAAGCACTTATTCACTTTATTTACTGAATGGTATGGACCTAACATGATATTCATGTTTACAATAAACAGTAAAGCAGTTTATTTCTAACACTTACACATGGGGTGAACATACGCAGTTTCAATGTTGTCTGTAAGACATATATATCAAGCATTTGTGCGGAGACTGGTAGCTAATGGCCAGAGGTTAGGTTATAGCTACATTGGATATTTATGTGGCAAATGTGCATTGGGAATTCCAAAGGTTATGTCACTCTTGCATGAAACACCTCTTGCATTATTAGTACCGTTATTCCATATTGAATTCAACAATGTGAAAGATGGAGATGGCCATGGAGTCTACAATGGTCGAAAGCTCGGCCTTTATACATCTAACATAGCTGATCACCCATGAAGCCTTGATCCACAATGTGAAACTAGTAACTGCTAAACATTTAGGAAAGCATAATTTATGTGAATTTACACTCCACTGCAAAATGTTAAAACAAAATATATGTGCAACATTTACACATTTGGCCCAGTAAGTATGCAATTTTCTTTCATTTTTAATACACCCAATTTAAAACGGGACTAATATGCTTTATGTAAGCACATACCTACATCTAAAAAAAAAGGAATTTGTATAACATGATGCAGAAGCTTTTGGAAGTACTTTTGTTTCTAACACTCACCCCAACAAGTTTTAACAAGGGTCTTATGAGTGCCAAATAGCTTGAGTTAGTAAAATTTGCAACACAAAGTTCCTGACAAGATGTGCATGAGTATGTGCGAAAGATATCAAAATATTTCAAGAAAGTAGGTACACAAATGACACTGGTGTTTGCACCCATTGAATTCCACAGTCACAAACTAACCATTATTTGCATGGTAGCTTTAGAAACGAACATGACCATACTTTTAATAACTAACATTTATTAGCAGTAACAAGTGTGCAATAACATTGGGATTAATTTGAAATAAGAGTTTAGAGGAAGTACTCAATACCCTAGTCAGACTTCACATCTTTTGCAGCTTTGACAAAAAAAAATTCTATGCAATTAAGTAAACATTCAGCATGATCCACACTGATATATGAAGAAAGTAAACACAGCTAATAAGATGTTGCCAGTTCTACCAGAACTAAGAAGGCAACAAATTGTGAGTTTTTCTAAATTTAATTTACACAAAAACCACTGAATCTATTGAAATATGCCAGAGGGAAAAATTGTCGGTTATTTAATTTTCTGTGAATATACCCATAAATCATGAATCTTCAATCAATATCAATTCAGCCAGATGATAAATCTTTTTGATAAAAACTTTTTCTAGAAAACTACAAACTTCTCAGCATTTTGATATTGGACCTTCCTATTATTCACAATAACAGAAATTTGGCAAATGTTTACAAAATCGTTTGGGTAAGAGTAGGTCGTTTGTACCTGGCCGTGTTCGCGAAACAACAAAGTATTGGCGCATGCGCGGATCGGCTAGTCGAAGCGATGGAGGGGTTATTGCCAACCGAAGATACTAAGCCAGATAGCAAGCCTTGCATGCAACAGCAGTAGCGCCAACGTCGTGTATTAGTAATTTGGGTAGTGATATGATAGTATTATATATGTTATTCAACACCTTAAATACGTACCGCAACGTATGACTGGCATTCAGGTGGAAATACACGTTATGAGGTCCCCTGAATAAATAAATAATAAAAAAAATAAATAAATAAAAAAATTCGACATCGAGATTTCATTGAAAATATACGTTATTATAATTTCTGCATGTAAAATGTATTTTTCAAAGGAAAAAAAGTCCGTGTGTGGATGGAGTGAACAATATAACACATAAACAAAACGTCGGTTAAATACCAGACTTGGTATATAGTTTTGCATCTTCCCAAAATGCGACACAAAGATTTTCAAGAAAATCCCCTGCCTCAGATTGCTCTTTACATGGAACTTCTTTCAAAATGTTCATTTTCTCAAAAACAATTTTAATTATGATACCATAAGTTTAACACATTTTCAGGACAAGTGAAATGTATATGTTGACTTCTCTGTGAATAGTCTCTGAAATGCTCTTTATTCTGAATGACTTTTGTACAATTGCCGAGTTGGAAGAGATGCACAAAATATTACTGCAGAAAAAGTGTAGGTCTCGTTAAAGTACACATTTTATATTAAATACTTTTTTTGGTAGAGTTAACTATTTTCCACATATTTAATTTATTGGTTTGCATTACATTTATTTCCGTTTAAAACTTGGTATGAAAGTTTTGGTTGGAATAAAACACTTTTACCTATTACATGTTGAATCATATGCATGCGCAATGAGAATTTGCTGGGTACTGACACTAGACTTCACAACCAGCTCGGGAAATATTTTAAAAGTCCTGGTGCATGCGCAATGACTAACGGTGTGGGAGGCAATGGTAGATTGGGACTACATAATATTTTTGAAAGTATTTTTACTTTCTCTATTGGTAAAGTAGGGGAAGTATTGTATTACACCCAAAAATTCGACTCGGCAATTGTACGAAAGTCATTCAGAATAAAGAGCATTTCAGAGAGTATTCACAGAAAAGTCAACATATACATTTCACTTGTTCTAAAAATGTCTTAAACTTATGGTATCATAATTAAAATTGTTAGACATTTTTGAGAAAATGAACATTTTGAAACAAGTTCTATGTAAAGGACAATCTGAGGCAGGGGATTTTCTTGAAAATCTTCCGTGTCGCATTTTGGGAAGATGCAAAATACCAAAATACCAAGTCCGGTATTTAATCGACGTTCTGTTTATGCTATGTTGCTCACCCCATCCACACACAGACTTTTTTCCCTTCGAAAAATACATTTTACAGTCAGAAATTATCATAACGTATATTTTCAATGAAATCTCGATGTTGATTTTTAATTTATTTATTTATTTATTCAGGAGAGCTCATAACGTGTATTTCCACCTGAATGCCAGTCATACTTGCGGTACGTATTTAAGGTGTTGAATAACAGTTATAATACTAACATATCACAACCCAAATTACTAATACACGCATAAATACACGACTGCTGAACTAGTTATGTTTATACAACGTTGGCGCTACTGCCGTTGCATGCAAGGCTTGCTATCTATAAAAATTTGCTTTGTATCTTTGGTTGGCAATAACCCCTCCATCGCTTCGACTAGCCGACCCGCGCATGCGCCAATACTTCGTTGTTTCGCGTACACGGTAGTGATGGGCAGAATCGAATACTTTCAAGAATCGAATACTTTTAAGAATCGAATGTTACATTCGAATGCAAGTTCTCGGATACTGTCACTCACTATAGTAGTATTCGCTAATCGAAATCTCTTGCATTCGAATGCAAGTTCGCTAGCAAAATATTTTATTATATATTATTATATATATTATATATATTTATTTTATCGTATATATATATGTAGTTACATTTCTCCGTGTAATATATGCCTTATGCATGTTAATCATTTTGTTTATTATTATTATTATTATTATTATTATTATTATTATTATTATTATTATTATTATTATTATTATTATTATTATTATTATTATTATTATTATTATTATTATTATTATTATTATTATTATTATTATTATTATTATTATTATTATTATTATTATTATTATTATTATTATTATTATTATTATTATTATTATTATTATTATTATTATTATTATTATTATTATTATTATTATTATTATTATTATTATTATTATTATTATTATTATTATTATTATTATTATTATTATTATTATTATTATTATTATTATTATTATTATTATTATTATTATTATTATTATTATTATTATTATTATTATTATTATTATTATTATTATTATTATTATTATTATTATTATTATTATTATTATTATTATTATTATTATTATTATTATTATTATTATTATTATTATTATTATTATTATTATTATTATTATTATTATTATTATTATTATTATTATTATTATTATTATTATTATTATTATTATTATTATTATTATTATTATTATTATTATTATTATTATTATTATTATTATTATTATTATTATTATTATTATTATTATTATTATTATTATTATTATTAATATTGTGAAGTAAGATATGACACAATAATACATTATTTTCATTGTTAAACAGTAGTTTACATGCACATACACCATTTTATGATATGCTGACTTGGAAATCAATAATATGTCAGCGTTATAAACTTATAAGTATGAATTTTGTGTCGAATTTATAACATTGACGTCCATACGTTATAGTTAATTGATCCCGTAATGTGCGTTCCGTTATTTCATAAACCGAGAACAAGGCGAGTGAAACATTCGAATTCAGCACTCATAACATACGCAAACGAGAACCGAGTGAAGTATTCGATAACAGCAGAGTAGTAATTAACAAACGAGAACCGAGTGAAACATTCGATAACAGCATTCATAACATACGCAAACGAGAACCGAGTGAAGTATTCGATAACACCAAAGTAGTAATTAACAAACGAGAACCGAGTGAAACATTCGAATTCAGCATTCATAACATACGCAAACGAGAACCGAGTGAAGTATTCGATAACAGCAAAGTAGTAATTAACAAACGAGAACCGAGTGAAACATTCGATAACAGCAGAGTAGTAGAATTAACAAACGAGAACCGAGCGAAGTATTCGAATACAATCTCAGGATTCGAGAACATCTCGAGAACTTTCAAGAATCGAATACATCGACATTTTGCATTCGAATACTCCCATCACTAGTACACGGCCAGGTACAAACGACCTACACTTACAGGTCGTGCGTTACTTCTTGACGAATGAAAATTTTATATGAAAGGTTGGATGCGAGTCACTACTCAGCTTTTGCAGGAACTTTGGCATCGAGAGAGAGGAGGTACAGTCTGCAGTGAGATGACGCACATGCTTCTGAGCTGAAGTAGTACAGCACTACAAATCAATTTATGACACTTGCAGTAATATCAGCCACACGTATTATACACTATACCTCTATAACTGTTTCCACTTAACTTTCTTGCATTTATTCTATTCCCGACATTTCTCTCTCGTCTGAATTGCTGTTATTTTCGTTGCATGCATGCATACATCCGTACCGCACAAAACTTTTGCAGTCGACTGTATACATAAACGCAACAGAGGAAAACAGAGGTGTCTGTTATCGTAGCATAAACATTTGCTGACCTGTTTATTAAGGGTAGGCTCACTCATTGGATTTCTGCTCAAGGTCATTCGTCAAGAACAAACGTGCAAACTATACCATCGTTTGTTTTGTAAACAGTCGCTGTTCAAGTCTGATTCGGCCCAGTGCTACTCTACTTACCTTGGGCCCAGTGCACCGATGAAAGGAATCGACTGCTGCCAGGGACTGTCGAGTCAGTCTTACAGTGCCAGTTTAACTACAAGCTGACTGCATGCATATTTATAAATACGTAAAAGGTTAAAAAGACTAGCTGAAAAAGGTGACATCTTCCGAAAAATACGGTGATGGTGCACCAACTACTGCCGCAACAAGTTCCATCAATTGTATTTTAAATAAAAGTAATCATATGCAATAAATTTGTTACTTCATCTCAGCGAGGCCCGACGAGTTCCCACCTAAATATGGCAACCCAGGCTCAACTTTAGCGGCAACCCAAGTTTAACGGCCCGTGGGTCATTTGGACACAGGAACCTTACAAGAACGTAATATAATAGTTACATCATACCTGCGAACGCATAAGATGCAAACTGCTTTGTTTCTAGCACTGCTGCATCATAATGAGTTTCTTATTTGTGTTTTTAGTTATAATTAGATCACAAGACTTAACGACACCGTCCGACTCCCGAGTCACCTGTGAACTGTGAACAAAGATCCACCACAGATCCACTTGGCTGTGAACCATAGAGTAATAAAACTATTCTCAATATATGTATGACACGGACTTCCAGCACAAACCAATATGGCGCCCCGCGAGTTTTGTAAGCATTACACAATGGAACCTGGAACGCCATTCTCTAACTTCTCGGAACGCTGCTTTTTACAGCAGTATTTTCCATGAAAACATCTTGAGAACTGCTTCCTATACCTCTGTGTACGACTGAACATCTTTTGCAAAGAGCAGCATTCATTTTGACTTTCCAGTTAAAATGTTCGCAAACTTATTTAGGTATTTATTTCCACTTTAATACTTCAGAATTTCCTATAATCCTACATTATGGTGTCACCTTGTGCAGCCAATGTTTGCTCTTGGTTAACCGTTGCTCAAGTGAGTACTGCAGTTTAACTACAAGATGCACCCAAGACAAAATTATACAACTAACTGCTTTAAGAATTTGTTACAATACAAATAACAAAGTTTCTGCAATCTTTCTTGAAGCACAGTTAATAAACTTGTTTAATTGCTCTAGTGGACATCTGGTTCCAACTTCAATATATTTTGTTTCTTGGTATTTTGGGCGAAAATTTTGTCACACCCACACCCGCACACACATACTTTATTTCTTCTGCTTCCAGAATTTCTAAATTTCTGCAGCATAGAATCTCTGGTTCATAGATGGGGAGAAGTAACTCACATCGTAGTTTTAACCCCTTCCACTACCTCACAGCGGTTCTACCAGACCACATCTCCCGCCATTGTCTGTCTACCTTACAGAACTGGCCAGTCCTTCAAATGTCAGGAAGTGGAGACGGTAAATACTCGACTGCATCCCTATCACCCCTCTTCCCCATGCCTGCTCTGGATCTTCCAATCAAAAGCATACAAGTACGAAGTCTCCTGCACTGTCTCATCAACAACAGTGAGACATCTGTTAAACCATGTGTATTGGAACCAGTAGGAGAGAAGAGTCAATTTTGGACCAAAACATGTTTCCAATAACATGCAACAGGTTTCTTCGAATTCCATTTCTCTTCAAATGATGTTTTCTATTGACACACTCCTTCCATGTTTTACAGTTTACCTCTTTATTATTCTCTCCTATGCTTGCAGATTTTATGGGTTCTATGAATGAGTTGCTCCAAGACACCTCACAGTTCTTATTTTGCTTTCTTTAGTTAATATTCTGTAAAACAAGTTACCATGATAGATTATCAGGTTTTTCTATGTGTCTAATTTTGTTTAATGTTGTTCCTTTTCAGAGCTGTTAGCTTAAGAAACATATTTAGGGACTATTTCAGTATAGTTGGTGCTGTATCCTGCCAAGAGCAGCCTCTTGAGTTTTTCTTTGGTACTATTGCATGGCTGAAGTTAACCTAAAAATTCAATTGAAGGAAAGACTGTTCTCCCAGTATCTAAACCCTTCTATCTATCCTACCCTTCACTCTAAAGTAACTCATTTAATTGAAATTCATCCAACACTAATCCACCCACAATATTTGATGCCCTAACAAGATTGTCCCTACGAAGCCAGCGTTTCTGGGCACTATTTTTCTAATTTTCAAATTTAAGGTAGTAGTCCGAATATAACAAACCAGGGGATAGTTGCCAGCCTTATCTGTAGATCAGTATTCTCATAACATCCATGAGAGTAATCACTTATTTGCCTCCTGCCGCTCCCTCTTGTCATATGTGCCTCACCTATGGTAGTGGCCTACTGATCCTAAGGTCTTAAGTTTGTATCTGCCCCAGAGCGATTGACTTTAGGTGCATTTATAAACAACAACCCTATGTCATGGGGTCTACTTGCATTTAACAGAACACCTGCAGTTTGAAGTACCATCACATCAACATGTGACAGTGTGTGCTGACAATTGGTGGTGTCATTAGGACACAAAATAATTTCTTTTGACTTGAGAGGTAGAACTGGAACTTAAAAATTCAATGCCACAACTGGGATTTGAACCACAGACTTTCTGCTTACCGGGCGGCTGCCCTAACCACTGAGCTATTGTGACAAACTGCCAGAATGGCATTAAATTCTCAAACTTTGCCCACACACAGCTTGTGTGTTTAAAAACACCAACAGTAAGTTTGTTGGCATAAATAAATAATAATTACCATCTGAAGGTTATTTAATCCTGGGATATAAAGTACTTACAATAGTAAGTCACCATTGGGGTAATTTGTCTCTGATGTGAGACTGCCTTTGTGGTTTACCAGGAGAAATACAAACTGGTTTGAGAATTTAATGCCATTCTGACAGTTTATCACAATAGCTCAGTAGTTAGAGCAGCAGCCCGGTAAGCGGAAGGTCTGTGGTTCAAATCCCAGTTATGGCATTGAATTTTTAAGTTCCAGTTCTACCTCTCACACCAACAGTAAGTTTGTTGGCATAAATAAATAACAATTCTTTTGACTTCTTTACCCTTAAAAGATTTATCCTCTCCCATGTGATGAGTGTGTGCATGTGCATAGTGTGTGGCAGTCGTCATTTCCTAACAGCATCAAAAAATCGTTTCTTCTCTACAAGATTTATTAAATGCCATGTTTTAGGTTATAAACAGCGCTTGAAAAGCAGAACTGACTTGCTGCCAATAACCATTTGCTTGTGATGTAAAGCAATGTTGAATCTTGGTAACATTTGAGAAGAAAAAGAAACACTTTAGCTCAATAAGCCACTATCAAAGACAAGTTCTTTTTTTTCACATTTTGTTTATAAATACAATGCTACTTGTAGTTGGCACACAATACAGTTACTATACTGTCACTAAACTTTCTTATTATTTAAGTTTATTTTTCTAAGTCTAAAACTGATTTTGACAAAGCAGAAATGTAAACTGTGGGCTATTTTAAATACCTAGATCTGTTATCGGTTTACTGTAAAGATAAAGTAGATGTAAGCAGAAGCACATGGTCGAAATGAATCTCATTGGTGGTGCATTTTAATCCTCCCGTTTTCTTCCACAATATAGTTCCAAGGCATATTTAGCTTCTTGCTTTACTTGCGCTCAGTAAACCACTTAAATTGTTATAATACAGAACAAAACATTGCAATGTAATATTCTGCAATAGTACACTACATACCTTATCACCAAATGCAGAACAGTCAGTTCTCAAGTTTTGAATACCAGTGATCAACCATAGGATTTGCATGCTGCTTCAGTGCCATCTTGGCATGCAAAGTGGAAACAAGATCTATAGAAGTGGTTTGGTTTAACATCTGTGAGGAAAGTCTTTAAGGAATGGCGAAATGGCTATTATATTGAATATACTCAATAAGTTTTCGGTGAAATATCCTAACCATGGCTATAAAGATACGATAAACCATGATAATGGACAATGGTTCTTACTATCCAGTAAGAGTGGAGCGCATTCCAAACAATGCATGGAAAAAACCTGAAGTGCTATTTAGCTGAGATCTAAGAATCCTTACAATGTGATACATGTGATTGCTGTAATAACAATGGCTCTCATGTGTTCAATAATTCAATGGTATATGTAACAAGAGACCAGTTAAATTCAGGTTATCAGAACGAGATAAGCTGGGCAGTGGCAACATTAATATTGTTTGAGAGGTAGAACTGGAACTGAAAAATCAATGCCGCAGCTGGGATTTGAACCACAGACCCTCCGCTTACCAGGTGGGTGCTCTAACTATTAAGCTACATGACAACCTGCCAGAATGACATTAAATTCTGTGGTTCAGTTCCCAGCTGTGGCATTGAATTTTTCAGTTCCAGTTCTACCTCTCAAACATTGCCCATACATGGCTTGTGTGTTTAAAAACACCAACAGTAAGTTTGTTGGCATAAATAAATAATTAATATTGTTGTTTACATGCACGCGTGCAGATATATTAGCCATAGCGTACTAGAGGCCCAATGTGGAAAGCGCAGGAATACACTACTTTGTTCTAACAGCAGATAACCAAGAATAGTCAGCATGCCTTTCAAATGGCATAACAGGTCATTTGTAAAGACTCTATAATTGAGTTGTCTATTGTCTCCAAGTCCCTGTATATTATCTCCTGGTAATAAGATATTGCAATGGTAAAAGGAAAATAAAGAGGAGAAAAAGCAAGAATTGCAAGCTTTAAAGCATATCCATTAGATGATACTTGGGATGATATATTTCAATGTGAAATATTTTGAAAATGGTTCACACTATGAAAAGGTTTTAGCAGAAAATGTATACATATTTAAGTGATCTCCATATTTTTCCTGTAGCAAATTTTTGTCTATCCATTAAGGTTTCCTTGTAACACAATAGTGAGCAAATATTAACCTTTGCGCTGCTGAAGCACTTCACCATGTGTGTCATGCTCTTTGCTGAGCACTTTTTAGAAAAACTAAACATTTTTTATTTATCAAAATGACATGCACGATTACTCTAAATGTGTTAATGACTCACCAGAAGTTGTTTTGATGTTTCCGGATGAAATCCTGTGTTCTAAATTTGTCCATTTGTAAAGATGTGTGTATGCCTCATGCAATACACATGTGCAGGGTTGTCAACAAGAGGCCACCAACAGTGTAAATGTGTTCTTCTATACTAAATTATTAGTTTGGATTTTGCACTAGCACCTATTCTGTAGCACTTAAAAATGTAAAAGATATGACACTGAATCTTGAAACAGGGTTGTCCACAGCATTAACTAATTAAACTAACCTTGTTACACCAGACCCGAGTTGAGAAGGCTTTCACTTATGTACTGTTATATACAGTTTGGTTTGATACAAACTCAAAAATGCATAAGTGTGTGATAGTTTTCAAAGTTGGGCATACACAGAACCTTATGCCACATTTGACACACATGTACCTACTTTCCCTCTTTTTCTCTGAGCTTCTTTGTTATTAGCACACACATAGCAGTGCCTTGTGGGATTTTGTTTCTTTTGTGTTGCCGGAATGGGCGATGGGAGGTGTCTTTCTACGAGACTCAGAGGTTGACCACCAGCTGACGGTCTTCCAGATGATATAATTCTTGGTTTTGCCATGGCAAATTTTTTAAAAAATTTCCCTTATGAGGCTGACTTGAAAGTTCACCAGTGAAATATTTTTGCCCGTATTTACATTATACAGAAATCCAGCATTAGCTAACATTATACAGAGTTTGTGAATTTAGAAGAGTTGTCCAGAAAATGGGAAAAATAACTTTCTATACCACTTGTAGCAGGATTTTATACATTTATTAAATCAGTCGAAGTACAGATATCCCATACCATGGCTTAGCCTTTTACCGAGAGCTTGATGATTCTTTTTCTTCTATCTCAGGCATAGTACGGATGTGTTATAAGGAAGATTAATGACAAAAATGCCTTAAACACTTTATTTAAATACAGATATTGCAAGATACATGCATACTTTACATTTTTATCGCTAAGGCATCAATCTATGGCCATTGTTTCTTTTGTTTATTTTTCCGACAAATGAAGTCAGTCTCTGCTGCCTCCGTTTTTTCCATCTAGAATCATTCCAGAGGGCTTACACAAGAAATACTGCTTCACACTTGAGGGATTTTCTTGCACATTCAAGTGCTGATGATCAAATCAGATCGGTCTACTGCCCCAATATTCCTATTGTACTCAAGAACACAATCAGGCTTCATTATAGATGATTTTGACCTTCTATCAACTTTTCCTGACTGCTCCATGGTACCTGTGTGAATTGACACACCTCTCACCTATCCATGCACCTAAAGCACATTATGTATTGTGTGTCTCACTTCTACTTGCCCTTTTTCCAGTTTTGTATTCATTTTTGGCATTTGTTTCCATTTTTTCTTACAGTTCCACACGCATTTGTGCCATTTTTATGAAGCCAGTCAAAAAACAATGGGCTGCAATACCAGTTATCTAACCAAAGGTTATGACCTAGCTGCAAATATTTTCCCATTAATGTCTGTACCACAGCACCTGAAAACACAAATGATCTGTCTGCACTAATGCCTGTGGTTGCCCCAGTATAAACAAAATAGTCTAATATGTAATCTGTTTAAGTCACATATTACAAAAACCTTTGTTCCAAATTTGATTCTTTTGTAAGGAATATGCTGAGCAATACTAAGCCATCCCTTTAACAGTACCAAGCTCTTGTCAATACATGCATTCTGGAATGGTTTAAATAGTGCACTGTAGGTGTTTCTCAGTGATCAATAATGGGTTTAATTTTATGCAATGTTTCCCCTGAATCTGGCAATTGTCACTGAAATACAGCAAATGTATAAGTAAAAGATACCTGCCTTAAGTCATGTATTCACCGAAATGTGGGGTAGCTATTAGAGGATTTTGGACCAGTATTCCTCTCTCCTCAGTTTCTTCACTCTAGACATTAACATTGTCAAAGTAAAGAACACATTAGCCCCTCAGGTGTGGTGTTTCTTCACTTTTGCAGTCAAGAATTTGGGGAGGGTTCAACTCTGTCACACATAAACTCAAAGTATTTGTTTCCTTCGCAACATGTTCCATTATTTGAGGGGAAAAAACAACTGAAAATATTTGAAAGGACTTAAAACATTTAAGTTCACAGTCATACCTCCGTTTTACCAGTTGAACTGATGTACAACAGGAGTGAACATTGTTGAACACCACTGGAACAAAGGATCATCTGAATGCACCTTTTTTCGTGGCACTTTCACTGCTCTCCAGTAAACAAACCCCATCATCACTAAAACCAGATAACATTGCCGTAAAAACTTCCGCCAATTTGTCATCACAAACAACACTGCTTGTAGAAGCCATCTTACTAGCCCTAGTTTGCAGTGTTCACTGCCTGTCATGTGACCGCTCAGGTAACTAAGCTTATGGCAGTGTCTTTTGATGTACATAGTCTCAAATGTTTTTTCTAGATGGCACCACAATGCAGTATCCCTCTTGAATACAGTTTTCAAGCAATCTTAATAGATGCATACATGACAACATGCAGTTTGTACAACTTCAGAAGCATAATCTTTCAAGCTACAGGTGGCGAAAGTTGAATCCAGGTATACTTGGGCATAGCAAGAGCAGCATTGTTCCCTCAGCCAAATATACTTGGGCATAACAGAGAAAAGGTTAAAGGGTATTTCATACATTTTTAAGAAAAAAGAATACAAACTGTGTCCTATTGACTCAGACTAAAACCCCAGCATGACAGCCCATGAAGGGCCAAGGCCTACCACCCAGCCACTGCATCCCCCACCTCTGCCCACTACAGGTGTCATTGGTGAGGTGCAGTACTGGAGGGTGGGACGTGGTCAGCGCCCTGAGCCCTCCTGGCCAGTTATGCAGTCTTCTCAATGGGGGCCGCTTCTTCTACATCTAGTAGCTCCTCAATTGGTCCTCCTGGGACCTAAAGAGGCTGGCCTCCCAGAGAGGATAAAATTCCCATGCTGGTACCGGGGAAACCCGGGTCCTCCGTGCCAGAGGCAAGCGCACTACCAACTGTGCTACGGAGGTGGTCTATTGACTCAGACACTGAACAGTAATAATGGATTGAAGCAGTCAGGGCATTTCTGAGGAATGCTTTCTCCTTCAGAAGCGTAAAGGAATCATTCTGCTATTCCAAATAGGCATTTCTATACTTCCAGTTTGATGTTCCGCAATGACAATCCTTCTCGTTTTAAGTTAAATTGGGGCAGATATTTCTCACTTAGCCTCAGAATATGAATAGCAAGAATAGTAAGTAAAATAAGTAAGAGTACCTTAGAAATTGCACAGGGAGTGGATATAACCACCTGACGATCCTGTAACTGGCCCTTCCTTCCTATTTAGGCAATTTTCTTTTATATTACAATTATGGTTTGAGGACAGCAGAATACTGTGCATGCAGGAATGAGACTGAACCTCAGAGAGGGAGTAAAATCTATTAGTAAGGCCTTATATTAAGTTCCAATACAGTCCTGATATTAGGTTCCAATACAGTTAAATGTAAATTATCCTTTATTTAATTTTGCAAAATAAGTCAGTCTTGCAGTCTGGAGAAGTTAGTTTGTATATGTCAGTGAATGCAATAAAAACTGTTTCTCTGTGCACAAATTAGTGACAATAATGGTGAAGTGTGGCAAGTTCTGATAAAGCATAAGATTGGAAATATCTTGAGCTGGCCTCACTAGAGTGAACTGTCCGGAAGAAGCCATGAAGGGCATGCTTTGTTATGCCATAACATCAATGTAAAGATGTTAATGTCGCAGAACAAGGTGAAGTGATAGTGGCATAGTTCACATTATGAAAGTGACAGTGAGCTAAGCAAACTCTTGGTGAAAATTGAACCAGATAATTCAGTGCCAGTAATAACTGTGTATTAGAAAATTGGAAGTCACAATACTGCTGGGTGCTTCCTCAGAATATGTTGATGCAGACTTTCAGCATTTCATTTTTTACATGAAATAGATGCAGAGCAAAGTTTGCACTTAGCTTTCAGATTAGCCAAATAGGTAAGAAACACACATTTCACATTTTATAGATAAAAAGCTATTAACCATTTTTTCCTTCCATCTCGAAAACAAGTACAATTTCCCAGGAAATTGTGGATTTTACAAGTAATGTGCTTAACATAAAATTACCTCTTATTCCCATGAATCAAACAATGTCTCTTCAAGTTTGACAACTTACTAAAGCTCTTATGACAAGTTTTACATTTGGGTAGCTTTTTGCCTTCATGAATCATACTATGTATCTTCAATGTTGACAAGCTAGTAAAACTTTTATCACAAGATTTACACTGGTGTGGCTTCTTACGTGCATGAGTTAAATAATGTTTTTTCAAGTGTGACAAGTTGGTAAAGCTCATATCACAAGTTTTGCATTTGTGTGGCTTCTTACCCTCATGAATCAAACTATGTGTTTTCAAATTCGATAATTGTGTAAAGTTCTTATGACAAGTTTTACACTGGTATGGCTTCTTACCCTCATGAATCAGGTAATGTCTTTTCAAATCTGAAAACCCAGTAAAGCTCTTATTACAAGCTTTACACTGGTGTGGCTTCTTACCTTCATGAATCAAATTATGGATTTTTAAATTTGACAAGCGAGTAAAGCTCTTATCACAAGTTTTACATTGGTGTGGCTTCTTACCTTCATGAATCAAATTATGTGTTTTCAAATTTGACAAATGAGTAAAGCTCTTATTACAAATCTTACATTTGTGTGGTTTCTTACCCTCGTGAATCAAACTATGAGTTTTCAAATTTGACAACTGTGTAAAGTTCTTATAACAAATTTCACACTGATATCTCTTGTTACCTTCGTGAATTAAAACATGCCTATTCAAATTTGACAAGTAATTAAAGCTCTTATCACAAACTTTACATTTGTATGGGTTTTTACCCTCATGAATTAAATTATGTGTTTTCAAATGTGACAACCGTATAAAGCTCTTGTCACAAGTTATACACACGTGTGGTCTTTTGTCCTTATGAATTGAACTCTTTTGTTTGAAATGTAGAGGATTTCTGCTCTTTTCTCCTACCGCACTACATTTACTAAGTTGTTTTGAGTGAACATGTTCTTCAATTGGCATTTCTGTGACATCACTTCTCTGATGTTCACATTCAGGGTTATCCTCTGCATCACAGAAGTTTGTGCATCTTCCTGACAACTCAGCAGTGAGCAGTGATGATTTACCACTGCCAGCACAAGAAACTGCTCTTCTGCATAATCTGAAATGTTGGGAGCATTTAGCAACATTAGGAAAAATAATCAGGTAATTACATCTGAAAACAGAATCTCCGTTTGCTAACAGTAAGTACATGCTCAGAAATGATTGACCATTTTAGTTATAAATTCTTCACGTAATACAACTATGTTGTTCGTTACAACTAATTAACCCACAATATCATTAGATATTAAAATTCTCCAAAAGAAAAACATTAATTGTAATAACAGTCTAATATTTGTGGCAATATAAGCAATGTTTTTACACCGAGAATCTAAACAGACCTATGTGTCTTGAACCATAGTATAGCCCTATTCCGCCATAGCTTCAAACATAATGCCATATTACTGTATAACAAACTGCCAGTTAACATAAAAAACATTAAGTCTGAAAAAACGTACAAATTGGCTTTATAAACACTTCTAATGGAAGGCTGTTACTATTCAGTGGACGAATTTATCTTATAAATATTTATGTAATATTCTTTCTTTTGTATTGTATTTTCTATCTTCTGATGTTAATAGTGTTATTGTCTGAATTTTAATACTTTATACTTTCAAATATTGTAATTTTCATACTTGTAAGCTTGACGAAGCCAGTATCTTGTATAAGATCAAAATGGTGAATGCAGTGATTGAATCACAGCAAGTTCCATGTTTGCTTTAACACCAAGTATAAAAAATAGTGTTGCAAGCAATTCCAATTATGATTACTTTTAGCAGGAAAATATATTCATAACAATATGGTTGATAATAAGACAGCAGCCAATACTTTGAATGGAATGTTTCTTATGTTCAAACTTGATACTGATTTTATGACCAGAAACAAAAAATGGCAACAAAACACTTCTCAAAGTTATAACTACATGAATTTCAAATCAACAGAAAAATATCTGATGTGTTGCACTCACATGACTTTCTCTACTCTTGTACTAACCATTCTTACAAACTCCTATTCCTATATCTTCTTCGTGTTAGTTAAGATAAACATGTACAAATTATTATTTATTTATGCCAACAAACTTACTGTTGGTGTTTTTAAACACACAAGCCGTGTGCGGGCAAAGTTTAAGAGGTAGAACTGGAACTTAAAAATTCAATGCCACAACTGGGATTTGAACCACAGACCTTCCGCTTGCCGGGCGGACGCTCTACCACTGAGCTATTGTGACAACCTGCCAGAATGGCATTAAATTCTCAAGTTAGTTCGTATTTTTTCCTGGTAAACCACAAAGGCAGTCTCACATCAGAGACAATTACCCCAATGGTGACTTACTATTGCAAGTACTTTGTATCCCAGGATTAAATAACCTTCACATGGTAATTATTATTTATTTATGCCAACAAACTTACTGTTGGTGTTTTTAAACACACAAGCCGTGTGTGGGCAAAGTTTAAGAGGTAGAACTGGAACTTAAAAATTCAATGCCACAACTGGGATTTGAACCACAGACCTTCCGCTTGCCGGGCGGACGCTCTACCACTGAGCTATTGTGACAAACTGCCAGAATGGCATTAAATTCTCAAGTTAGTTCGTATTTTTTCTGTGGTTCAAATCCCAGTTGTGGCATTGAATTTTTAAGTTCCAGTTCTACCTCTTAAACTTTGCCCACACACGGCTTGTGTGTTTAAAAACACCAACAGTAAGTTTGTTGGCATAAATAAATAATAATTACCATGTGAAGGTTATTTAATCCTGGGATACAAAGTACTTGCAATAGTAAGTCACCATTGGGGTAATTGTCTCTGATGTGAGACTGCCTTTGTGGTTTACCAGGAAAAAATACGAACTAACTTGAGAATTTAATGCCATTCTGGCAGTTTGTCACAATAGCTCAGTGGCAGAGCGTCCGCCCGGCAAGCGGAAGGTCTGTGGTTCAAATCCCAGTTGTGGCATTGAATTTTTAAGTTCCAGTTCTACCTCTTAAACTATGTACAAATTATTTTATTGCTTATTTCCTTGTAGGTGCAAGGGGAATATTAGAATACAGCAGGCTTTGTGTGATAGTCAAATCTTTTAAAGCTTTGAGATGCCGTTCTCTTGGCACACTTAACATATAAAATATGAACAAAAGTTTTAAGTTTTCCGAAACTCACACACATAACAAGGAATATCTTCGAAATGGTTCACTCTACAAGAAAATTTATTTGTACATAAATTGTGTATTTTAGGAAGATGGTTATATAAGAGTTAGAAGTAAATGTAACACAACAAGCAAAAGGCTTGTAATTAAAAAAATAGTCTTACCTTAAAGATTTTACTGAAGAAGAGTCCCCATCCTGTAACAGAATAATTCAAATGTTCAATTTCACAATCATCTACAGTCTTAGTTACAGGTACTGCATTACAAGGGATTCATGATGGCAGCCAATGGTGTAATAATGGAAAATATGGCACATAATAATTAACAGAAATCAGAAAATCAGAAGTAATTCAATAGGTAGAGTGCAAAAGACTGCTAAATAAATAAAAATCAATGAGGTGAAAAGCTGAGAAAAGAAAGGCAATGGAGAAGAAAAATGGAGAGCCTGTGAAAATGTGAGATACTACATTAGCAGTCAAAAAGATGCATACAACACAAAAGCCAAAGTGATAGCGTCTCTTCAAATGAATACAGAAATGCTAAGCAAGAACTTAAAAGGTGCTCACTCTGAAATACAATTGCTAAAGATGGAAAATGCAGATCTGAAAGCTCAAACATATATCAGAAATAAGAAGATAATGAAGCTATTAACAGTGAAGTAACAGAATCTAAAATGAGAACAAATGAGAAACTAAAAGCTTCACATATCTTAGTAATATTGCAAGATGTTTTGCAGCTAACAGCTAGCATGGAAGAACAATTAATTTCCAGTAGTAGTAATAATAATGATAATAGCAACAGCAACACCAATAATACTAATACTAATAACAACAATAATAATAATAACAATAATAATAACAATAATAATAATAATAATAATAATAATAATAATAATAATAATAATAATAATAATAATAATAATAATAATAATAGTAGTGTAAGCTTTCACGGCCGGTGTCATAAAATAGAAAAACATTATCCGGGCTTGTGGGCCAGGGTCTAGAGGAAATTCTCCTTCCAGACGTTTTGTTCAGCACTGCATCGAACATCCTCAGTGGTGTGACAGTGGTACGCTGTTTTCTCTGTGACGACTCATACGGAGTCGTTTGGTTTCACAGATTTTATACACTTAGCATGTGTGGGCATTTGACAGTTGGTCCAGTCTTTGTTTATTGGTTCGGCTGCTGTGTGGGATGGGCTAAAGTGGGGGCTGATCTCTTACGCACTACATGGCAAAACACCTGGCCAAATTCCTGCAGCAATGTTGGTAATACTGATTCTTATATCAAGAACTCTGCACATTTTGTTGAAAAGCTGAAATCCTTGACCGTGCAGCCCAATGACCTTCTTGTAAGCTTTGATGTTGCTTCTCTGCTCACAATGGTGCCCATTCAGGAGACTCACTCTTCTTCAAGAAATATTCCTTGACAACATTACAAACTTATTCCAACATGTATTAGAAACCACTTATTTCTAGTGGAACCAGGAATTATATGAACAGAATGATGGAGTGGCTGTGGGCATTCCGGTGAGTCCAGTTATTGCTATTACATGGAATTTTTGAGGCCACTGTTTTGGATTCTGCTAAACGAAAGCCCATACACTGGCTTTGCTTCATACATGACGTATTCGCCATCTGAAACCATGGACAATAGACCTTGCCAGATTTCCTATGTCATATCAACTCTATTCATCCATGCATACAGTTCACAATGGGAACAGAGAACACTAGGTAACTACCATTTTTAGATGTTTTCATAGCCAGGAAGCCCAATGGCACGCTCTCTCTCACAGTCTACTGCAAACCAACACAGACAGACTGGTATCTACACAAACTCTCCAACCACCATCCCGGCCAGAAGAGAGCTGTCATTAAAACACTAGTAGATCGTGCCAACCACAACTACTCCCCCTGGAACCTTCTCACATTAATAGTGCCTTGCAGGCCAAAGATTACACCAGCCAAGAAGTTAAATGTGCCTTGCAACCCAGAATGAAGCCCCAATCTACTTTGAAAGAAATTGACCTTAAAGAGAACAATAAAGCATATCTGCCATACATCAAAGGTATTTCTGATTGCAGTGGTAAAGTTCTCAGAAAACACTATGTCCATGCCATCTACAAACCCACACGACACATACAGAACATGCTACATTCAGCAAAAGGTCCAAAAGAATCACTCTCTTCTGTGGGTGTTTACAGAATTCCATGCTCATGTGGCTCAGTCTATATAGGGCACAGTAAACACATGCATTAAAAATCACAACAGGTGTTGCTGTTGAGGACAAACAGAAAAGTCTGCAGTTGCAAAACACACATTACTAGCGCTGAGGGAACACATTATACAGTATTCAGACACAGCTATACTGTCTTCTATGGCTCATTATTACATCTGTTTAAGTCACAAAGCCATAGAGATTTTCAAACATAAAGATAACTTCAATAGGAAGGAAGAAACAAAGTGCTTAAATAAACTTTGGCATCCAGCATTATACAAAGCATGCAAAAAACTTGACCAAAGATAAATTCAAGATCATAAGCCAACAAGTCTCAGACACAGTAAATGCCAGCCCATTGACAACAATCATACACAATGGAAGCACCTCCAGTTTAGCCCATCTGGCAGCAGCAATAAACAAAGACCTGACCCTCAAATGCCCACATGTGCTAAATGCATAAAACCTGTGAAACCAAATGGCTCCATGTAAGTCATTGCCAGGACTACTAAAGTACTACGGTCACACCACTGAGGATGTTCAATGCAGCTTTGAACAAAACATCTAGAAGGAGAATTTCCACTAGACCACAGCCCACAAGCCCAGATTATCACTTTCTATTTTATGACATCGGCCATGAAAGCTTAGGCAATTTGATAAACCTTAGTTTGTGAAATGTCAAATAATGTGATACTGTAGATTTATTTTATCACAGTGTAAGCTAGATTCTCTGAGCTTAGTTTAGAGACATATTCATAGATGGCAGAGTCTAATCTGTAATGTAGCAAATTCTCAAGGCTTACTGGGAATTAATTTTGAGTACAGCTAGTATTGTATGAGGAGTGAGCTTGAGCATAGCTGTATAGTGTCCTGCAGCAAATAAAGTAAGTAAATTTGCATAACCTTCTTCTTCACCTGATTACCCTCCCCTTATGTAGGACTTACAACTCAGTACCTAGGGTCATTTGCCTGTTGGGAAGCGAGGAACCTATGGAGCAGAGAGAGTGAACACCTGTAAGTGGGTGGTCAGCCCAGCACCAGGTATTTTTTTTTGTAGTGTTTAACACCCGCTTTTACTACATACAGCACACAGATGATGCATGTAATGAAGATGGAGCACTGGTGGAGTGAAATGGCAGGGGAAACTGGAGAACCCGGAGGAAACATGCCCCAGCACCACTTTGTCCACCACAAATCCCACATGCGGTTGCCTGGGATTGAACCCAGGCCACTTTGGTGAGAAGCAAATGGTCTAACCACTCGGCTACAGTGTGGCCTGTAGCACCAGACATGAGAGTGAGGAAGATGATATGAAATGAAGGCAAAATGGATGATGGAAAGGTGATGGTGGAGCGATTGGTGGAATGAGTGGCAGGAAAAACCGGAGAAAATTCACCTATACGCCACTTCATCCACCACAAACACCACTTGCAGGTCCCTGCGATTGAACCCAAGTTGCCTAGGTGGAAGACAGTCTAACTGTTTGGCTATGGCATCACCAAATTTACATAATCTGTAATAGAATACTGTAACTTTTATATCAACTCATGTGTTAAAGGTGCAGTTCATTCATTACTCATATTAGTTTGCTGGTGGTGTACTTAATTATTGAAACAGAGGTTTACAAATATTGATTAATTTCTTAATTATTTCTGTTTATTTCAGAAAGAGGAGAAATCTACCAGTAAACATGGAAAGTATGCAAAAAAACTGCTTCAACTTACTGTAAAGAAGTTTTAGGATGAAAATTGGTCTAATAAAAAAAGGAAAAGATGCAATAGCAAATGTTTATCTTCCTACAAAAGAAGAGCCTACATATGGTCACAGTACAAGAAGCATTTTGATTGTCTATCAACACTAGTGCCAGTACCAGTTCCAGAACCTATGGAAAAGTTAATATAAATAAAAAGAACAAGAAGAGAAGTGAAGAAGATGAATGGTTTTGCCATACCTACATCAGAGCTATCATAAAAGAGAAAACTTGACTCACAGAATTAGATATATCATGAAGTTAGGTACATGCAATACTTTTTAAATAAACAATATAACCTGTAATACTATTTTCATATTTTTGTATGGATAATTATGTTGTACAATAAAATTTGCCTATAGACAAAATTCTGAGTTAAAATATAGAATGAATATTTGGGCTTGTGGGCCTGGTCTAGTGGAAATTCTTCTTCCATACGTTTCATTCAAAACTGCATTGAACATCAACATTGGTGTGATCACAGTACTCTGCTACTATCAGTGAACTGATCAGAGCCATTTTGATTTCACAGATTTTATATGCTAGCAGAGTACTGCAGTCACACCAATGATGCTGTTCGATGCAGTTTCGAACGAAACATATGGAAGAATTTCCACTAGAACACGGCGCACAAGCCTGAATATTCATTCTATATTTTATGACACCAGCCTTGAAAGCTTACCCAATTTGATCAAAATTCTGAGCTATTTGCTCCAAATTCATGATTCCTAGCAATGTCTCAACTCTTAACATCACAAAATAGGGTAGACTCACGTTAATTGCAAATAAACATAGTACCAGATGGACATACTTTCCCATTCTGTTGATGCATTGTCTGAAAAGAATGGGGAAAATAGCACTAGTTTGCTACACCAGCCCCTTTCTTTATCAGGAACAAATACCAGTGCAAGTGGTGATTCAAACCCTATTTGTGTGTTTGACATATGGAACAAAGACTATCAATAATCTCAGGCTGTATGTTGGAAATGAAATTAATGACTTGTGTAAACCATGCTGCAACATGACATGGAACTAAAAAATATTCTGCTCTCCTAATGTGCTTGATCATTTTTTCCATGGCTGTACAATGCATTGCCAAGAACAATATGTCACACTTGAATGCAAGTATCTGGGCGAACGAGCTTTGCTCGGCAGTTTTCGCCTCTGTTTTTGTGAAATCCCTTTTTTTCTTTATGGGAGAAGATACTTACTAAGATAAACCTGAAAGGCAAAGCGTTAACTAAATAATATTTTTTGTTGCAATTGTTAAGAGCCATCTCTGAGATACAAGAGATATAGAAATACATACAAACATTTTATAAATACCATCATTTCAGCTGAAAAAGTCTACTGCTGAACACAGGCCTCCCCCATAGATATCCACCTAGTTTGAGGTTTTCGTCGAGCATTTTTTCCATTATGGAGTTCAGTTCTTTGGTGCTGCAATTGACTCCAGAGCATTAGCACTTTGGCCAAGGTCCTTCATATTTCCGTCAAGTTCTTCCATGTCTTCCTTAACCCCAGTCAGTAGCTCGTTAGTATACTCCAATAGATCTATCTATATATTGGACATTTCCACCTTCATCTTTTCCGTTTCAAAGTTTACATTTTCAAATTGGCTTCTATTTTTGTTTCCATTTTGTCCATTTTTGTTCCCATATTTTCTATTCCGTACTTTACATTATTTCAATTAGCTTTCATATTTGTTTCCTCTGCCGCATTCCGGAATTCATTTCACTCTCCACTATGTCCATCTTGGATCATATTTGTTTCATCAACTGTTCCATATCATGCTTTTCGTCGCACTCCTAACACCAATTGTCATTACTTTACTTTTTTAACTATTTCTTTATTTTTTATTAAAACACCGGAGCAACACTAAGCAAAAGCACTGATAAACAATAAATAATAATACAGGAAGAAAAGCTGGTTGATAAAGCCATGTGAATGTACTACGCATTTCTGTTTCAATCACATAGAAAGCTGTATGAATTGTTCGTAATTGTTCGTGGAAGCGGGAGTAGTGAAAGAAATGTGATTGTGTTTTACTAAAGAAAAATGAGTAGAAAAACCGTGTGAATGTTATACATTGCACTTATATTTCAAATGTATGGAAAAATGTATGAACTGTTTGTAGAAGAAGGAGTAGTATGTTAGGTAAAAGCAAAGGGAGTAGAGAAAACCATGTGAACATAATACGTTGCGTGGTAAAATGGATTGCCTAAAAACTTACGCCATGAAAACACTTAGATATGTCAATTTTCATGGCTTTGGAGTTTACTCACTCTTCAACATGCGATATGTATAGGCGTTGGTATGTATGAAGATGATAAACAATAGACAATAACATGTCAATTGTTACGTAAAACAAAAGTGAATAGAGAAAATAGTATGAATGCAATACATTGTATTTCTGCTTCAAACATATAGCAAATTGTATGAATTATATGTTGAAGGGTGAGCAGCGAAAGAAGACTGATTGTGTCTCATAAAGGAAGAATTAGTAGAGGAAATCGTATGAATGTAATACATTGCATTTATATTTCAATCATAGAAAATTATATGAATTGTATGTTGAAGGTCAAACAGAGGATACATGAATGTGCTACGTAAAAAAGCGAGTAGAAAACCATTTGAAAGTAATATATTGTGTAGTAAAATTGTTACCATAAAAACTTAAAAAGCAAAACCCTATCTGAATACAAAATTTGATCAAAATCGTTAGGGCCGTCTCCAAGTTGTGCGGAATATATATACAAGAATTGCTCGTTTAAATATATAAGATTTGCAGGTGACTTATACATAGCTCACTATCCATACATTCCTCCAGCGCATGTTCACATGGCACCAGGACTGCCAACATTTAAAAGTAAAATTATTGTACCAGCCACTCAGAATTATAGATTTGGATTCAAAATTATCGTACATCATAAACCAAATGCTGCAACAATAAAAATATCAGTATAATACTTATTAAAATGTAACAGTATTGATGTTTATGGTATCTACTTACGAGATTGATGACCTCAATCAGTATTATCTACAACTTTAGCACTTATGTTTCTCGCACTATCCACCTGAAAGTTCATCTTCCTCAACCGTTGGAGCGTTATACAATTTCTTGTTGAGATAAACCTTAATATCTTCTCGGTGACTTGCAGATTTTCGGAACTACCACATTCTTTCATAAGTTGAGACGACAGGATAAGTTCATTTACCGTATCTAGTGCCAATCTGTTTCTAATTTTGGTTTTCATTAAACCCAGTTTAGAAAAAACTCTTTCATAATCACTTTGTGGGGCAATGAAATCACTGTTAATGCAAAGGCTCTTAGTTCTTTAACCCTAGAACGCTAAGCCTCGTTATTTTTACGACGCACGATTAGCAATCCTGCTTTTACTCCTATAGTTTTTGCGCCACAATTATTTCCTTTTCAGTAGCTTCCTAGCTTTTGAAGAGCTTGGTCAGTGGGTGTGCATTGTCGAAATCAGATGTGACAGTGCATTGTTAGTAAGTGCTTTGTCGTAAATATTACAACGATTAGTGTTCACGTATCCAGAATTTCATAAGGAAGCAGATTTATTTTTGTAATAATATGAATTCAGGAAAGCAGGACATGTAATAACAATTCAGGAAAGCAGTTGAATCATTGCTTTCGATCATTTCAGATGAGTATTCTGCGTGCAGACGACCCAAATTTTGAAAAAAAGATTATGGCAATGCTTCTTGAAGAAGATAGTGGCCCCGAGATTGAGTTTAGCTCCGACGAAGAAATTGATAATGTGGAGTCTGATGATGTAATAATGACTGATACAGATGGTGAAGATATGGCAGGACGAAATATTGATATGTGTATGAGCAGTGATGAAAATTCTCCTCTAACTAGGCAACGTGGACATAAAAGTAGAAGGTTAGAATCTGAACATTCTAGTAATCCTGCATTTGAAAGTGAAGAGAACGGCAACATTTCTTCGCCACCTGAAAGTCTATATATTGTGATGCCACCAAAGTGTTCTGAAAGCGAAGAACAAACATCGCTGGTCTGCAAAACCTGCTAGTCGTTCAAGATGCAGTACATCACTTCGTTCAGATTCCCATTGGACAGGCTAAAGAAGCGGCGATGGCCACTGTGTATATCTTATGGCATGATTAATATTGACTGTGTAAATGCCTGGGTTATCCACAGTCACAATAATCAGCGCCAAGGGACACACAAATTGGCAAGGAAGGACTCTCCAATATGCTTGTCTGAGGAACTCACTATGCTGTGGATGGCGAAGAGACTGGAGTCCCCCAGTTTACAAACACACCTCCGGGTAATGATACAGGATATTCTTCCAGAACAGTCACCTTCCCAAAGGCAAGAACCACAGGCCAATGGCAAGAGAACCATCTGTCATGTATGTCCTTCTAAAAAAAGAAGAATGACAACAACGTACTGCAAAGAATGTTGCCATGCATACTGCAAAGAACATAGGACAAATCTCTGCACAAATTGTTGTAAGTGAGGCGAGATAGAACTGTCTCTGTTGTCTCATAACAGTTTAAATGAGTCAAGATAATAGTTTATGAGGCAGGCATAAACATTTGTGAGGTAATAGTAATGTATTTTGTAATAGAAATAAACAGTAGTAAATTTTACGAGGCTTAGTGTTTATGTACTATAGGAATAGGGTTAGTGTTCCAGGGTTAAAATCAATATTTCCACCAAGGTGACACATGTGTTTAGCAGCACTCCAGAAACTGTCAGGTTCAGGCATGTTCTTTATTTCACGCGGAATATCACTTATTTCGAGTTTTCTCCATTGATCATCAATTTTCTGAACAGTGTCTTCTTCATTGAGATTACCAGATCTGGGCACACTGGTAATAAGAGGACAAAGGGTAGGAGGCTTAGTAGGGTAGAAACGGCTGCCTTAGAGGGGTGGAAACAGGCCATCAGGGCAAACATGGTGTCGCTATTTGTAATTAGTTTCATTTCACTGGTGTAACAAACCAGTGAAAGTTATATTGCACCTGTATCGAACTATCATACATTCAAGTTATCGTACACCCCATAATTATTGTACGGGTTGGCAACCATGTGTACAAATATTAAAATTATTGTATGCCCCCATAATTATTGTACAAGTTGGCAACCCTACATGGCATTACTAAGCCTGTTTCAGACACACACAGTGGCTAATATCCAGTATGATGCTTGTTGTCTGTTCAGAAACTGCCCCCAATACAGGCTGCTCATTGCCACCTGTTCTTAGTTTGATAATGCACCAGTTTACTCACTGTACTGTACTTCCTATGCATCACATTGTGTTGGCATGTTTGACCTTCTAAATACTGTAAATACTACCAACTCATTGTAAGACAGGACATGTTCACCATCTTGTGTTTGTGATCAGTGTACATTTTGTATCACTTTAGTCTGTAGTTTATTAACAGTATGTTAATAGGACATTTTTCTTTCGTTATCATGTAAATCATCTCCTGAAATATGTTACAGCAATCTAGATGCATCCTGTGTACTGAATATTAGAGAGAAAGAGAGAGAGGGAGAGCGGCTAATCAAGGAAATAGAACATTCTATGGATATCTGTCATTTCTTCACCACTGCATCATGCTTTTTCAGCAGACATTCACAAAGATTCTAAAAATGTGTATTTGCATAGTCACATCATCTTATTTCACCTTCATTTCTTAAAATACATTTTGTAGATAAATACAGTATAACAAAGGTAACTTATTTATGCCAACAAATCTACTGCAAATTACTTACAACTGGCAACTTCTTATAGTAGCTTAATGGTTAGAGTAACTGCCTGGTGAGCACAGAGTCTGTGGTTCAAATCTCAGCTGTGCCATTGAATTTTTCAGTTCCAATTCTAGCTCTCAAACAATATTAGCAGTTGCAGTTGGTGCACAATAAGGTTATTATTCCTGTTTGTCTTTCAGAAACTACCTTACTATTTAAGTTTATAATATTCTGGGTAAAATATAACGCTTTGTTCAGCAAAACAGAAATGAAAACTATGGGCTAATTTAAACACATAGATCTGATTAATAGATATCCGGGGACAGGCAGTGTGACTTTCAAATGAACAATAACAATTGGCTAAGGCTTTATGAGTCCATTGTCCGTTGTCTTCAGGTCAGTGAATATCCTTTGAGTTCATTTCATTTGATATTTCAAGTGTAGCATATTGTAAATTCAGAATGTTACATTTTTGCATCATTTCAACTAAATATTCATATAACTTTCCAGAACTATCACTAACATTACTTTCAACCCTTTGAATACACATCTGAAAAACACTTTATACAATGAAAGTAAAAATCATCAAAGTGCTATTCTTGGCATCACATTCAATAAACCTTTAATTTAACTTCATCTTCCCCATTAATGTATTTATTCAACCCAACCTTTAAAAGACAATTTTTAACCCTAAATAAAAACATAAAACTACAAACTACCTCTTAGCCTTATTAGGTTTGTATTAAATAATTCAAATGTAACACAAAAAAGTCTAACTAGAGTACATTTCAACAAAACTTACCTCAATGTCATTACAAACAGATGAAGTTTCTGTTTCCAGCCACCAAGGTTCTTCTTTAATTTCTATTTTGTTATCCCTGTTGAATTTTCCTAACTTCATCACAGGATCCTCTGGAAGAAATTCTCCTTCATTTTGAGAACCTAAGTCTGAAATCAAAGTCTGTTGCAGAATTTCTGTTTTCCCATCTATCTTCCAGTTGTTACTGCATGTAGCAGTTTCAGACTTAATCTGCTTTATGGCATGTTTGGGAAAAGCAGTCTCTGATTTAATATCTGTTTTGATTGCCATATCACACTCGTCGTCCAAAAGCACATCATCACTGCTTCTCTTTATTGTAAGAAACTCATGAAAGAACTCTGTCTCATTCTGTGAGGCTATGGCATTTGAGAGAGGATCCTCTTGTTTGCTTTCTATTTTGAGATCCATTTCACAACTGTTACAGAATCTGATGTTGGTGTAAATTCACAGCAAGTCTGTCGGCAAAGAAACATATTATGGTTACCTTAAAATTAGTATAATCTTAAACAACTTCTCTGAATTCGTCAGTCATTATTCAAGCCTTGCCACACACCTCCACTGCTCTTTCACAAACATACTTCTTGGAAAGTTGAATCAGAATTGACAAATTCAATGCCACATCTCAGAATGCAACAAAAGATCCTTGCTTCTTTAAACAAATGCTATTGTCAACCAGCTACTTGTTGAGGTACCAGAACGGGCATTAAACCTCGTCATCTGTTTAAAGTAACTAGTCAACACTAATTGTGTGCAACAAATAACCTAATAAATTAACCCTAACATTGGTTAACTATAAAGCACCTGCAATATTGTTTACTGCAATGCTTAAATAAAAGAAGATTTCATTTATTGCACACATATTTTGCCATTTTAGGCAGTAAAAACATCTACTGAGAGCAACAAACTCCATGGTTCTAGACCTGGTGGTAGATATAGTTGTCAAATATGATGAATTTCCAACTTAGTGCCAACACATGGATAGGCATAAATAACAATTCTCGCATTTGTGTATAAAGTCAGTTTAGTCAGAAAATTGCCCACATTGACTTTATAGGATGTAGAATTCTTAAAGTATTGGAATTGTGATGAAATTTGCCTAAAGATGTCCCCACACATCTGTGTGGATTCCAGTACACTGTGGAGTCATGGGGAATGAAGCTGCAGACTCACTTGCAAAGAAAGGCACAACAATAAAACAAAAGTCTAAATTCAATTTCTCATATTCCTCAATAAAACACTTGATCATTAAAAAATTTTCTCATTCATACCTACAAGAAATAGAAACAAATGCCAAAGATAAAAAATGGATTACACTACTTTCCAACCCAGATATAATCCCCCAGAGACCAAGGAAAACAGCGGTTGCAGCCTTCCGACTATTGACAAATCACGACTGCTTAGCAAGTCATCTCTACAGAATAGGTATCTCAGCCTCACCAATATGTGTCCTGTATAACGATCCAGCAGAAATGAACGAAGACCACTTGAAGACCTATGAAGCATTAGGATCAGAAGAAACTACAGTTCAAAAGTATTGAAAAGCACAAATGCTAATGGCTTCATTGCCAGATGCAAGGCACTAGAAAACAACTTTATAGGATGTCATTAACCTAACAGATAATCTGCTTCTTTGTGTAGAGATGGCCAAGTTATTGCTAAATACACAGCACAAATATTGCAGTTTATTTCCGGTTATTTGGTGAATTGAATATCTTTGTTGTGTAAAGACAGTTAAGTTAGAACTGCATGACTTGACCTACTATATACTATTCAACTAAGTGCACATAGCCATATAGGTAAGTCAGAAATTGAAGTTATTCCTAGCTGCCATGAAAATTTGGAACCTTACTTCCACAACCCCAATGGCCTGCCTCCTTGGGCAAGGGAAATTCCTTTCTTATGGAATTAATATTAGCTACTTAGTTTCTAAACAATAATCAGTTTAATAATGCAAAACACTATAATGGTCATTTTCCTCAGCAGGAAATTTTATCCTTAATCATTGCTGTTGCTGCTTTGTGAATCATGCTTTTACGGGCGAAGCTGTTAATCCTTTTTGGGAAAAAAAGTTATTCTGAAGGTTGCGGATTTCAATATGAACAAACCTTAATGTAGTTGTACTGTTCACAAATGGCATTGAAGGTCATTCTCACAGGTCAAAAATGATCACTGCTCTACTGAAGTTCCTTCAAGCATGTTCTTTCTTTTCTTCTCATATGCTAAATTTATCTCCTCAGAGTTTTCCTGCCATTCACTTGTCATCACATTGGATAATAATTTCATTTCCAACTGAAGCTTGTCACACACCAGAAGGTGTTCATTTTTTGTTTTTTGTTGGGAATGTTCATTGTTTTGATTGCTTATCAGCCCGGAAGAATCTGCTAGTTATAATTCTGGTTCTGGCCATGAAAGCTTATGACTGCATTGTTCCTCAAAGGTTAAAAACATCTTTTCATAAGTAAAATTGAAATAGCAATTCAAAATAGCAAACATTTTAAACACTTTGTATTAACAGTGCCTACAAAAATGGTGAATGTTTTAGTAACAACAGCATGTTATATTGATTTGTATGTTTTTAAAGGTTAAAATTTGGTTTTCTTCAGTAATTATAAACAGCAGTTTATTTTAATACCATAAAAAATAAACATTGCAGCTGTATACCTCAGGAAGAAACATTGGTATATAACAAAATAGACATGTAAAAAGGGATAGTGCTGGGATTATGATGAACTTAATGTAAAGTAACTTAATGCAACAGGGTGTAACGAGAAGTCTAACACATATTAAATAGAGCTATTTAGGATCGACTTAACGTGATGTAGCATAAGAGTTTGTCAATGCCAAGCTTTTCCTCTACATTACATCAAGCTTGGGGTCACATGATTATTTGAACCAATTGCCAAGTAGTACCATGCAGGAATAAATTGCACTTCTCTATGCAACTATCTGCATCAAAATTCTTTCTCTGTTTCTTTTGTTTACCTCCTAAGATTATGGCCATCTTCACTGTACTTTAATTAACATTTAAAAATGTCTTTACTATATATTTTCATACTCTTTTCATTTTTAAGAAACATAACCTCTGTTAGAAAATTCAATATCTGCCATGTCTACCGAGTAGAAGAATAACCAATCAGAATCACTCCCATTATGGTAAGTACATCCTAATGGACCTTCTGGTTTCTTACGTCCTGTCAGATTAAGTAAAGTTCATCATAATCCCAGCATAAGTCTCTTTTACTAAGTCTGAAGTAGGGCATTATTGTTGTTCAATTTCTAATTATTGTTTATTCCATAGAATAATATAAGAGAAACAATCCACTGCTGAGAAGGGATTGTACACTTATAAAACTCCGTGTTCTTTTAAATATGAATTGTCAAATACTAATTTGCAATTCAATATAACTGATTAAAGTTTTAATTTCAGTTATCTCAAATAGGGTTTTATTGACTAGCCTAACACATACTCAATACAATTATAAAAGTGACTTGCCTCAGCTAAACACGGACAGTACATGGTCTGAGTTTTGGGGAGTAATTGTAATTTACTCAGATTAGTTTAATATTGTCCAGAAATTTATTATAGATGAGAGAAACTAAAGTTGTTTAATAGTTTGTTAAATTTCAATATTTTAAAATTATAAAGTAAGAACAAATTAGAAACTAAAAGCTTCACTTATCTTAGTTTCTAATTTGTTCTTACTTTAGAATCTTGTTGCTTCACTGTTAATAGCTTCAAGTTTTCCTTATTTAATTTTAAAATTAATTTAAAAATCAAGTGTCTCAGAAACATGGAAGGCATATGCTCAGTTCACTGAGTAATTGTAATTTGTTTAAATTTTCAAGATAACACCAATGCAGTTTCTTTCCAATACATATTTGTGAACTGTAGGGCTAAGCTATTGTACTTGTGCCATGCACTAAAAATGGTTAGTGAAATAGAATATTATAAATACCTTATTAGTGATACCAGGAATGGATGTTGTCACTTCAAAACCCTTAACCCACTCACCTACCCTTTTTAGGAAGTCTTCATTATTGCAAAATTCTTGCATGAGAACCAGATTCATGGCCCTTTAGTTGTTACTGAGCAAGTGGGCTGTCAACCTAAGAACTTATTAAGGTTTAGCTATTCTGATGTTTCAGCTATGCTTTGTTGTCACTTTGCATTGCATAGCCACAACTACTTCACTCCTCTTCTTATAAAGAGCATCCCCTGGATATGCTTTGCTGATCAGGGCCCTTAATCATCTAGCCATGCTAAACCACTAAATGCGTTAGCTGTTTATGTAATTCATATGTTGGCAGCTGTGACTACTGCAATAAGGACGCCTATGGTGCTATCCTTGGTGATAGGTGGGAATTTAAGGTAGGAAACTGCAAGTGAGGCAAGCACAGAAGGTGACACAAGTATAATAGCTTCTTCACAAGTTGCCCCCTCCAAATGCAAATAACACACTGTTCTCCAAAACAAAGAAAGGCGGTAGGCTTTAATCCATTGAACACATTGTAACTGTGCTTCAGTATCGTTTATGTAGTATTTATTTACATTAATACGAATAATCACTTTCATCAATTTAATGACAACCTCCCGAAAATTTAAACTGTTTTCCCTGCTGACAAAAAGTTTTCATGTCCTGTCATGTCAGTTTTGAGTGCTAATGTGTATTTGTGTGTTACCCTAGTGAACAGAAGACATTAAAATCATAGTACACCATTGAGTTTTCTTATTAAACAATTAACATGAGAATCTGTTTAGGTTAGTTATGAACTCATTTCTACCTTCTCTACTGGTAAGTGGAGGAAGAATTGTATTCCACCCAAAAACTTGATATATGGATTTCACTGAAAATGTTTTGAGACCCCCTGAATCTTAAAAAAAAAAAAAAAAAAAAAAAAAAAAAAAAAAAAAAAAAAAAAAAAAAAAAATTTGAAGAAAATGTTGTTGTTAGCTAATGCTGGATTGCTGACAATGAAGTCATTAATCCTCCTGCTCTCCAATATTTTTCACTGATGATATTGAAGAGAGCAATGGCAGTAATAGTAACCGCTTTTTAGAGAGCACCATATTTTTATGTTTTGGCGGTCACATCGCTCTCTCACAACCTCCAGAATGTCTGGAAGACCACACCTGTCGTTGGTTTACGGGTCTCACCGACCTGACCGGGATTCACCCTAAGCTACCCTACACATGGAAAATTTTTAGAAAATTTTTATTTTCTTGAAAATGGCTCTAATGATTTTGATTAAAATGTCATATGTTTGAAATATTTTTATGACAGTTGTAATATATATATATATATATATACTGAATTTTCTGGCTAAAGCCTCCGTAGTCATATTTACTCTGGATGACTTTTCCATAACCGATAAACCGTAAGAGCTAGACTAAATCATACTATACAAAACATGTTGTTAGCTAATGCTGGATTTCTGACAATGAAGTCATTAATCCTCTTGCTCTCCAATATTTTTCACTGATGATATTGAAGAGAGCAATAGCAGTAATAGTAACCGCTTTTTAGAGAGCACCATATTTTTATGTTTTGGCGGTCACATCGCTCTCCCACAACCCCCAGAATGTCTGGAGGACCAAACCTGTCATTGGTTTACGGGTCTCACCGACCTGACCAGGAGAGTTATCAAAATAAATTCACCGACCATATCCTCTGATTACCAATCAGAGGAAGTATTACATGCCATGACAGGTCAGCATGTTAGGGGTTAAGAGGTTATAGAGAAATTACAGATGTAGATCTTACTAAAATACACATTTATGTCTCAATAAATTTGTTTATAGATTGAAGCATTTCAGAGATGTCTTGTTATTTGTGTGTGTTTTCAAGAACTGCTACATCCGTCAAATGGAGCATCAGTATTCATTTTTTATATGTTAATTGTGCAAAGAGAATGGAATTTGAAAGCTTTTAAAAGATTTTACTATTGCTCAAAGCCTACTGTATTCCCATATTCCCCTTGCACCTACAAGGAAATAAGCAATAAGATAATCTGCAAAAGTTTATCTCAACTAACACAAAAAAAATATAGGAATAAGAGATTGTTAGAATGGTTAGTACAAGAGTAGAGAAATTTGCATGAGTGCAACACCTCAGATTTTTCAATATAGGACATTATGAATCTCAAGGTAGAGGTGTTGTTGCTAACACAATTAACTTTCTAAAACTTGAATTCATATGCTTATTACAGTTTATATACCAAAGGCCAAGTGAATTAATATTTATAAATGCAGCTGCTCCTTATTTTCAACTCTTCCCATGCAAACTTAAAACCAGAAGTATTATAGCATATATACTGTGGGGATGAACCTCTCCATATATAAAATACTGAACCAGTGTTCCCTATTAGAGCAGGTTACCAAAATGGTCATCATTGGGTATGAGCTCACTCATGTTTAGATTAGGTTGATTGCATTCAGCGAGTTCACAAGAAGCCATAAAATAATGTACAGTATAGCATAAAAACACATATGCAAGCACAAAAAAAAAAAAAAAAGACAAAGCAGGGGTAGCTGAGAAACACAATCAAATCTTCCCTGCACTTATAAGATTAAAATAATGTTATTTAAAAATACAAATTAAGCTTTGTTTTAAACTTTTGCTGGGCTTTTCCTGCCACATCCCATTATTTAGTTATATAATTAGCAATGAATGGCATCTTTTGTCAGTTTTCAATACATATAGATTTAATTATACACACCTGAAGCTATTAGCAGTGAAGCGATATAATCCACTAATATCACAATAATAATTATTGTGATATTAGTAGATGTAGGCTTAAACTGCTATTGAGCAGGCGTCAAATGTAATTAACAGCGATTTGTCGCTAAAACAGCTAGAAACTACTACTTACAAACCTACATGAGCATCAACAGAATAATGAAAGAAAGAAGATAGATAATAAGAGAATTAACAGGATAATTTGCCATTTAGATAATGTTGTACATAATAACATGATTTTGAGCATTTGAACTGTTTAGCAGTAATTTTAAAAGCATTGAAATAGTAAACTTTTTCCTTAAGATCATTAGAAATAACATTAAATATTTTTATGGTTTCATAATATACACCTTTCTGGAAGCAAGAAAGTTTTGCACTGGGATGATGGATGTTACCTTTTTGGCTAGTGTGTGTCTCATGAATTTCATTGTTTGTTATAAATATGGATCGATTGCATATAGAGAATTTTAGGATCGCGAATATATACATGTAGAGTAAGGTTAATTATCTTCAGTCTTCGTGTACACTTTGCTAGAGCTGCAACTGTTCTTTTACTTTATCTGATTACCCTCCTCTTCTGTAGGACTTACACCCCCTAGGACTTAAAAGCCAATGCCTAGGCTCAGACGCCTGCCAGGGTGCAGAGGGTGGTCAGCCAAGCACCAGGTATGATAGTGAGGAAGAGAATATGAAATGCAGGCGAAACTGATGATTTGAAAGAAGATGATGTAGTAAGTGGTTGAATGAGCGGCGGGGGAAATCGAAAATCCCATATAAAACCCTTCCAGACGCCGCTTCGTCCACAATGAATACCATATACGGGTCCCTGGGATCCAACTCGGGTCGCCTACATGGTACGCGAACGGTCTAACCGCTCCTCCACGGCGGCGCCAACTGTTCCCTACTCCTCTTATAACAAACATCCTTCTCCTACCTTTTGTTACTTAGGACCCTCACTTTGCTATGCTGGTACATTCCGACGTCAACTAATTTGATGTTAAATATTTTAATGAGGCTCAGTGAAAATTCCTAACACCAGAAACGGGAGGGACAAACGACATAACATTTGCAACACTGTCCATAAGTATAGAGAATATTGTACCCACCGGGGTCAAAGTAAAGTGTACCTAATAAAAGTTAGAAATTGTAATATTACCTTAGTTATTATTTCTGGAGCAGGCGTTACCACTTCAGAATCCTGTAAGGCAGCCACCCACCTTATTTACGAGGATATTTTAGTAGTAAAATCACGAATTAGAGCACATGTCACAAACTATATAGAGTAGCCACCGCATAACATCTAAAAGAAGCAAGAAGTGGAAGTCCCTTATTGTATGGAAGCTAAAGCGGTCAAAGTATAGCTTATCCCAAAGTATGAGAAATCGCGATGCCGAATCCTCACGTTGCCGGTAGCTTCTACGGCTCTATTTTTCATACCACTATAGCCACAGAATAGTGCACCCTCACCAAACATGTCAGAATATTGATCCCAATTCTTGCTACACCTGCGAATCTTTATGAACGAAGACTCATACTAGGGCTGGTGCGATTCCTTTTGAACGACGATACGCTGATCAGACAATTTGTTCATGTCTGATCTGCGCAATATCCTGCAAATGGTGTATATAGTCTCATGGCATGAATTTGCTGCTAAAGGATACCCCATCAATAAGGCAGATAGATAGGTTACCTATAGGATTCCGAAGTGATTATCTACTGAAGAAAAGGTAATATCCAGTGGCGGCTCGTGAAGTACGACAAAGGTGGGGCACAGTAAAATTAATTGTAATCATGCAAAAAATAAAATCTTACCTTGTATTTATTTTCGGTATATGAATTCCATCCTCCTGTTCTTTACTGCAGCAAATTCTTCAATCACTTTCTTGTTGAATTCCGGGATGTTGTGTATCATTTTCTTTTCAATTGACAGCATAGCTAAAGCGTTCAACCTGTCATTTCCCATTGAACTGCGCAAGAAAGTCTTTATTCTATTTAATGTTGAAAATGACCTTTCAGCCTCCACAGTCGTCATCGGGATTTTGACTATTATCTTCAACACTGTCACACACTCAGAAAATGTACGCAACATATTATTGTCGAGGAAAAACTGCAGAAGCGCGGCCGCACCGGAGGCTGTACGGAAATCTTCGCGTCCATATAATATCTCCAGTTCGGTTTTCAGTTTCGGACCATTTATGGTTGGATAAAGTTTTAAAGTAGTTTGAAAGTCATTTTCAGGAAAAACAGCACTATACTGTGAAAACTGGCCCACAAAAAATAATTTAGATGCGCACAAATGATCTGCAAACTGAAATCTGTCTTCGATATGTGTCACAATCCTGTCACAAACTTCGATAGCAGATATATGGTCATCTCCATTATCAATATGTCGCCTTTTTGACATGGGCTCATTTAAAGGGATTACAATCTCTTCATATTGTTTTCGGACATTCGCTATCGCTTTGACAAACTTGCTGATGAAATCTTTCATTTTAACGTCCTCTATATCCTTTTGTTGAATGCAGTCAAAGAAGATAGCAACATGAGGCATAACCTTATGGTAGAAAGACAGCCAGAATGAGAACTGAGAGTCTCTTAAGGTGCGAATAAATCCTGCAGCTTGGCCAGAAGCGTTTTTGTCGTTTAGTTCAGTGTCTCTAATGTGTTCGAAACATTTCATCAGATTTTCTTTATGTTCAAACACAGTATTTACAGTTCTGTGTTGAAAATACCATCTTGTTGGTGGGACAGAACCAATCTTTCTTTGGAAGAAGTCTACTAAGAAACCCATTCTCTTTGGAGACCTTGAGAAGAATGTTCCAATGCCTTGGAGATCTTGAAAAAATATCCTGCTGTGTGAAGATGATGAAGTGGCATTCTGCAGAATCAAATTCCCTTGATGTGCGTAACAATGAATAAAATTTGCCCGTGGATATTTCTCTTTTATCAGGGAACGCACTCCACCCCTTTCTCCACTCATAACAGAAGCTCCATCAAATGTTTGGCATACAAGCTTTTCTGGAGTTTTATCGACACCTATATAGTTCATGTAACTGGTCTAAAATTATTGCAGCTAATCCTCGAGCACTCCTATCATTAACTGCAAAAAAAAAAAACCAAAATCTTTCAACTATTCTGCCTTCTCTTTGAAATCTTAAAATTAATGACATTTGGGTTGTTCATGAATTATAGGTCGTTTCATCAGCCTGAATGGAGAGAAATTCTTCGGAACTAATTTCATTGATGATATTTTCCCGGCATACTGTCAGAATGGCATCTAAAAGTTCATTTCGGATGGTCTTCGACGTTCCTTTGAATACTGTCGAGTGTTCTAAATGGTCCTTTAAAACACTGTCCAGGGCTGCAGTATAATTAATGAGACCTCTGAAAACACCTGGATTATCAGACTCCTCTGTCTCGTCATGACCACGCAAGCCTAATTCAAATTCCCCACAGAATTTAATTGCGTCGAATATGCGCGATAGAATGTACCTATTCTTTTCAACGAGCTCATTGTATTTACGTATAGATGTTCTGTACGCATCATCAAGCTGTGCTCTGATATTCAGGTTCCCCAAGACTGCTAAATTTGTTTCATTATTTAAATGACTTTTAGACATTCCATGTTTTTTACACTTTTCAGACAAATGTTTGAGGTCTTTAATACCACTTTTGGTCCAGATTTCGTCACCACCGAACAAAAGACATGGAAAACAAAACAATGCATTTTTTTTCTGAACACCCGCACCTCCATTCCCACTTTTCATAAAATGATTTGTTGAATTTTCTATTGTACGTTCTATGTTTATCCTTATCTACATGTTCAATATTGAGGTCTGGTCTTGGTGGACCTAACTGCTTTGCTGATAGTCGATCCTCGTATGTTAAGTTCTTACTCTGCAAATATTTAATTGTATTCATTGTAATATTCTCATAGGAATACTTAAAACTAGATTAACTCATACCTGAGAAAACTACTTAACCAACAGACTCGCGTAAACTAAAGAAATACAAGCCTGATGCTTGTAAATTAGCGTGAAAACCGAAAACCTTCCTGTTACGTGCTGCTATGTATACCACAGAAGTGTGCAAAATGAGAACTAGTTCCACTAGAATAGATGTCTCTGCTCTACTGCTAAAGCGCGTTTCACCCTTAGAAGACAGTACACGTTAAATGGAGCGCAGTGTTGCAACATGTACTAGTTGCGAATCTTTCTCCGCGCGCGACCCCGAGGTGACCAGAGTCCTGTACTTAGTACTTCAATTGCTGCTTGACGAGATGGGCACTTTTAACTTTGGTATCCCTCCATGCCTTTGTTACTGTATGACCTAAATTTACAAATGACTCGTCCGTATAAACAATTGATTTCCCCTGGTCCCTAAACCTTTTTACGTATTTTAGATATTTATGTCGCCATCTGATGGTATCGTCTCTTTCTATTAAAATGCACTTCTTACCCCTTCTTTCATATTCGGACCCCAAATCATGTAAGAACCGACTAAGAGTGGCCCTTCAGAAATTTGGTTGTGTCTCAACACTGTTGAATCGTGACAAAATTATATTCAGCGTGGGTGGAATATTTGCAAACTGTAAAGAATGAACAATTCGCCGCACTCCACCTTGCACTATTCAATCATATTGCGTTAACCTAGCGTTTTGTGTAGTCCCACCCTTTTTGCTTTCTTTTTCGATGGCGTTCTTAGAGACCTTTCATTACTTCCTTTTTAATCCTATACACTACTGCTTCTGAACACTCAATAGCCTTAGCTGTTTCTTTTACTGCCTTACATGCATTTTGCTTCAAAAATAATCGAACACATTCATAATTATTTGGCGTTCCTTACTTCTTAATTTACCAACACGTCTCTTCCTAGCTTCCCCCTCCATAACTACAAATATTTACAAAAATATTAAACAAATAACGCAATAACAGCTCACAGTTACACACACGGCTTCTTTCGAACTAATGTTAGTGCTGCTCCTTATACTATCTTCTGTGTCAGGCCTGGCGCTGAATAGATGAATACCTTTTGTTTGCCTTACTGGATAAAAGAAAGAGGTTACTGCCTTTTGGTTTATTTTAAAAACTTTCTCCAACCTTCCTCAACATTTGCTCTCGCTGGTTCCCTGATGTAAACTCAATAACAAAAAAGTTTCACACTGCGTAACTTTTGCAGTGCACAGATATAAAATTTTCCGAAAACATTTAATTTAAAAAATTATAACACTTAACTGGGTAAACATAGAGAATTCAAAGTAGGCAGGTAGTAGCACTATGGTCTACTCTACCTAAGTAAAAAATATAGATGCATTCTAGCAGTTAGTTTGTTAGTTAGTGCGTGATGAGTCTAGAAACAGCAAATATCGGACTTCTATTGAAAAAAAGTTTTCTGAAGAAATTTGGGCCTATAGAAATGTTTAATGACTCTGAAAAGGATATAACCTGATAGAGAAAAAAAGTCTGCATAGGATAATGTGTTCAAACCTGAAATTTATAACAAATGAATATTTATACCATGCTATTAGGAATCTGGCAACAGCGCAAGGGTAGAAAAAATGACGCGGCTAATGGCAACTTGTATGCGCTAGATAGAGACAGAGATGTCCCATTTAACTCCATACTGTCTTCTAAGAGTGAAACGCTATATAGCATTCATCTATTGGAGTGTCATCTAGTGGCCAAAATCCTAACTTTTACCAGGAAAGTGTCATATGTGACCCGGCGTAGTGTTATTCTCGCGTTTCTCCCCCCACCCGGTACCCAGAAGCGCACGAAGATGGCAAGCTGCAATTGGCCAGCAGTAAGCTGAAGAAGTCACTCTGAGAATGTGACCCCAGCCATGTTGCCAAGTTTCAATACAACTGGTACAACCAAAGAGTATACAAACTAGTAATCAATGGGTGTAACTGGCATGCTTTTAAGGAAGCGCTAATTTTGAATAAATTACTGATTTTAACGTGAAATTTAATTCTGATTTTAAAGGAGGGGCACGTGACCATGTGCCCTTAAGGTAGAACCGCGCCTGGTAATATCATAGATATTACTTATTTTTATTAAATAAATAAAGCCAAAACTAATTATCCTGTAGAATAGCGGCCTCAGCCCTTTTAGTGCACGGTCTAGCTAGCACTAGCACACCTAAGAACACGCCGGTCACACGGGTCACACGTTGCCTTATTTTGTAACGAAATAAATGTTCTGGAAGCCATATTTGGAGCTGTTCTGCAGTTGTGTAAACCCTCCAGTTGTGCTTCGCGAGTGAATTACCTGATTTATTTATTTCCACGAGGAAGAAACGAACGATATTAATTATTATTATGCATAATTATTAGCTGATAGTTGTATAATTAATTGTTATTAGTGTTGTCATTTGTTAATTAGTATATTAATATAGATTTTATATATTATTATATATAGCCGTTATACGTATATACTTACATCCATATAGTTATACTTATATTCATTCATTATTAGCCTTAAGCTTAATATTAAGCTTTTCTCTTGTGCCATTTTTGCTTTCGTTGTTTTCTTTTCTTCTCTTTCACGAAATTTACCATAGAAGCTTTCAAGAGAAGTGGTGACGAAGTGTTTGTTCTGCGTTCGACGAAGTATTCTGGCAAACTTCTGAAGCCCTGGAAATAGGTATGAGTTTGCTTTCTTCTTTCTACATGCTATTTCCCACATTTGCACAAAAATTTACGTATTGTTAATCTGTGCCCTTGCTCTGTAACTCATATTACTGTGGCACGTTGAACATGCATAAACACGCCAGAAGGACATAAATTTTCTTGGATGTAGTTTTCTCTTTCTCAGTGCAAGAACCTGTGCATATTCGTTGTTTTGATATTTCACTAAATTTAATCCAACTTGTAACAAAATTACTGCATAATAGGAATGCAAGCTTACGACAGTTCAAGATGTTACAATTTCAGAATTTATTTACAGATCCAGTGCGACAGCGCAGAGACTATTCCTGGTGGTGAACTCAGGAAGTAGAGCCTTAGAATCTGAAGGTACGTTATCCATCTTGCTAAAAAAATACTGCATAAGAATATTGTAAACTTTCAAGACAATTTAGCTGAGATGTGCAGTTCTCTTGAAGGGTTCACAGCTTTGTGGAAAGTTGGCTAAAATTGTGCAAGATTTAGACCTTTGTAATAGCAACATTTGTGATATTATTTTAAGTTATGTATTCTGGCACAAGTTATTCAGTTTTAGATATGTGTTCTTGTATGATTCAGGATTACTGCATAATTTATTTGACAGTAAAAATGGATAACTAATGTGTTGTTTAAGTTTTTTTTTAATTATTTGAAATTAGTGTTCTGGCTTCCAAACTGTTTCTTTCTGTTACCCACTGATACTAAACCACCTTTAGTAAGGGTAACATTTGCATCACTAAAGAGCATGAGGTCTGTGGGACATAACTACGGTAGTTTTTATTCCTATTATTATAATTCACTTGTATGGGGTACTGTTTTGCATTATATTTCACTGTTTCCAGCCTATTTTTACTGCAGCGTGAATGTTTTAAATTGCAAGCAGTTCTGTATTTTTATTTACACAGTTTCTCCTGCTGTGCAGCTGGTACCTAACATTGTGCATTAACTCTGTCCACAATGACAAATGTTGTGAAATGCTATTCTTAGTGTTACATGTTTTTGCACTACAATATTTTGATTAAATTTTCAGAAACAGTGAGTGGACGAGGGCCATAAAGCGAGTTGTGTAGAGCAAACTGAACATCTACCAGTTTGACAGTCAAAGATCGCAGCACACTGTTCCATTACCTGTGGGTATAGAGAAATATTTACCTCGATCTGAATAGCATGTCAACTCCTTTGCTTTGAAATTTAGAGAAGCAATCTCTTAGGAAAATATAGAAGCTATTAACAGTGAAAAAATACAATTCTAAAGGTTGTAACAAATTTTAGAGACTATAAGCTTCACTTATATTAATATGTGCTGAAAGTTGTTGAATTCCAATGCACACTGCAGTTTTGCATTAAAATCTAATTTCTCTTCAGTGCAAATCATGTTTACACTGGCCGCCATCGTAACAACCTAAGTTGCTTACATTTCTGTTTTACCAATCTATGAAAAAACAAATTTATAAATGGAATCATATGGTAGTATTTAAAAATTCATTATGCTATCCCTATTTGTAAAAATGAATCTTTTCCCAAACCAATAAATATATGGGTCCATTTATTTGTTTGAATAATTTTACATGTGGATTTATTTCATGATTAAATGACCAAAACTGATCTGCCACAGCTGACTTATCAATTTGTTTATATGTAATACAGTATATTTGCTTCCTTGTATGGAAATAATTTGATATCCCATAAGTCATAACAAACTACTTTTAGGGACATTTTAATCAATGTTTGTTTATTCCTCACACAACATTTATATTGTTCAGCTAGTGCTCGTAAATTGGCGACATGTCAAGATTAGCATGACAAACTATGAGATTGCATACATGAATACGAACATACATTTCCAGTCAAATCTTTATGGCTAATACTTATAATCAAGATAATCCTCGATGGAATAAAAGCAGTGGTTAATTAGATGCGCCTTGAGACATGATTTTAACCTCTTGAGGGATATCGATGTGAAATCACGTCAATTTAAAATGACGGATGAGCGATATGGGCGTCCTGTGCGTTTAAGCATTTAACCCTTATTTATCCCTTATCCAACTCAACTTATTATAATTTTCGCTTTATGAAACATTTTAGTAAGGTCTATATACTTTATTGGCTTACCTTAATATGTTCGTTCTGCAGTGATTTACCTCAAAACAGGGATAAACACACAAGGGTACATACATCTCCACATTCGCGAATTCCCTTCTTGCGGCACACGAAACACTTTGGAGAAATACGAACTGGTTTGAGAATTTAATGCCATTGTGGCAGTTTGTCACAATAGCTCAGTGGTTAGAGCGTCCGCCCGGTAAGCGGAAGGTCTGTGGTTCAAATCCCAGTTGTGGCATTGAATTTTTAAGTTCCAGTTCTACCTCTCAAATTGTATATGGTTATATCCAGTTGGTGCAAAAACATCTTTTTATACCACTTCTCCCTTCAGCTACAAGCAGGAAAGAATACGTATGTATTTCAACAAAGAAAGACACGGACTCTACTAAGTTACGAAACTCGCATAAGCAAAAGTTGTAATGTTGATCTATTCTGATGACTCAAGAGACCACGCATGCAGTAGCGCTTTATTACACAGTATGCTGACGCATAAGCCACACATACAATGGGTGTTTCTTTACTCTTTCTTTCCAAGAACTTATATTAGATGCATTCGACAGAGCAAAGTTGACTTTTCACCACAGTGAAACAAAATTGCGCCATTTCAACGTTTTGTAAATACAACTCAACTTTGCAGATGATGTACATTTATACTGCAAATAACGAGTTTTATACCAGTTTTTGTTTCATTAAAATAACTTAATATTTACACAAAATACAGCTGTGTATATACGAAGCACTTTTAGCGCATTTAACAATTTAAATGCTAGCAGTTCTCGGCTCGCGGACGTTTTAAATGGCCCTCAAGAGGTTAAATGATTTACTGGTTTTATTGCTTTGATGTAGCTTGGCATGGATGTTTGTTCTAACAGGATGTATACAACAGGAAGCTACTGGTCAACTATCGCTGCAAGTCCCCACAGTGTTGGAGGAGGTATTATCACCGTGTGGGATCAGACACCACATTCACAAACACTTCTTTAAATTTCCCAGAGATCCTGAATTGAGGCAACAATGGAAAGAAATTTGTAATCTTACAACTGAACATTGCGATGCTTTTCGTGTTTGTGAGAATCATTTTCTGCAAAAAGACTTCAAAATCATTACTATGTGTTGGCTAAATCCTGGCGTTGTACCTAAACATTTAGAGCTTGTCGTCCCTCCCCTTAGCTCAGTTGAGCAAGTTTCTAAAAAAAATGGTGATGAAGGCTTGCCTTCATGTTCTACTATGTCCCCAGTGACTTCCACTTCAAGTGGTAAAATAAATTTAGAGCTCGCCATTGTCCCTCACATTAGGTCAATTGAACAAGTATCTGATGATGGTGATGGTGATGATGATGATGATGATGAAGAAGAAGAAGAAGAAGAAGAAGAAGAAGAAGAAGAAGAAGAAGGCCTGGCTTCATATACTAGTATGTCCCTAGTGCCTTTCACTTCAATCAGTAGAAGAGGCATTTTGGGTATTGGGGTTTCGAAATCATGCTTGTCTCCACGAAAGTATTGCATTCACCGAAATACAATGACAAGAGTGGCCAGGTTGAAAAAATCATTGCAAAACAAAAGGGAGAAAGTGCGTTTATTGAAACAATTTTATGATGCGGAACTATTTGCTCATATTGAAGACAGACTGAATAGGGTAACAGTGTCCTTCATAAACAGCCAGTTGTGGAATGCCAAGAGAGCAGTTCAAGGCCGAAGGTGGACAACTGATGACAAAATATTTGCTCTGTCACTTTACAAGCGAAGTCCATGTCTATACAGATATTTAGGTGTCCAATTTTCCTTGCCATCAGCAAAGATTCTTAAACATATGCTGTCGAAGTTGCCTTTTGAACCAGGCCTTAATCCAGCCGTGCTTAAGATCTTACAATCAGATATTATGGAAATGTGTGAACCTGATAAGTACTGTTGTTTGATGCTGGATGAAATATCTTTGGATAAGGGGTTGCATTATCAGCCGAACAAGCAGATCATTTGTGGATATGAAGATTTAGGACATTTTGGTCGATCCTCAAAGAAGGCAAACCATGCTCTAGTATACATGTTAAGAGGGTTGCATAAGGGCTGGAAAGAGGTTATTGCATATTACTTCACTAGTAATGCAATATCCAGCTGTCATTTGAAAGTGCTGCTTTGCCATGTAATACGTGAAGTTCAGAAAATTGGGTTAAACATTGTATGTACTGTATGTCACCAGGGTTCTGCAAATCAAGGGGCATTAAAAGCATTGTGTAAGGAAAATAGGGATCGGTCAGACTTCTATTTCGTTGTAAACGGAGAAAAAATTGCTATTGTGTATGATGTCCCACATCTATTGAAAAGCACCAGGAATGCACATATATTGAGCAAATATTTCAATATGATCAACAGAACCCCTTCAAAGTTTTGCATAAACTAAGGAAACAGTACTTCAATTTCAAAGACAACTACATAAAAATGAAGGTAAAAGTAGCAGCAGCACAATTGAACCTCACTGTTGAAGGATTGATTTATACCTATGTTAGTTCAGGGTGGTTGCCCCAAAAGCAGCACATACAGCAGAGTTTGTGGGAAAGATAGATATGCTGTTTGATTCCCTGAACAGTTCTGGACCCTTTCAACATGATTATAAGTTTAAATGTTCTCTCTCTGATGATTCACCACACATTCCTATGTGGTATGACATGTTGGAGATGAAAAATTGGAAGATAATAGAACTGGCAACAGGAAGGGATAGGACAAGCAGTTTTAGCTTCCTAAAAGGATGGCAGACCACAATGAAATCAATTATGTTTGTGTGGAAGAAGGTACAAAGTAAAAATTTCCTTTATCTTAGTACCAGGGCATTCAATCAATTTCAAGCCCAGCCACACCCCTGTGAGCGGCCCACATATAAATACGGTACCTCCAGTCATAAACTATCTGTTGTAACTGAACCTTCACCAAGAAGACTCAGACTACGCCACTGATGATGTCCACCGCAGGTGTGGACGAAACATCTGGACCTCAAAACTCCAGCAGACCACAGCTTTTAAGCCTGGAAGAAATCTCTAGCCTTAATTCTTCTGGGGAATGTTGAAATTAAATACCCTGTTTCTAAGATTGAGAGGTAGAACTGGAACTTAAAAATTCAATCCACAGCTGGGATTTGAACCACAGACCCTTCACTTACTAGGCGGGTGCTCTAATCATTAAGCTACTGTGACAACCTGCCAGGATGACATTGAATTCTCAAACCAGTTCGTATTTGAATTTGTAAGTTCCAGTTCTACCTCTCAAACATTGCCCACACACGGTTTGTGTTTAAAAACACCAACAGTAAGTTTGTCTAATAATAATTAGTCAATATTATTTTACGTGAAAAATAATGTAAAGATTAGCCATGGATAAATAATGAATTAAGTAGAAGTATACATCCAAGAATAGAATTATACAAAGTATAATAATTACATTAAATAAGTGATCATTTATAACTTGTATTTTTATTTATACAGGATGTTTAAACAAAAGTGTTCAATATTGCAACAGGAATTGGGATTGCTCAAAACTAGAATAAATGTTCCTATAAGTATATGTCTGGAAACAAGTGTTGAGATATGAGCCATTTTACAAAAATATGCAATGTATCTGCATTTTTGATAGGTTTGGCATATACCAATGTCTTTAAATGTCCCCACAGCCAGAAACCCAATAGATTGAGGTCCAGCGAACAGAGGTCATGCTACTGGACATCCTTGACCAATCTATCACTCATTAAATGTTTGGTTTAAGTATTACGATCACTTTAGTCCCAATATGTGGGCAGGAATTGTGGGTCATGGACTCCTAGGACCATACATTTTGCCAAACAGATTAACAGGTGCTGTATGTTATCAATTCTTATGCGATGAGTTACCCATGCTTTTAGAGCTGTGCTTGTGGAAAGACGATGCACATGGTTTCTGCATGATGGGACACATCTCATATTGTATGCATCCTGCGACAATACTTAAACCAAACATTTAACGGATGATGGATTAGTCAAGGAGGTCCAGTAGCATGACCTCACTGTTCACCAGACCTCAGTCCATTCGATATCTGACTATGGGGACAATTAAAGACATTGGTGTCTGCCAAACCTAAATCCAAAATATGCATACATTATACATTCTTCTAAAATGGCTCATATCTCGAAGTATTTGTTTCCGGACATATATTTATAGGAGCATTCATTCTAGTTTTGACCAACCCGAATTCCTGATGCAATATCAGACACCTTTTTAAAACATCCTGTATACGAGTATGTATGTTTTATAACATGTATTTGTATTTACATTTTTATAAGATGCTGTTGTGAGGATGTTATAAATTACTGTGTAATTTCAACAGCACTTAAATAAAACAATATGACAAGAGATTACAAGAGATTTTCATTTATAAATGCCTGTGTGAAAATAGGCTCTCTGTTTTGTATGGAACAGGCAATGAATTTCTAGAGGAGTTATAGAACTTCTTAGATTTAAAGAAGGTATATTGTTAAAGTGTTCAGCATGATGTACATTATTAGTTCAAAAAGTAGGTATATCAAGAAGAGAAGCCTGTCTGTCAATAACCTAGCTTTGAACCCCTACTTTGAGAGTACAGGAAATGCACACATTAGACCCGTAAGTCACTTCAATTTCTGTAATTGGACAATATTGCAATAAATTACATTTTTACATAGCAATAAACATGTATACTTCTTCAGGTGAAACATGTCATTTCTTTTTATAAGTTATAACATGTTTGCCAAATGATTCTATACAACATTTTGTTTGCAGCAGATGGAAACAACCCACTAAGCAGCACTATCTATAACAACATGAATCAACACAAAGTGAACAGTTGTGGTTGCTTAATTACCAAGAATGTTTCCATTTTAACTATTGCCTCAAAATAAAGTGATGCTTAACAGTTGCTGATTTATGTAGATTACACATACAGAGACTCTCATAAATAATCGGACAAAGCAGAGTATTAACTTTAGAAATTGAAAATCAACATTTGAAGTGGTATTTTATTGAAATTAATGATAATCTACAGTTATATGGTTTGTTCTCGTACGAAAATAAAGTTATTTAATATAAAAAATTATATAACATATACTCTTTTAAGCATTAAAAAGAAACATGGCATTTTGTTGTCCTCAAAAGTAATCGGACATAAACTGAATGTGACACAAAATATGGCTCAGTACTTTGTAACTTTCCCTCTTCTTTTTAGTACTTCTCGCAACCTGTTCGGCATACTGTGCACTAGGTTTTTGAGGTAAGTTGTGGAAAGTTTGCTCTATTCGTCTTGCAACCTCTGCTTCAAGTGCTGTTTGGAGGTGATGGGGGTCTTCCGCACGGCCTTCTCCAGTTTATCCCATACTGATTCTATGGGATTAAGATCCGGGGACTGAGGGGGTGGATGCAGTACATGGGGACAGTTGTAAAGCAACCACAGCTGCACAATGTGAGACGTATGCTTCGGATCATTATCCTGGTAAACTGAGAAGCTGTCCAAAATACCCATCATTTCGGCACTTTGTTTTAAATTTTGCTGCAATAGTCTAAGGTAGACTTCCTTGTTCATGGTTGTGTCTATGAACACCAGCTTTTCCACTCCCATAGAGGAAATACAGCCCCATACCATTACACTCCCTCCGCCGTGTTTGACTGTGCCTTGCAAGTTGCGTTCTTCCAGCTCCGTGTTTGGTTTCCTCCACACAACCACCCTACCATCGGAACCAGAAAGGTTGAATTTACTTTCGTCACAAAAAATAACGTGATCCCACAATCGGTTGTCTTGTTAATGAAGTCTTTGGCAAATTGTAATCGTTTACTTTTATTCTTGCTGGAAATATACGGCTTTTTTCTGGCTACGCGACCATTAAAACCTTGTTTTCGCAGCACTCATCTGATCGTTTCAGGGCTGTCAGTCCCAGTTCTTCCTGAATCTCAGCACAAATCACTGGAGCACTTATACGTGGATTCCGTTTTACCTTCCGCATAATATAAGATTCCTCCCTATCGGTGAGTATTTTTGGTCGCCCTGGCTTAGCTCGAGATTCAATTCTATCTTCATATTTATATCGGCGAATTATGTCACCAACTGTACTTTTACTAAGATTCACAATCTGTGCTATTTCCCGGTATGTTTTGTTCTTTTCATAGTGATAGATCACTAACTGTCTCTGTTCGAAGGTACTCTGCTTACCTCTGGGCCCCATACTATGCTCTTGCCTTCTTCTTGATGCACAGACTTCATGTACTTCTTCTACAGTGTTGTTTTGTCTACTGACAGACCTCACCTGTTCGTTTATATAGCATTTCATTGGCGATGTCCGATTCTTTTTGTGTCGTGAACTCGTGATGTAAATAAGGTTGAATGGAGAAGCTCTTAGTTTAGCCACATTTTCAACCTCTAAAATAGATATTCGTAGCAAATGATTTTTGTTTAACACAGAGAGTACTTTGGGTTTGACAGACATAATCAATCCTGCTTTATATAGTACTTCATAGTAAAATGCAAAGTCTGTCCAATTATTTATGGGAGTCACTGTACATGGTATAACACTAAGGAAAAAAGTGAAAGTATACTAAAGTTTTAGAGGATTTATTCTTATACATACAAAAGACTTACGATAGGTCCTCATGAGCATCTTTAGTGCTTGAGTTGCTTCCATTATTCAACTTATTAATTTTGAAACTATACAAAAAACATAATGGCACTGATGAATCAAATTGTTTTCAAACTTAAAAACTGACTAAAGATATTATCACAAGTTTTTGTTACTATGGTTTCTTATGCTCATGAGTCAAATTATGCCTTATTAAATGTGACAACTGAGTAAAGCTTTTATCACAAGTTTTACATTGGTGTGGCTTCTTACCCTCATGAACAAAGTTATGCTTTTTCAAATTTGACAACTGAGTAAAGCTCTTATCGCAAGTTTTACATTGGTGTGGCTTCTTACCCTCATGAACCAAATTATGTCTTTTCAAATTTGACAAATCAGTAAAACTCTTATCACAATTTTTACACTGGTACGGCTTTTTACTCTCATGAGTCAAATTATGCTTTTTCAAATGTGATAACTGGGTAAAGCTCTTATTACAAGTTTTACATTGGTGTGGCTTCTTACCCTCATGAACAAAGTTATGCTTTTTCAAATTTGACAACCGAGTAAAGCTCTTATGACAAGTTTTGCACTCATGAGGCTTCTTACCTTCATGAACCAGATTATGTCTTTTCACATCAGACGACCGAGAAAATCTCTTATCACAAATTTTACAGTGATATGGCTTCTTACCTTCATGAGTCCAATTATGGCTTTTCAAATGTGACAAATGAGTAAAGCTCTTATTACAAATTTTACACTGGTGTGGCTTGTTACCCTCATGAATTAAATTATGCTTTTTCAATTCTGATAACCGAGTAAATCTCTTGTCACAAATATTACACTGATGCGGCTTCTTATGCTCATTAATCAAATCCTTTTGTTTCAAGTATAAAGGCCTTATGTGCATTTCCCCAGTATCACTATACTTACCTGGTTGTTCTGAGAGAACATGTACTTCTGCAGTTGGCATTTCTGTAACATCACTTTTCAAATGTTCATATTTAAGGTGACCATTATAGAAGCCTATGTCTCTTCCTGGGACTCCAGCGGAGTATAATTGCGATTTACCACTGCTATCAACAGAAACTGCTTCTGTGCATAATCTGGAATGTTAAGGAGGATATAGTATCAAGCACAATAATCAAATATTTAAATCTCAAAACAGAATCTGTTTGCTAACAACACATTGCTCAAATATGAGTTAAAACTTTGTTATACATTTTTAAACACAATATTGTTAATTAGAACTGAATTAACTTTGCTAATCCACAATATCATTATATATTTACTAAATCTTTCAAATGAAACATACATGTTCTGAACTACAAATGAACAAGTCTTACTTTTCAGTCAAGAAATCAAAGATTGCTTCAATAGGAAAGAAGATAATGTATCAGTTTTGATTGATTTCCAAAGTGCATATGATTCTATACGCAGAACAAAAATTGTGATACAAGGTCCAATGTCATTTCCTAACACAACACTTTATTGCTACCAGATATGGAAGAAATATATCTAAATACAAACAAGTACACCGTGGCTTACCACAAGGCGCAGTGCTCAACACAACACCTTTTTAATATATTTATTAATGACCTGCCACAACAAATACAAGAATCAGGTGTGAAGTGTGCACTATTTGCTGATGATTTAGTAATGTGGACTTCGAAACCAAAAAGCAAAAGTACAGAACTAGAAAAAAACATGCAACAATCCTTAACCAACCTACAAAAGTGAACCAAAGAAAATTTAATGACTGTTAACACAACAAAATCAAACCACTAAAAATAAAACTATTTTTTGAGGGTCAACAATTACCAGAAACAAAGGAAGCAAAGTATTTAGGAGTTTCATTTGATACTAAACTTACATGGACCAAACAAATAGAAAATGTAATACAAACAGCAGAGAGGAGCCTTTCACTATTAAAACGTTTAACAGGAATGAATTGGGGATGTTCCAGAGCAACTCTTAACACAACATACAATATATATAAAGCCATTATTTACTTACTGCAGTGAAGTTCTTGTAACAGCAAACACAAAAAAAAATTTCAGATCTTTCAAAACCAAAGTCTGAGATTAATTACAGGTGCTATCAAAACCACACCAATAGCAGCTATGGAAATACCAATCAACCAATACCCCATTGAATATGAAATAGAAAAAGCGGCTCTTATTCAACAAGAAAAGTTGATCAGACTCCCATTCAATACATGGCACAAAAGAAATTTTATACATACACTAAAGACTCAGGAGAGCTTTCTTTCCAAAATTCAAGACATCAGGAAGAATGTACACCTTCCTAGTTCAAAGGAAAACTTCATATCTAAAGTCAATCCAACACATACATTAGACATTACATGTTATTTACACCTGACAGAAGAAGTTAAGAAAAGTGATACTCCAACTAGTGGATACTGATGGATCATTGATATCAAACCAAGATGGAGCAGGTGCTGGAGACACATGTCACCTCTTTTTCTATTACAAACCTTTAAGTTATGGAACTACTAACTTTGATGGAGAAATTGAAGCAATTCGAATGGCCCTACAAAATCTTTCGTACAGAATTTCACAGTTTCAGCAAGCAGCAATTACTTCCAAGTTTTCACCAAAAAACCAAACAATTATAGAATGTTGGAAAATCCTTACCCATCTAACAGCACTTCAAAAACACCTAGTCTTCCAATGGATACCAGCTCACTGTGGACTGAGTGGTAATGAGAAAGCTCATTTCCTTGCAAAAAAGGGTACCAGCGGTGTACAAAAATCTATAGTTAATCTACCATTTTATGCAGCTGAAAGATTAGTTAACTCTGAATTCAAAAAAATTATTGAAAAATATTACTATGAAAAATCAAAGAATAAAAGATGGGAACTACCAAACATTCAAACAGTAATTCCTGAGTATCCTCGAAAATCAGCAGTTCCAACCTTCAGGTTGATTACAGGACATGATTGTCTGGCAAAACATTTAAACAGAATTGGGATATATTCTTCACCACTCTGTCCTCTATGTGATCTGCAAGAGGAGATGGATCGAGACCACCTTCAAGTATGCCCGGCCACTTCTAGTGCCCCCATCCATCAGTGAAAAATATTGGAGAGCAAGAGGATTAATGACTTCATTATCAGGAATCCAGCATTAGTTAACAACATTTTTGTATAGTAAGACTTGGTCCATCTCTTACAGTTTACCATATATGCAAAAGTCACCCAGAGTAAATAGTACTACATGGGCTATAGCCAGAAATTCAAAATATACATTTCATTTGCCATAAAATTATCTTAAACATATGGCATTTTAATAAAAATCGTGAGGGCTATTTTTGAGAAAATCAAAATTTTCGAAAAATTCTCCATGTAAGGAGTAGTTCAGGGTGAAGGAATTTTCTTCAAAAATCTTTCTGTTGTATCTTTTAAATACATTAAACTTATATACCAACTTTCGTTTTTAACTGACTTCTCGTTTTTGAGTTACGCTATTCACAGACCTTTTTCTAAAACTGCTTCATTTCAATTCAAGGGCCCTCAAAACATATATTTCCAGTCAAATCCGGATATCGAATTTTGGGTCACATACAATACTTCCCCTACTTAGTACAGAAAGTAATAATACAAATTAAACATAAAATGAAATTCTTACCTATTTGGTTGAATGGTAAGCTTTAGTATGAAAAGCTGTGGAACATAAAAGTAAATAGTAGGAACAGCTGAAAGCAAAGATACAACAAATAATAAATACAAATTCAACTTAAAATGAAAGTCTTACGCATTTGATTGAATGGTAAACTGTAGAAGTTCAATGGGCTGATGGACAGCTTCAAATTTTTTTACATTCGCTATTGAATTTAACCACATATGTACTTCATCTTTATATCTTGCAAAAATAGCATTCAAGTATAAACAAAACATCCTGTTGTTGTTGTTGTTGTTGTTGTGTTTAACGCCCGCTTTTACTACTACGGCACCGCAGGCGGTGACACTGATGATACATGGAATGAAGATGGAGCAACGGTGGAATGAAATGGCGGGGGAAACCGGAGCACCCGGAGAAAACCCGCCCTGACGCCGCTTCGTCCACCACAATTACCACATGCGGGTCCCTGGGATCGAACCCGGGCCGCCTAGGTGGTAGGCGAGCGCGCTAACCGCTCGGCCACGGCGCCGCCAAACAAAACATCCAATTAAACGTATATCTTGAAACTTGAAAGTAATAACAAGGGATATCTCGGAAAGGTGAACTCCACCAAGAAAATGAGTATTCAATAAATTGCGTATTAACAAGATCTAAATTTTTGACAGAGTACGATTTTGTCTATCTCTTACGCTTTACCAGATATGTGAAAGTCAAGAGTAAACAGGACATGGACTATAGCCAGAAAACTTGAAATATACTTTTCATTTGCTATAAAAACATACAGCATTTCAATAAAAATTATTAGCCATTTTTGAGAAAATCAAAATTTTAGAAAAATGTTTCAAGTAAAAGGTAGTTTAGGGTGGAGGAATTTTCTTCAAAGTCTTCATGTTGCATCCTTAAAATAAAGTAAACTTAAATACCACCTTTGGTTTCTAAATGACTTTTCGTTTGAGTTATGCTGTTCACAGACACACAGACCTTTTTTCTAAACATGCTTTTTTACTTTCTCTACTGGTAAGTAGGGGAAGTATTGTATTCCACCCAAAAATTCGATGTCCAGATATCACCGTAAATATGTTTTGAGGCCCCCCTGAATCCAAAAAAAAGCATTTTTAGAAAAAGGTGTCTGTGTCTGTCAGTCTGTGGACAGCATAAGTTGTTGTTGTTGTTTTCTAGTGCCTTGCATCTGGCAATGAAGCCATTAGCATTCGTGCTTTCCAATACTTTTGACAGCATAAGTCAAAAACAAAAACTTGGTTAGAAACCAAAGTTGGTATTTAAGTTCAATGTCTTTCAAGGATGCGACACGAAGATTTTGAAGAAAATAGCCCCACCCTAAACTACCCTTTACATGGAAAATTTTTTGAAAATTTTGATTTTCTTGAAAATGGCTCGAACGATTTTGATTAAAATGTCATATGTTTGAGATATTTTGATGACAAATGAAATGTATATCTTGAATTTTCTGGCTATAGCCCCTGTAGTCGTATTTACTCTGGACGACTTTTGCAGAACTGGTAAATCGTTAGAGATAGACCAAAACATACTATACAAAAATGTTGTTAGCTAATGCTGGATTTCTGACAATGAAGTCATTAATCCTCTTACTCTACAATATTTTTCACTCATAGAGCAATAGCAGTATAGTAACCGCTTTTAAGAGAGCACCATATTTTTATGTTTTGGCAGTTACATCGCTCTCTCACAACGCCCAGAATGTCTGGAGGACCACACCTGTCGTTGGTTTACGGGTCTCACCGACCTGACCGGGAGAGTTATCAAAATAAATTCACCGAACATATCCTCTGATTACCAATCAGAGGACGCATTACATGTCATGACAGGTCAGCATGTTAAGGGTTAATATTTTATAGAGAAGTTAGAAAAATGGAGAGATTGGAAAAATAAAGACTCCCTAGCCCTCGGGAACCCTAATAGCATCGGGGTCAGAAGAGAACGAGAGATGACCAAGGTAAGGTCAGATAGAAAAGTTAAAGTGAGGAGCAAAACACCAGTAAGTGGAAGTAATGTTCTGCTCAGCTTGGGTACCTTGTGGTCGCCATTCACATATCCCCTAGATGGAGACTCCTGATCTTGGTAAAATACACAATTTATGTTTCAATAAATTTTCTTGTAGGGTGAACCATTTCAGAGATATTCCTTGCTATGTGTGTGAGTTTCGGAAAACTTAGAACTTTAGCAAAATGCAAGAACGTTGTTCATTTTTTTATATATTAATCGTGCAAAGAGAACGGAATCTCAAAGGTCAAAAAGATTTGACTGTCGCAGAAAGCCTTCTGTATTCTAATATCTCCCTTGCACCTACAAGGACATAAGCAATAAGATAATTTCTACGAATGTTTATCTAACTAACGTGGAGATAAAAGAATAAGAGTTTATTAGAATGCTTAGTACAAGAGTAGAGAAAGTCATGTGAGTGCAACACATCAGATTTCTTTTTTATTCAGAGGGCCACAAAACATTTCCTGTGAAATATCGACATCCAAGTTTTGGGTGGAATACAATACTTCCCCTACCTACTATATGTAGTACAGAAAGTAAAAATAAATTAATATTCAACATTTATTAATCTGTGAGCAACTACAAGTGTTAATTATTATTTATTTATGCCAGCAAACTTACTGTTGGTGTTTTTAAACACACAAGCCGTGTATGAGAGGTAGAATTGGAACTGAAAAATCGAAGTGAATTTTTATGTTCCAATTCTACCTCTCAAAAATCAAAGTGTATGCAGACTTAACTTCAAAATACTAGGAAGCAACAATGAGAACGGTTTTGTTACTAAATCCTGAGCATGAAATTTGAGCACAGACTCATGGGTACTGAAGGATTGAATGCTTGTGTATTCCTACTTTTTAGACACCAACAATTGAATGCAATGATGCACTGTTTGATACAGGCAACACATCAGGGACAGCAATCCATATACACATAAATCTTTGGCCATTCAATGTAAACAAACCACAATTTTTTTTACTGCCTCCAGCAAACACAGGCAACTTATAATGATAGGTGCTCTTAGGAGGAAGTTTGGAGATAAATAAGCAACTCAGAGAAAAGTTTAATTCTAATGAGGTAGTTTATTAATAATTTAATGAATTCAAATAATCCTAATTTTTCACCATCCATTCCTATCCTAGCTAAACCTAATATGTACTAAGAATGTAAATAATAATAATTCTAAGCCTATTGAGATAGCTCACTGAATATTTGTGTGTAGTTGTCGAATAATGACCAATCCTTTCCAAAGGCAATTATCTAGATATTGTCCAGGCAGTATCCAAGGACACAAATATCTTTTTATTCACATGAGCTTATGACGATCTGCACCACGCCTTTCAGGATACTGATGATCATGCATTCTCTTAGCACCATCACAGCACAAACTAATCCCAGCGGAGGTTTCTGCCAGACATTACATTTGTCACGTCATGCTGTATATCCTCTTTGCGTATCCTTGGATGTTGCTTTCTGGGCAAAATTAGCTATTTTATTGCTACCATTAATTCTGCTTATATAAACATTACATAAGAATGCCCTAGGATGCCACATTTGCAAACTTCCATGGGATAACTATTGTTTTAATAGAGTAATAATTTTAGACCTTTGGAAAGGTCAAATGGTGGTCCAGTACATCTGCTAAGAAAGTTGTTAACACTATAAACTGAAAAATAGATTGACAGTATTCCTCATTTAGGAAAAAAGTAAAAAATTGTGAGTATTAATTTTTGGAAGGTTCATGCTTCAAGTTATGCCAAACGTTTATTCAATAAAAACAATCACCATGGTATGAAACTAAGTCCTCCAAGTGAAACTGGAACAACTTCCGCAAAACACCTTGACTGCAAAGCGAAAGTTTGGGAGTAGTTTCATTAAAGTAACTCATCATTACCTCTTACCCTCATGACTCAAACTATGAACTTTCAAATGTGACAATCTAGTAAAGCTCTTATCACAAGTTTTCACTGATGTGACTTCTTTTGCTCATGAATCAAATTATGTGCTCTCAAATTATGTGCTCTCAAATTTGCTAAAAACCTAAAGCTCTTATCACAAGTTTTACAATGGTGTGGCTTCTTACCCTCATGAATCAAATTATGTCTTTTCAAATTTGACGAGTCAGTAAAACTCTTATCACAACTTTTACACTGGTGTGGCTTCTTACCCTCATGAATTAAATTATGTCTCCTTAAATTTGACAACACAGCAAAGCCTTTATCACATATTTTACACTGGTATGGCTTCTTACCCTCATGAGTCAAATTATGTGCTTTTAAAGTTGCTGGAAAAATAAAGCTCTTATCACAACTTTGACACTGATATGGTCGCTCACCCTCATGAGTCAAATTATGTGCTTTTAAAGTTTCTAAAAGAGTAAAGCTCCTATCACAAGTTTTACATTGGTATTGCTTCTTACCCTCATGAATCAAATTATGTCTTTTCAAATTTGATAACCGAGAAAAGCTCTTATCACAAGTTTTACATTGGTGTGCCTTTGTACCCTCATGAATTAAATTATGCTTTTTCACATCTCCTAACCGAGTAAAGCTCTTGCCACAAATGTTACACTGGTGTGGTTTCGTACATGTATGAATCAAACTATGTGTTTTCAAATCTGCTAACCGAGTAAAGCTCCTGTCACAAGTTTTACAATGGTGTGGTTTCGTACCTTCATGAATCATATTATGCAGTTTCAACTGTGATGGAAAACTAAAAGCCTTTGTGCAAATGTTACACTTGTGTAGCTTTTCATACTTATAAATCGAACCCTTTTGTTCCAAATATAAATGCCCTGAGCACTTTTGCCCTTCACTACATTCACAGGATTCTTCTAAGAGAACATGCTCTCCAGTTGACAATTTTGTGATATCACTTTTATGAATTTCACATTCAAGGTCATCCTTTACAGTACAGAACCTTGTCTCTATTGCTGAGGCTTCAACAGAGGACAATGATGATTTATCACTGCTAGCACCTGAAACTGCTTCCATGCATAACCTGAAATATTGAATTTAGCATCATTATGTACAAAACTCAGATAATTAAGTCCGAAAACAAAATATCTGTTTGATAACAGGAACATGCTCAAAAATAAGGGAGTACTTTAGCTATAATCACTTCCTGTAAAGTAACTATTTTGTTCATTATATCTCAATTAACTTTGTTAATCACAATATTAGTAGATAATTAAATATTTCAAATAAACATTTTACTGATTTTAAAATAGTATGATGTATGTGGCACTACAAGTAATATTTGTTACATGCACTGAGAAGTACAACATCCATGTTTGATTTAAGAGCAACTATCCAAAGTTAACAAGAAAATTAGTATATTTATAACCAAGCGGTTATCAACAAGCCAGCAGTCAATACACTGGATGGAATCTTTCTCATGATAAAATGTGATACGGTTTCTAAGACACCACGAGATAGAAATGCACGAAAAACAAGCACTTCTCAAAGTTAAAAAGTATGAGGGATTTCAAATCAAAGAAAAGCCTCAGAAATAATGTTAACAAAATGTACTTTGCATTTGTGTGCTTTATAAGTTTTACATCTTATATGTAACCTTTTTATCTTATGGTTTAACTGTAAAGGTTGACACACTCTGGCCACCACGAATGGAACAGAATACAATGGAAACTTGTAACCGTCAGTCCTCCATGGAAGTGTAAGCGCTCACTCAGAATACTCTGACAGGAAAATTTAGTTGGCATCAAATATGGAAGAATAGACAGCAAAAGCTGCAGCTTCTTGGATGGGGATGTTGTAATATTAGGTTTTAGCAATTGAAGAGAAGTGGAAAGACGGGTGGATTTACAGCATAAACCAGAAAACGGATTAGAATGGTGAATTTATTAGTAGTAATCTCTTTCCAGACTTATGAGAAGACCCTAGGAAAGCTTTTCACTAGTTGTGATAGTTGGCACCTGCAGCAACATACAATCAATATTAATTTACCATCCATTGTCATAGGTGCCTGGCTTTTTTTATATGCGTATGTGATAAGGCTAGAATTTTTATAATATCAACATGCAGAATATGTACATATTTACAGAACAATATTAGGTGAAATATGTACTATTACATAAAAAGCTTTAAAATATGAAATATTTATCTAATTTAAGTTTTATATAAATGTATGAAACACTATATTACTTCAAGATTCCTATTTTATTAATTATATTTTTGCAAAATGAAGTTTGATGAATAAATAAATTAATTAAGCATGTTCCTATTATAGCAAACTTAAATTCTATTGCTATGAAGATTCACAATTTTGATTTTAGTCACTGTTTCAAATACCTGTCCACAAAATATCAGGTCCCCCTCCCAGCCACTAAAACACAGAAAGCTTATGTACGTACATACTTTTTTTCTGTACAAAGATACTTGGATAATTCACAAACTGAAAAATCTGTCCATCAATAACTAGGAGTTCACTGTATTTCAATTGCAAAAAAATATTTTTTACAGTATGAGGGAGAATGTCATTTTACATAAACAAGACATGAAAAAAATGTAACTGCTTAAATATGTCATATGTAAAACATGTCACTATGCTCAAAGATATAAAATATATAACATATATACATATATAACTGCCATTCTGGCAGTTTGTCCCAATAGCTCAGTGGTTAGAGCGTCCGCCCGGCAAGCGGAAGGTCTGTGGTTCAAATCCCAGTTGTGGCATTGAATTTTTAAGTTCCAGTTCTACCTCTTAAACTTTGCCCACACACGGCTTGTGTGTTTGAAAACACCAACAGTAAGTTTGTTGGCATAAATAAATAATAATTACCATGTGAAGGTTATTTAATCCTGGGATATAAAGTACTTGCAATAGTAAGTCACCATTGGGGTAATTGTCTCTGATGTGAGACTGCCTTTGTGGTTTACCAGGAGAAATACGAACTGGCTTGAGAATTTAGTGCCATTCTGGCAGTTTGTCACAATAGCTCAGTGGTTAGAGCGTCCGCCCGGCAAGCGGAAGGTCTGTGGTTCAAATCCCAGTTGTGGCATTGAATTTTTAAGTTCCAGTTCTACCTCTTAAACTTTGCCCACACACGGCTTGTGTGTTTAAAAACACCAACAGTAAGTTTGTTGGCATAAATAAAGAATAATTACCATGTGAAGGTTATTTAATCCTGGGATATAAAGTACTTGCAATAGTAAGTCACCATTGGGGTAATTGTCTCTGATGTGAGACTACCTTTGTGGTTTACCAGGAGAAATACGAACTGGCTTGAGAATTTAGTGCCATTCTGGCAGTTTGTCACAATAGCTCAGTGGTTAGAGCGTCCGCCCGGCAAGCGGAAGGTCTGTGGTTCAAATCCCAGTTGTGGCATTGAATTTTTAAGTTCCAGTTCTACCTCTTAAACTTTGCCCACACACGGCTTGTGTGTTTAAAAACACCAACAGTAAGTTTGTTGGCATAAATAAATATAACAATAACTTCATTATATGATGGCTAAGGAGCTAAGGTTCTAATTCATTGAGATTATTAATTTTAGTTATGCACAAGCAAAGCACAAGAATATGTATTTACCTACATCCTAGCTCTAGAGAAAAGCAGCATGTTGAGGGAGCCAAATGCATGTATAGTCTAACAATTATTGTTTATGAAAGCCACCCAACACTGGCATAAACTTCTGTGAGGGTCGTAAGACAGGCATCCTTCTTGGAAGGACCGGAAAGAAAATGCTACTGATCAGACCAGTGTGCATTTGACCATTTAATAACATGAGTACAACCCCGGCAGAAATGTTCTGCTTCATTCTGTTCCACTTACAATGCAACAACCTTAATACACTTTCTTAATTCAGAATAAAGAGGTCGTCACAGAAAAAGAATAATAACACAAACTTTATCATTAGCCAAAGGAATCTATTAAACATAGAAATGTTTAAATCAAAACTGTCAAGAAACACTTTGAAGATTATAAAAAGTACAAATTTTCCATGTAAGGGAAGGGAGGAAAATTTCCTTCAAAATATTTATGTCAATCTTTGAAACATGAACTTGTACACTAAGTTTGGAATTTATCTAAATTAATTTTTGAGTAAATGTGTCTACATCAATACTTTATGCCATTTTTCAGAAGGGGAAGAACTCACATGACTGACAGTGGGACAACTAAAAACTTCCCACTTCTTCTTTCTTTGAGATAGAAACAAAAATCTGCTAATTCATGGGGAAGTGTACTTTGAACGCAGAAGACTATAAGTGGTTTACTATTTTTGTAACTTTTCATTAGTTCAATAAACTGAGAAAGGATGGAAATCTTTAAGTGCAACATTTACATGACTTTAGTATCTATTGTTTACTACTACCTCTCTTCTAGTACCTACTGGTAAAATGCTTATCTTCCCATTGACTAATCCAGATAAACCTCAACAAAAAGGTTTGATTACACATTTAACTGTAAGTAAAAGGAGAATATATGATGCTGAAATAATAGTCGATTCAATTACTGGGCCACTATTTTCTGTACTTGATTATTACAATTCCCTTCACATGTTCCAACAAGCGAAATATTGAAATCAACACTAAATAAAAAGTTCACTGGACAAAAAAATTAGTCACCCCTAGTCAATTCAACATTAACAACATATAACACCACCTCTGGACCTGATAACTGCCTAGATTGGGTTAGGAAGTGTTCTGCAAGTATGATACATCCAGCTGACACCACTCACGTATGAGTTACTTATGCAAATCCACCAAATTGTGGGGATACTGATTTCGGTGTTTCACCTGCTGTTCCAACATATCCACATATTTTTGAATGGGTTTAAGTCAAGTGAGTTTGCAGCCCAATCGAAATGTGATAGGTGTGTGTTACTCAAACTAGTCCAACATTCTTCTAGCCTGATGAATCCTGCAGTTGTCAGCTTGAAATATAGAGGAGGCAACAGCACAATCATCATGGAGATATTGACTAAATGGCAACACCTGCTTGTCCAGAATGTTCAAATAAACCTGCTGGTTCATCCTACTGGTCACCTTATGGAGCAATCCAAAGTAAGAAAAACACCAAGAAATCACTGACCCACTTCCAGCTTAAACCTGACCCTGTACACAATCCAGATGAAATGCTTCATGTGGCCAGCGGTGCACCAGACGATGTATGTAATTCAAATAGGCCAGTGGTGCACCAGATGATGTGTGTAATTCAAATAGAGGCAAAAACATGATTCATCGGACCACATGACATTCCATCAGTCAGCCACTGCCCACATTTGGTTATTTTTAGCCACTGAAGTCACACTGCTTTGTGTCTCTGGAAGCAAGGGCCTCCTTTGAGGCGTTTGACTCCAAATGTTCATGGAATGTAGTTCCCACCACCATGCCCTCTAGCTAACAGGAAGAGCATCCAATGCAGACATAATCAAACACCTGGTCCCACCATATATGCTACATCCAGAGTAAATGATATAAAATCTCTTTAAGTAATTATAAACAAAACACTTTGCAATATTGTGTTGAAAACGACTAATATTGAGGCCTGAAAGTGTGTATGGTGACCGATGGGAAGACTGAGATGAAATTACATTAGAAGCATACATTGGTGTAAAATTGTTAGCTGGTGTTTATAAATCATAAGGTGAATCGCCAAGAAGCTAGTGGGATCTGAAATCCAGTAGAGCCATTTTTCCTGCTACAATGTCACTAAAAATGTTCTTTTGCACATCTTGAGTGTTATGTTTTGATGACAATTCTGGTCGACAGGCACGAAGCGCAAATGACAAATTAGCACCTATAAGAGACTTATGGAACCAGTGGGTGGAAATACTTGCAAATTATACAATCCTGGATCAAATGTAACTGTTGATGAGCAACTGGTGGGTTTCAGAGGTTGCTGTCCCTTCAAATATGCCAAATAAACCCGACAAATGTGAAATAAAGATTTGGATACTGCGCAACAGTGCTTCTTCATATGTTCTAAAAGCACAAATTTACACAGCGAAACCACCAAGCATGGCACTTTCGAAAAACCGAAGTGTGCATATTGTTATGGATCTGACTTATGAGGTAAGAGGACACAATGTTAAATGTGAGAATTTTTTACATCTATATTTTGGGTCAAGCACTTCTCGAAAGGTAAATTATACTTTTGGGGTCAATGAGAAAAAAACAAGACAGAGCTTTCCAATTTATCAAGCAAGGAAGAGGTCCACAGTTCAAAGTTCAGTTTCACAAAATATACCACAAATGTATCCTACATTCCAAAGAATAATAAAAATATATGCATATATATGAAAGTTTCTCTTTCTGTGTTTCGATCCATACCAAAGTTATGTTACATAATAGTAATTTATCAGCATCAAACAAGAAGTGCACTTAATAACACATCAAATATTTCCTTAACACTAATTCTTAGAATTTTCTTATGCCATTATCACCCAAAGGGCCAAGAGTGTGTGCTATTTTTTTTGGAAGAACAGAAGGCTTAAAGGGAAATTTTGAGAAAACAAGAACAAAGAAACATCTTCAATGTAAGGGGGAGTTTGTGGAGGGAGGATTTTCTTGAAAATCTGTACATTATAAATCTATTTAATGCATGACTTAGACACCAAGTTTGGTATTTATCAGACATTTTATTTTTGAGGTCTCTCTACCACTCCCCCCCTCCCTCTCTCTCTCTCTCTTACTATTTTTTCTAAAAATACTTATTTTTGATTCATGGGTCTTTAAAACATATTTCCACTAAAATCTTGATATTGAATGTTTGGGTGGAGTGTAATACTTACTCTAGGTATGCAGTAGAGAAAGCAAAAGTCAGGTTTGTATTTGATTCATCCTCATATAAGACTATAAAATCCTCCACAGTATCTCTGTGGATTCAATCACACAACAAATTTCAATATGTAATTTAATGTAACAAATTACAAGGTGGGCATTGTTCTGGACAATGTGGGCATTCTTTATGTATTTTGACCTCCTGAAATCGAAAGTGATACTCAAAACATTGCAACACCCACATATTTTTCCACAAATCACATACTGTGTTCATGAAAACACCATATGAAGCTCATCACATTTCCAGCCCCCTATAAATAATACCTCTGAGCTAACTGTTCATGATTGAACGTTACAGTATTGAGTATCTGCACATTTGCTCAGTGATTCATCTGGGTATACCTACACCATAGCCTATGCAGACATTAGAGGTGCATGACAGTGATGACTCAGATACCATGCTCGAGACAGATGATACAGTCTCGCCGTCTGAAGTTAAAAAAACAATATCTGGATCCAAACCAAAAACGTCAAAAGGATGGGATAAAATCCCACCCACACTAATAAAAAAAAGTGCAAGAAGAATTGTGTGTACCTCTTGCTTACATATACAACCAGTCACAATGGGAGTTTTTCCGGAAAGAATGAAATATGCAATAATCCATCCAATTCACAAAGGAGGTGGTGATGAATTAAAAAATTACCGGCCAATCTCGGTGCTCCCATATTTCTCTATAATTCTAGAAAAAATAGTGCATTCCAGATTAATAGCTTACCTAGAAAAAGCAAACGTTCTCAATAGTTCTCAGCACGGATTTAGGAAAAATCTTTCCACTAGCACAGCACTCGTGGATTTTGTAAACACAATTGCAAAAAATCTGGATGAAAAAAGACAAACTGCTGCCCTAATTTGCGATATATCCAAAGCGTTTGACTGCGTAAACCACAACATACTAATAAGTAAATTACAACAGTATGGCATACGACACGCGAACTTAGAATGGTTCAAATCCTATCTAATAGATCGTAAACAAAAAATTATATTAGAGGGAAATGCTGGCCCTATACATACAAAATGGAAGCCCATCAAAAATGGAGTCCCGCAGGGTTCAGTTCTGGGACCACTCCTTTACATAGTATATACGAACGATCTTCCAGTCACTGTTAGCAGACAACAGATACTTTATGCTGATGACACCTCCATTATTTTGAATGGTACAGATATTCAAAATTTAAAGACAAACCTTAACCAGGCTGTAAAACAATTGGAAGCATGGTTTACTTGCAACGGATTAAAACTCAATAAAACAAAAACAGAAATCCTGCAATTCAAAACCACGGCAGTGAATAATACACAAACAAATTCGTTAACTTCAGCCTCCTCAAAAGAAGTAAAACTATTAGGATTATTTATAGACGAGCGGCTCAAATGGACCAATCACTTAAACTACGTAGAAAAAAAGTTGAATATTGCCTGTTTCCACATGTCCAGCTTGGCCCAAGTTACAAACCTAAATACTAGAAAAACCATATATTTCAGTTTCTTTCACTCAATTCTCTCATATGGAATAACTATATGGGGTAATGCTACAGGTTGGGAGAGAATCTTTAAAATCCAAAAAAAAGTTATACGCATACTGACCCACTCAAGTTATAGAGTTTCTTGCAGACCACTATTCAAAACATTAGAAGTCTTGACACAACCCAGCCTATATATGTACAATCTAATTATACACGTGCACAATAACCATGACAGATATATAGCAAATCAGCACCAGCATGAACACAACACAAGGCGAAAAGGAGAAATGAAATACCCAGCGCATAGGCTTGCACTCTATGAAAAAAGTCCACAATATATGGGGTGTAAAATATACAATAAATTGCCACAAAGGATTAGGAAAATCCCAAATCCAAACCTCTTTAAAAAAACAGTCAAGAGTTTGTTTGCCAGCAAGGCATACTACTCTTACAGAATACATGGAAGATGTACTGTGACCTCAATTTTAGGTGTCTTAACAAATCATTACTGTACATTTTTTTCTCTTTTACCTTTCTTTTATATTTCTATACTCGTGTTTGTAAACATTGTACACTTATTTTAATCCTTAAAGTTGTAATTATAGTGTATTGAGTCACCAATTTACAAGCACCTGCTCACCCATGTAAGTGTAATGTGACGAATAAAGTATAAGTATAAGTACTGAGTTTGAAAGTAGCCACAAATGAGAGCCCTCTTTCGTTCACTCAGGAAGATGTAAACGATTAGTCTGTGACCTGGGGTTGACAAAGGATAAAGCAGAACTCCTATGGGTCATGACTGCATGAAAGGACATATATCAGCAGTTGGTTATGTCCATTATATTTGACAGAAAAATGGACTCAATATTCACACAATATTGATTAGGACTTCTCGGGTTACCAGCCGTGTGATGTTGATGAAGTTGCTCGAGCTTTCGGCCATCTTGACTCTGATGAAGGCCACAGAGTCAAGATGGCCGAAAGCTCGAGCAGCTTCATCATCACACGGCTGGTAACCCGAGAAGTCCTAATCAATAATCATCGCCGTGAAAGCTTCAAGTCTTACATTCACACAATAGTTCGCTCGAAATGATGTGTTAGTGTAATGCAGTGATGTACAAGGTTTGATGGTTCAGATGAATATCCTGTATGCACCAGGTGACTAGACATGTTTAAAAGAAATGTGTTCTAAATGAAACGTGAAGGCAGCTCTGCTGCACAATGGTAACATGTTTGTCTCAGTACCTGTCAGCCATTCTGTACAGCTGAAGCATATGACAACATTAAAGCGCTTCTTACTACCATTTACTATGGTGATCACAACTGGATGGCATATGGTGATTTGTATTGGGTATGATTCTAGGACAATACTGGACAATAATCAGGTATGCCAAGTTGCCCTGTTTCATTTGTAAATGGGACAGCTGGGTTTGTGACAAACACTGGGAGCAAAAACAGTGGCCCCAAATGTTGGAATTGAGCCCAGGGGGCAAAAGTATCAAGTATCATCCAGTGGAACGATAAATACTCTTGCCACCTCTGCACATCAAACTTGGCATAATGAAGCAGTTTGTCAAGGCATTACCTAAGTGTGGCACCTGTTTCAAATATCTATGTCACAATTTCCCCAACTTGTCCTATGCGAAGCTAAAAGAGGGTATGTTCACTATTCAGAAATTAATGCTAGGTGAAGATTTCCTTCATTCAATGAATGCTGTGGAGCAGGAAGTCTGGACTATCTTAAACTGTGTGGTTCAAAACTTCATGGGAAACAATTGTAGTCCAGAGTATGGTAGAGTGCCACTAATCCAAACTAACTGGGACCGAACTCTGTTTATATTAGTAAAAATTTGGATCAGGTGGAATTTCGTTAAATCGACAACATATTCTTAAGTATTAAAATAATTGAAAGTAGGAAATTAGTACAGTATGCTGTAATTTATTTTACAACTACATTCTGAAGCTCAAAAACCATTTACTATAATGTTTTTATATGCACTGTTGGCATCTACCTAGAACAAGTAGCCTGGTGAAAGTCGGAATACAAGTTGGCGAAACATAGCTCTTCAAGTCGTTTCAGTGTGTTGCGTAAAAAGATCACTGACTTCACTTCTTAAGTGTTGATATGCTTTCTCATTACCGTAAAAAAACTGCATTAAAGCTTTGTTATGCACATTATTAGTAGGTCTAGGCCTTCCATGTTTTTGTATATAAGATAGCCGACAGATTCACTGTTTACTCCTGTAGCATTTGTTTCATGTTTTTCTGTGCTAATACATTTACGTTTTTACTTGGAAAAACTAGTTTAATCTTAATCTTTACTCTTCCCTGTTTTAAAATTCAAAACATATTTGGAAGACATATTTTCCTAGCCCTGTTTGGATTAGGCAGATTTTCGGATTAGCGGGGTTCAGATTGGCGGGACTCTACTGTATATTGACATAGTTGAGAACACACTGAAGAAATTCAAAATGCTGGGATGATCAAGGAATTTGAAGTTGTGTTTTTTAAATTTACACCTAGACTTTTTCCCCCAAACCAGGGCACTGTGAGGAACAGGGTGAAAGATTCCATCATATCAAGGATATGGAACGATGATACCAGGGAACTAGGGATTTTCGGATGGTGAGCAAACTGCTGGATGGTTCACTGTGAGCACATGGATATACCCCATAAGAGGAAAAGTAGGGACCATGCCATGACAACTAAGAAAGCATGTAATGAATGATCTTAGTGCATGTTTTGTACCACGTTCTCTGTGTACATCTGTTCACTATGTGTATATTTCAATGTTGTTTGAAACTATATTCTACTTCTGCATGTTTTGTGTGCCATATATATGTGCACTACTGCTGTATGTGATATCACCATTGATGAATGTGCGATTTGTGCACAAGCTGTGGGTGATACTATGTTTTAAGTATCATTTCTGAATTCCGGTGATCAAAATATATAAAGAATCCTACATTTTTTAAAAAACTTTTTTCACAGTTGCACTATGTTATTATATTATTATTTCTACCAATACAAGAACATATGACATCTGCTACAACATAATATGATGGTTATACAAGAATTAAAAGTAAACATAACACAAGATGCAGAAGGCTTGTAATTGACAAGTCAAGTCTTACCTTGAAGATTTTACCGGAAGGAAGTCTCCATCCTGCAACAAAATAATTCAAATGTAGTTTTACACAAACATTCAGAGTTAGTTAAAGATCCTGCATAACATGGTCAGGAGATACATGGAAACAAACATTTCATATTTTATCATGTAATAGGTAATAAGAAAACCAAGCAATGGAGACAGTATTGTGATGTCAAGTGCGGGTCACAACAAAGGATGGTTGGGGCTAAGCTACTTCACACCACATATTAGGCCAGTGAGCAAACAAAGGCGCTCAAGGTCAGGTTGCCTGGTGTGACTAACAATGGGTGTACCACATACCAAAGATGCTCAGGTCAAGCTTCCCCACACCACTCACACAAACACGTGACAACAATCTGAGTGGCAGAAGCAAAAGGAGTTTTCTCCAGACAATTAAGAGAAGTGTCCGATGCCGGCTTCTTTGAAGAAGTTCCAGAAAGGACTGTGTGATGTCATTCCTACTATGTAAGGAGGCGAAACAATGTGTTAGAGAGTTACATACATGAGCCAGTTAGTGTGTCAGTGAGTGTGATACAGTTGTGCGTATGAGTGTGGTACTATTGCAATGCAAGGTACGTCATGTCAAAGTGAAGAAGTTTTGATGAGCATCAAGTGAATGTATCGTATAAAGTTAGTATATGGGAGACAGAGAAAGTGAAGAAAGACAATGAAAGGACTGAGTCAATGTTGCGAGTAAATAATTGTGAGTTGCAATATTACAAAAGTCTGTAGGCTGTGTTAACGACAAGAAGAGAACTGTGTATTTGTGCAAAAGTTTAGAAGACCAAGTGATGCAACAATAACTGGACTGGATTTTCTCGCTTTTGCTACAGTATTTAATCATTTGGCTCAGAGAACACTGAACTGGCAAAAGGAATGTTTATGAAATCAAAATATATGATTCAATTAGTCAAGTACTTAGGAGGATTAAAACAGAAATGCTTGACACACATGGGGAGACAGATGCAAGGCAGGGAAAAGTAATGAACTAGTTTCACTTACACCAATAACCTGAGAGTCAAGATATGTAAAATGTATATAAACAGGAGTCTTCGAATCTTTTTTTATGCCAACTTACTGCTGTTGTTTTTAAACACATAAGCTGTGCGTGGGCAATGTTTGAGAGATGGAATCAGGACTGAAAAATTCAATGCCATAGTTGGGATTTGAAGCATGGATCTTCTGCTTCACACACAGCTGCTCTAATCACTAAATTACCATGGCCAACTTGCCAGTACAACATTCAATTCCCCAACTGATTCGTACTTAAGTACAACAGATAAGTATGAATCAGTTGGAGAATTTAATATCACACTGGAAGGTTGACCAGGGTAGCGTAGTGGTTAGAGCAGCCGTACATGAAGCAGAAGATCCATGGTTCAAATCCTGGCTATAGCATTCAATTTTTCAGTCCTGGTAGCTATCTACACATTTTTTTTGAAGTCTTTGTGAATGTGTTATAGTGTGGTTACACACACACATGCATGCCCACAACCCACAGCCATATACACACTCTCTCTCCCTATAATGTTTGGTATCCAGGGTCTATATATATATTGCTGTAACACACTTCCTGGGGTGATTCCTATGTATAACAAAAGTAAAATGTTCTATGAACATATTGTTACTGAGTTACAGATTAAAACAGCATAGAAAGTATAGTGACTACAAGTAGAAGATGATGAACGTGTCCTGTCTGACAATGAGTTGGTAGTGAGGTACCCTTCACACTCTGCATTCACAATATGCACATGGTCAAAGGTGTCAACTGCATGTGGTATACAGGAGACATGTGCAGTAGCAGGGAATGTAAACACAGTGTATTATCAAACCATGAACAAGGTGATATGTAGGGTCGTGCACATGGCAATGAGCACTTTATATCAGGAGCAGTTTCCTAACACACAGGAACTATCTAATCAGACATTTGCCCTTAAGTGTGAGAATTTCAAGTGTGCGTGTGTGTGGAACTCGAGAAAGGTCTGTGTCATGTCATCCCCAGAATATAAGGAGGCCACAGAGTGAGTTTTTAGACTTTCAGTTACAGATACGAGTTCAGGCAGTGAGTACAGGACAGCTGTGCATTGTAAGAAGATTCAAATAGTGTCATAATTGATAACATCATAACCAGTACACAAAAGACAGGCAAAGTGAAGAAAGACACTTAAACGACTGAGCAAGCATAAATAAAAATTGTGAGTTGTGATAGCCCAAAATACTGCAGACTGTGTTAATAATGAGAAGAAAACTGTGTTATATGCAGTAAAATTTTAGAAGATAATAAAGTGATCGAAAAGTAACCATACTGATTTTGTCATTTTGTCACAATGGTGTCAGAAGTGCAACATGAATGCCACGATGGAGGCAATGCTTGAAAAACTGTTGGCTAGTATGGCAGAAATGAAGATGGAAATGGAATCCAGAATGACAAGATAGACACAAAAATGGAAAACGTAAACTCTGGAATGGAAGAAATTAAGACAGATATAAATAATAAATTCTGGAACGGAAGAAATAAACACAGAAATGAATAACGTAAACTCCAGAGTGGAAGAAATGAAATTTGGAGCGGATAACATGGAAAATGAACTAACAACAGCGAACTCCATGATGGAAGAAATTAAAATTAAAATCAAGTACATAAAGGAAGAAGTGATGACAGAAATGAATTTCGGATAGGAAAAGACGAAGACAGAAAACCGATTTGAGAATCACTGTCTGACTGCAGCTTATCACAGCCAGCTCAAACCAAGGCTCCAACAGCTAGGAGAGATGCTGCAGCAGTTCGCCCTGGCCATTTAACTGGTGAACAAGCCTTTGGTGAACCTCCAGGCCACATGTGTCCCAAGAAGCTGCTCACTTCTTCATTGATGGGGTGCCCAACACCAAGATATTCGGGACCTGATGCTTAGTGACTACAAGACCACCCTTGATGCACTGATGGCCGAAGTGAGGATAGAGGTGCCCAAGGTAACAACCACCCTGACCTTGTAGACCAGAAACATTAGATACAACAGGGATGGTGGAACCACCCACAGATGACAATGCATATCTTTCAGTGGTGTGTGCTGGGGGAGTAGCCAGCAAGGACATATGATGGACTGTCCACACACAGTCAATGAGCAAAAGGAAAATGAGTTATTACTGGCCTGACAAGGGGCACATCAGGGCTACCCCTCGAGTGACACTGCAAAACTTGTGCAAAAGAATGGAAGACAGCCTCATCGCGGATGGGTGGATATGGGGAAGCATTACCAGATACTGGTAGACATAGGTGCAGCCATGACCATGATCAGACTAGGAAGTCAGAGTGGCCTTACCAGATATACGGCATTGGGAGCATAGACATAGGCATCCTTGTCTATGGAGGAGGCCTGGCTGGAGTTGACTTAAGGGCGGAGCATTGTAAGTTTGTGGATGATCATTGCAAGGGTGGCCAAGGAAATGATACTGGAACTGGACACTCTCAGTAACCACGACACGATCATCAACATAGGTAGGAGGGTCTTGCAACTCCGACAAGATAGATGATGTTTCAGAGCTCAAACAAGCAGCCAGAAATGTGCATGGTGACCCTGATGGAGAACGTGGTAGTACCCATGAAAAGTGACGTGGTAATTCAGGTGCACCTGTAGGGGAAGCCATCAAGGAATGTGGTACTTTACTGGAAGACATCCTTGAATAGATGATGTATTGCCAGGGCCTTGTTGCCTTGCTGGAAAGAAGTGCCTGTGAGGCTGCTAAATCCTTTACACAGTAATCAGGATATATAAGCTGGGACAGAGCTGGGGAAATGCAAGCTCGCTGTGAGTATGACATTGTGTGGTGGGCCTGTGGGACCAGCCCTGTCACGGGACCTGGGGCCTCAGCTGAAAGACTTGGTGAAGACGGCAGCCAATCATCTGACCAGAAAGCAACTGGAAAGAGTCCAACATCTACTTGGATGTTATCAGTCAGTCTTCAGCCAAGAGAACAGTAATTACAGGCACCAACTGAGTGCTCCACCACATCGACACCATATATGCCTGACCTATCCAGTAAGCAGGGCAAAGCAGGCAGAGGTATGGGACATGTTTCAGGACATAAGATCTAGGGGAATCTTTGATAAGTCTGACAGTCCTGTCTGACAGTCCCTGTAGTGCTGGTGAAGAATAACGGCAAGCTTCCTTCTGTGTGGATAACCGGAAGCTGAATGCTGTCACCTGAAAGGACTGCTTTCCCTTATCCTGGATTGACAACACTTTGGATAATCTTGCTGGTGCCCAGTGGTTCTCAACGTTAGACTTGAAATTGGCGTACTGAGAGGTGGCTCTAAACCACAGGGACAAGGAGAAGACAGCATTCTCCACAGGCCAAGGGCTCTGGCGATTCCCAGTTATGCCTTTAGGTCTCTGTAATGTGCCATTAGAGGCGTGCTATCCCAGATCCTAGGCACACAAGAGTGAGTGATAGTCTACTACAGTATGCTCTACAATGCTGAGAAGAACTATCACCGGGCATGAGCTCCGGACAGTAGTAAAATCACTGAAGCATTTCCATAAGTACTTGTACAGTCGGCCTTTCCATCTGAGGACTGACCACTCTCCCCTCACCTGGCTGTGAGCTTCAAGAACCTAGAGGGCCAGACAGCCTCTTTGGTCCTAAGGCTCCAGGATTAAAACTTCACCTCAGAAGAACAGAAAGGAAGGAGCCACTCTAATGCTGATGCCTTTTCAAGAAGACCTTTCCTGGAGGGGCATGGCCACTGCAATAGGGTGGAAGAGGCATGCCATAACTATCCATGATAGTGACCAAGCGGTGCCTGCAGATGGATGGGATAGTGCAGCCCTGAAGAGGGAGCAGCTGGTGGACACCCATTTAGGGTCCCTCCTCCAAGGAGTGGAAGCAGAAACCTGGCCAAGCTGGGAGGACGTTGCACCCAGGAGCATAGAGTATAAGTCCTACTGGGCCCCATGGGACTCACTGAGGATCAAGGATGACATGCTGTACAGGATCTGGGATGGAATGACCCGGGGAGATCAACTGGTACTTCCTCAGAGTAAGGTTATGAAGATCCCGGAGAAGGTACATTCGGGTTCATCTGGAGAGCATCTTGGACCCAACTGCATGATCAACCAGTTGTAACAGAGGTACTATTGGTCCAGGCTAAAGGCAGATGCTGAGGGGTGGTGCAATGTCATGTGTGTGACAAGTCACAGACCAGAAGCCAGGATCGCACACAACAGTATAAGGTGGGAGTACCATTCAAACGCATCGCCATTGATGTAACAGGAATATTCCATCTTCAATCAGGGAAACAAATATCTACTGGTGGTCATGGACTACTTCACTAAGTGCCCGAACCAGAAGGCCAGGACAATCATGGACTGTCTAGTGGAAGAACCGTTCTGCTGCTATGGAGTGCCACTGGCACTATACAGTGATTAGGGTAGAAACTTCTAATCCCACTTAACGAGAAGTGCTAGTGACTCAGAGTGCATAAGACACGTATGACACCTCTCCACCAATTGTCAGACAGCATGGTTGGACAGTATCTAAAGATCAAGGAACATCAGAAGAAGGTCGTGGCCAAAAATCGGACGGACTAGGATGTCAGAGTAATGCCCTTCTTGCTGGTCTATCATTCGTCTACCCATAACACCACCGGGATGATGTCAGCTAGTTTGGTCTTCAGCCAAGAGCTGCACCTTCTGTGCGACCTAATGTTTGGAAGGCTCCCCCACCCCCTTGAAACTGTACGCCAGCAGTCAACTATGTGGAGAACCTAGAACCTTCATAATGCACAAGAGATGGCCAGTCAGCACACCCAGCAAGAGAGCAACCAAAGACCCAGCACGATCAGCAAGCCAACAGCCCAGGGTTTCAGCAGGGAGACTTGATGTGGCTATAATGCCCAACCCGCACCAAGGAGCACTGCCCCAAACTGCTAGAACCATGGAGGGATCATACTGCATAGGAAGAGCATCAGCAACATAGCCTAATGCATCCAGAGATCGTCACAGGGGAAGATGCTGGTGGTACATTTGAATCATCTGACCAACTATGACAGTGCTGGTCAGGACGAATGTTGAAGGAGCATACCACATCAGGTTCAGTACTCAACAACGGATGAATGAGACCAAGCTACTTCACACCACATCCATGCCAGTAAGCAGGCAAAGACGTTCAGGGCTGAGCTGCCTTGCATGACTGCTCTGTATATGTGACTGTCAACAATTGAGGCAGCAGAAACAAAGGGGGTGTCGAGAACATTCTTGAAAGTTCTAGCTGCGTCATTCCTGGTGTGTGTGTAACTCGAGAATGGTCCACGTGATATCATCCCCAGTATACAGAGTCGAAGGGAAGTCATTACATTAATTTAAACCAGTGATAGATCTTGGTATTTGGAGCACATTTTGTATCTTAGTTTTTGTATCTGACCATTTCCTACGGAGAAATTTTAGTTTTGTCAAAAACAAGCTGGCAACACTGCAGATTGTGTCACTTTCACTAGGTCAGTACATAAACAATTACTGCAGCATGGTGTTTCATGAACGTAAACAAATAACATGCCATGTCCTTCCATGTTTACTGTGTAGTAGTAGTGTAGGCCAATCAGAATCATTAGCTCCCAAAACATTACACCACCCTGCAAGCAATCGACCTGTTTACATCCAGAAACCAATTCAATTCCCTGACCAACCTCAACACAACATTGTTGAGTTACTTCACATCTGAAAAAGCTGCCCGGAGTATCGAACTCTTTTAAGTGATTATTTCGAAACCCTGTGTGATGTTCCACAATTACTATGAAAGCTATGTCAGAAATAAGTTCCTCTACGCATCTTACAAGTAAACTATTACCTTTGTACATTTTTGTGGAATTACGCATCCAATTTAGAACAAAAACCCTTTATTTTCCCTTCCACCCGGTATAAGGAAGCCAGAGGGTGAGTTTTAGAGTTACAGATACAAGTCGGTCAGTGTGTCAGTGAATGCAAGACAGCTGTGTGTCATAAAAAGATTCGACAAGCATTTCGAGTGATTACATTGTCATAAATAGTGCATAAGAGACAGAGGAAGTGAAGAAAGACACTAAAAGGACTGTGCAGGGTTATCAGAAATAAAAACTGAGTTGTGATACCCCAAAAGACCAGACTGTTGATGAGAAGAAAACAGTGTATTTGTGATCAAATTTTAGAAGATAATAAAGTGATAGAAAAGTAACCAGACTGATTTTCCTTTTGTCACAATATAATTCTAATGTTTTATCAATATTACAAAAATAGTCTTGAAGATTTTTACAAAGCTTACCTTAACATCATCACAAACAGATGAAGCTTCTGTTTCCAGCCAACAAGGTTCTCCTTTAATTTCTATTATTTCTATTTTGTCATCTATTTCATAACCAAAATTGTATTGCTCTGCCTTCATTACAGGATCCTCTGGAACAAATTCTCCCTTGTTCTGTGAAGTGAAGTCTGAAATTAGAGTCTCTTCCTTAATTTCTGTTTTACTACATATCTCCAAGTTGTTACTGCATGGGGCAGTTTCGGTTTTAATCTGCTTTATGGGAGTCTCTGTAGTCTCTGATTTAATTTCTGTTTGAACTGATATGTCACAATCATTGCCCAGAAGCACATTATCACTGTTTCTCTTCATTGTAACAACCTCATGAAGGAACTCTGTCTCATTCTGTGAAGCTACATCGTCTGAGAGAGAATCCTCTTGTTTGATTTCTATTTTGGGATCCATTTTACAACTGTTACTGAATCTGATGTTGCTGTTCTTAACTTCAGTAACAGGCCTGAGGACAAAGAAACATGTATACCATAAAATATGTATAACTTTTACCATTAGCTTCTATGAATCCACCAGTTATTGTGTAACCCAGGCTACACCCTTCCACTGTTCTCTCACAAATAAACATACTTCTTGGAAAGTCCAGACTTGAGAAATTCAGTAGCTTGTACAGGACATGAATCATCAGACCTTCTCGTCTGTTTAAAAGAATATGGATAATCATCAAACCAACCTCAGATATTTGATATACCTCTTGAACAACTTGTGATGTTTGCAACTATTGGGTTATTTTATGTTTTGATAACTGTTCCTCAATACTAGTTGTATGCAGCAAATAAGTTGAACAATTAACTGTTATAGTGGTTAACTTTAAAGCTCCTGCAACATTACTGATCACCCTTGAGGTACAATATCCCCGTATTTGTTACCTTTAAGGTTTACTGCAATAGGTGAAACAAACGAGAAGTTCTAATTCTTATACAGGCATTTTGTCATTTCAGGTCAAGCAGACTGAGAGCAATAAACTTCATGGTTTAAGTCCTGGCAACAGATACAATTTTTCCAGTCTGATGCAACTCGCCTGCTTAGTCCCTGCACATTAGTCATAACTAACAATTCTCATACGCATGTATCAAGACAGAATATCTCCCATATTGAGTTTACAGAACATTATTATCCACACAAATAATGCCTTGGTGTAAAGACAATCAAGTCAATGCTAAATACATAGCAGAGATATGCCATTGTGTGTCTCTGGTTATTTTGTGAATTAAAGATTCTAAAAATATCTTGGCTATCTGGTTTTTGTTGCGTCAATTTGGATAAAACTGATGTTTTTATCATCTTGTCGAGGACATCTTCAAATTGTTCACCCCATCCACACACTGACTTTTTTTTCCTTCGAAACATACCTTTTACATGCAGAAATTATAATAACGTATATTTTCAATGAAATCTCGATGTCAAATTTTTTTTAAATTTATTTATTCAGGGGAGCTCATAACGTGTATTTCCACCTGAATGCCAGTCATACGTTGCGATACGTATTTAAGGTGTTGAATAACAGCTTTAATACTAACATATCACTACCCAAATTACTAATACACGCTTATATACATGATTGCTGAACTATATACGTTTATGCAACGTTGGTGCTACTGCCATTGCATGCAAGGCTTGCTATCTGGCTTTGTATCTTTGGTTGGTAATAACCCCTCCATCGCTTCGACTAGCTGATCCACACATGCGCCAATACTTCGTTGTTTTGCATACACGCCCAGGTACAAACGACCTACACTTACCGGAATCTTTAATTGCTGATGCAGCTTTTTGGATATAAACACACTTGCATCGTCTTCAAAGAGCATGGCTATTCACTCTAATATTATACAACAGGTCATTTATAAATATCAAAAACAGCAAAGGCCCAAGTATAGAAACCTGTGGGGTTATCCTACATAACACCAGCCAGCCTCAGCTCCTTTAGTTATCCCATATAACCTGGTGCTTCACCAGAACCAGTCAAGATGCAGTTCCTTAGTTTTGTGATTTTAATTATTATTTCTTGTTTCATGGTGGCAATATAACTTTGCTCAAGAGATTGAGGATGTTGGTGACAGGATTTTTTTAAAATTACATTAGGTAAATATTTACAAATTGGGCAGCTAACCATCTCTGTCGCGACTTAGGCCGGTTTTGCACTCCGGGACAAGCGTGGGAACAACGGTATTTTGGGTAGGGACTGTCATAAACAAAAACGAATTCGTACATTCTTGTATTTTCCCATTTTTTTCTTCCTCATTTCTTCTTACTTCTCCATATCTTGTCACTCCTTACTCTTATACATATATCTGAGACTATTCTACATTTACTATTATTTGCAGCGGCAGGTCTAGAGTTGTGTGTTTCGCTTTTAATCATACTCGATATTGTTTTACTCTTCTTTGAAAAGTTAAGAATCCGTGCATCAAAATAATGTTTCTGTGCAGACCAGTATTATATAACATAAGAGAAGGAGCTGAGGTTTCTGGGTTCTAATTGTCGAGGAAGATTTAAACCAATTTATAGAGATCTCACTGAAACCATAAAATTTGGACTTCTGCAGTAAGCGTTGTCACAATGACTGTTTTAAGCATTTTGAGAATGTGTCAAATTGGACCAGTATATAAAAGAATGTCCGCTATATTAAGGTTCTTACCTTAATAATTGTTTCTGGAGTAGACGTTGTCACTTGGAATACTGAAATCCGCCATATTTACCTGGTTTTCTTTAGCACGTCAAAACTTCAAACGACGGAACCATTTAACTACGCCATATGCACCATATTGCGCATGCGCGACTGGAAATGCCCACATAGCATCGCAAAATAGGAAGCTCTAATAAGTATTGTAAACTATACCCCACAGATTATACTATACCCTAAGAAAAGACACGTTATATTTGTTAATTCTTGTACTGCTCCCTCTTCAATTGTAAGCTTGTTTTCTGAAAAAGTTTTATTCCTAGTTTTTAAATTCACAACACTATCGATTTACTAAGACAAAAAACAAGACGTAACTACTGTACACATAGAAATGTGAATCATGTCTTTTGTTCTTCTGCTTTCCTAAATTCGGCGTGGCCGATTCCGATAATCATGGAGCCAAAACGACCAAATCCATGTCTAATGTCGTAGAACAGTATCTAATGCGCAACAGTATGCAAATCGCGTAGTTTCACCGCATGAATTTGCTGCTAAAGAATACTCAAATAAGGCAGGTGCGTGGGATTCCAAAGTGGTAACGTCTACTGCACAATAATTTCTTAGATAATATAATATTACTAACTTTTATTACAGTTTCTTTTGACCGTACTGATGACGTACTCTTTCTACTTATGGACTCGATGTGCGTTGTAAATTTGTAAAATATGTGTCGTTTGTAAGCCCCGTTTCAGGAGTCCACTACTATATCCGCTGTGCTAAGTGCTTAAACCTGAATGGATGAGTTCAGGTTTTCAGGGCATAGTGATCCATATGAAACCACTAGGTACTGAAATTGTTATATTTAACCCTGGATTTGGCTTAAATTAGTGTCGTTTGTGAGAGATTCACTGTGAATGTTGTGGTTCAACATTAGGGTGTTCTGTGGTTCAACATATTGTAGTGTTCTGTGATATTGTACACGGCAAGGTCGGGTTGATTATCGTCACAGATTATGGTTATCGTTAATATTGGCGATGTTTCTACCAGCAGCGAGGGCGTGGTCTAGACTACTGTTGCCAACTATACATCTGTGAAATCCGCAGTTAAATCAATATATCGCCAAGTCTTTTGTATCAAAATGTCGCCGATCATGAAATATGCAATAGAACTAAAGTGGGAACGTCTCTCTAAAAAAATAGCTTAGAGCGAAAATTGCACGTATAAGAAAAATCCTCTACCTTGCAAAGAATGCACCATCATGACTAACTCGCGCAATGTTTTACATCGGGGAAGTACCACTGGAATACACCAGTGTTTTCTACTGAACAGTACTAATATTTATTAAAAATGAAAACAAGAGAAGGAAAGCAAAATATGAAAAGATTTCTACCGCATACTTATTATTATTTATCATCACCATCATTATCATCAATCACCGCCACCACCACCGTCATCGTCATCGTTATCGTTGTTCTTGTTATTATTATTGTTGTACGTAATGCATTTAGTCACTGGTAAACAACATTTTCACATTTACTTAAATACTGTGTCCGTAACTATCGCTTGCTTATGAAAAAGTCATTTTCACTTAACTTGAAAAATTGGTAATCTTCTGTCTTAAAGAACTAAACCTGCCAATTTTGTAGCACTCCCCCTGCCAAGTCACTTAAGCACTTCCAGTTTTTCTTTTAATGTACAGGAACTATGTTTTTGTGTGTTTGACATAGTGCACGATATAACACAAACAAGTGCCTGTCCTGTATTAATTTATGAGCAAAAGGCTTAAGTTACTGTAGAATGACTTAATAATAGCAAAACAAACTAAACTATTCATACTGTCACTATCGCATGTGATTGGCAATGTCCACAGGTCAGAAGAATACATTGACGTTGACTACATTGTCATAATGTTGTGTGTGGTAATCACAGGATTTTCACTTCTATGTCGGTCGGTCAGTTGTTTAAGCACTGGCCTACTGATTCCAAGGTCGTGGGTTCAAATCCAGCCCAGACCAATGGTTTTCAAGTGTGCTTAAAAACAACAGCTCCATGTCAGTAGATTTATTGGCATGTAAAAGAACCCATATGGGACGAAATTTCAGCACACTGGTGACGCTGATGTAATCTTGGCAATTAAGTGTTGTTAAACAACAAAATAATTTAATTTAATTTTCCATACCATGGAAACTTCTGATTTCAAGTTTACATGGGGGAGAGTTAAAAATAATGGACAACATTTATACCTGTAAATATTAATTCACTTTGCCTTTTAGGGACTGAGTGGTAATGAGAAAGCTGATTTTCTTGCAAAAAAGGGTACCAGTGGCGTACAAAAATCTATAGTTAATCTACCATTTTATGCAGCTAAAAGATTAGTCAACTCTGAACTCAAAAAAATTATTGAAAAATATTACTATGAAAAATCAAAGAATAAAAGATGGGAACTACCAAACATTCAAACAGTAATTCCTGAGTATCCTCGAAAAACAGCAGTTCCAACCTTCAGGTTGATTACAGGACATGATTGTCTGGCAAAACATTTAAACAGAATTGGGATATATTCTTCACCACTCTGTCCTCTATGTGATCTGCAAGAGGAAATGGATCGAGACCACCTTCAAATATGCCCGGCCACTTCTAGCGCCCTTCCCATCCATCAGTGAAAAATATTGGAGAGCAAGAGGATTAATGACTTCATTGTCAGAAATCCAGCATTAGCTAACAACAACAACTTTGCCTTTTAGGCTATAAAGTGACACAAGCATATGACTAAAGTTTAGGCAATTATTTAGTTTAGTAACAACACATACAGCCTAACAAGGTGCAATGTTGACCGTCAGTTCATACGCACACTAACATGAACCTCTTCTCATATTAACTATTGAAATGAGAAAACTCAATGGGCAAGAGCCATTTTCAAGAAAATCAAAATTTTCCATGTAAAGGGTTGTTTAGGGTGAAGCAATCTTTTTCAAAATCTTTGTGTCGCATCCTTGAAAGATATTTAACTTAAATACCAACTTTGGTTTTTAACCAACTTTGTTTTTGAGTTATGCTGTCCACAGAATGACAGAAACACACAAACAGACTTTTTTCTAAAAATGCTTTTGTTTTTTATTCAGGGGGCCTCAAAACATATTTCCGGTGAAATCTTGACATCGAGTTTACTAATAGAGAAAGTAAAAATTGCTCGGATATCTTGTTGCCAGTGGTGGTCACCTCCTTGGTAGTTCTGATTATAAAACTTGGCTTTGCTAGGGTGAAAGAAGTTGCTCTCATAAGCTTACATGCCTGGAGTCAGAATTATAACTACTGCTTTCTTCTGGGCTGATAAGTGGTGGTCTGCTGGAATTTTGATGTCCAGATCTGTGGTGAACAACTTCAGTTGCATGTGTCAAGTATCAGAAGCCAGAATTTATTCATTTTGGGAACTTCCTGTTTTCTGTTATGGTTATTCAGCTGTTTGTAAATTTCTGTTGCTTCATGTTGAAATTGAGTATTATTTATGTATGCTCTTTAAGTGCTGCGGTTCTCAGCGTCCCCTTCTATATTGGGTGCGAAGAACAGCTTAATGTTGCTCAAAGGCCTCTGTATCAGGCCTAAGGTTCTTTTATGTGTCATAAATCATTGACATGGGATCACTGGCTATACTTCCCTTCCAAAGGAAGCTCAGCTAAGGATTTTTATGGTCAAAAAAATCCATCGCCCTCTGCCAGGTTTGAACCTGAGACGTGGGAAATCAGAGGCTAACATGTTACCCCTAGACCAGGAGTTGGCGAATGTACACTGGCTGAAGATGTGATGTAATACCACAGCAAGTGGCAAAGCAATACTTTGCACTGCTTCACCTTCCTTCAAACTACATATGCTCAAAGATACGCAAACAGTGGTGTAAACCACAGTGATATGACATGGCTGTTTCAAAAGCACAAAAACACAAAGGAACCTTCTAATATATGTATGTAGGTATATTAACAAAGATAAAAATGAGTTCTAACACAAAAGGTTTTATGATCTATAAGCAATGAACCATGATTTTCAACTTTTTGCAAGTCCTTTCACATGGACATTCATGCAGTAAAACCACAATTGCGAATTGAGGTTGTGAATTTATAGATAAACAAATTTTGAAATCACAATTACAAAATAAGGCTGGTTTACATTTTTACTTTCTCTTCTGGTAAGTAGAGGAAGTCCTGTATTCCACCCAAAAATTCTATGTTGAGATTTCACTGGAAATGTTTTGAGACCCCCTTGAAACCAAAAAGAGTATTTCTAGAAAAAGGTACATGTGTGTGTCTGCCTGTCAGGATGTGGACAGAATAACTCAAAAACGAAAAGTCAGTTAAAAACCATTGGTATTTGAGTTTAATGTCTTTCAAGGATGCGACACTGAAGATTTTGAAGAAAATAGCCCCACCCTAATTTTCTTGAACTTATACTTCTGTCTTCCCTACAAAATCTTTTGTACAGAATTTCACTTTTTCAGCAAGCAGTTATTCTCTCAGATTCCAGGGCAGCAATTATAGGAATTACTTCCAAGTTGTCACCAAAAAACCAAACAATTATAGAATGTTGGAAAATCCTTACCCATCTAACAGCACTTCAAAAACACCTAGTCTTCCAATGGATACCAGCTCACTGTGGACTGAGTGGTAATGAGAAAGCTGATTTTCTTGCAAAAAAGGGTACCGGCAATGTGCAGAAATTAATAGTTAATTTACCATTTTATGCAGCTGAAAGATTAGTTAACTCTGAATTCAAAAAAATTATTGAAAAATATTACTATGAAAAATCAAAGAATAAAAGATGGGAACTACCAAACATTCAAACAGTAATTCCTGAGTATCCTCGAAAAACAGCAGTTCCAACCTTCAGGTTGATTACAGGACATGATTGTCTGGCAAAACATTTAAACAGAATTGGGATATATTCTTCACCACTCTGTCCTCTATGTGATCTGCAAGAGGAAATGGATCGAGACCACCTTCAAATATGCCCGGCCACTTCTAGCACCCTTCCCATCCATCAGTGAAAAATATTGGAGAGCAAGAGGATTAATGACTTCATTGTCAGAAATCCAGCATTAGTTAACAAACATACTTCTTTATTATAGTTTCACGGGCGATCAGCCGTGTGAGGTTTGAAAATATTGAGCTTTCGACCATTCTAAACTCTATGGCCTTCGTCAGAATGAAATGACCATTATTTTTCCGCTCCCCATATATATACAATGTTAGGTGGGAGGGGGTTGCGTTGCCCTGGCCAATGAGCGGGTGACGATTTGTGATTGGGCCTGCTGTTTCGGGCTATGTTTGTCACCGGCCACAGTGTTTTCTTGAGGGTCAGTACTTGGACCAGAATCACTATAGTTGCTGTTGTGAATGTGTTTCATGGCTAACCAAAGTTGGTATTTAAGTTTAATGTCTTTCAAGCGACACGAAGATTTTGAAGAAAATAGCCTCACCCTAAACTACCCTTTACATGGAAAATTTTTAGAAAACTTTGATTTTCTTGAAAACGGCTCTATCGATTTTGATTAAAATGTCATGTGTGAGATACTTTTATGACAAATGAAATATATATCTTGAATTTTCTGGCTATAGCCCCTGTAGTCGTATTTACTCTGGACGACTTTTGCATAACTGGTAAACCGTTAAGAGATAGGCCAAATCATAAAATACAATAAAATGCTACCTATAGCATTCATATAGCTAGCTTTCTCTACCATGATAAATTGTGGTTATTCATATAGCTAGCTTTCTCTACCATGATAAATTGTGGTTATTCATATAGCTAGCTTTCTCTACCATGATAAATTGTGGTTAGTCATATGAATAGTGAATATATTAAATTAAGGAAAATTGAAGCTATTAACAGTGAAGCAACAGAATCTAAATTAATATTGCAATCTTCCTTTCATAGAAGTTTGAAAACAGTGTTGTTGTAATTAATTTAATTTAAACCTTCGAAACGCGTCCCGGAAAAATATTTTGTAAGTGTTGTTAGTGTTATTAATTAACTCACCTTTTAAATTAAATTAATATTGCAATATTAATAAGATAAGTCAAGCTTTTAGTTTCTAGTTTGTTCTTAATTTAGATAGTGAATATATATCCACTACATGTCCATTACAGGAAATGGTTTCAAATTAGGCAAGAGCACAAAAGCAAAACCCTCTTAGTCTCTGAAATCCTCTTTTATCTAATTGACTTTTAAATAACTGTTTAATCATAGTCTTACTACAAAACCTTACCTTATTGAAGCTCACATAAATGTTTTTGGACACACGGGTTGTGTGTGGGCGGTATTTGAGAGGTGGAATTGGAACTGGCAAATTCAGTGCCACAGCTGGGATTTGAACCACGGACCCTCTGTTTACCAGGCCTGTGCTCTAACCATTAAGTTGCTGTGACAACCTGGCAGAATGACATTGAATTCTCCAACCAATTTGTATTTCTCCCAGTAAACCACAAAGGCAGTCTCACATCAGAGAGAATTACCCCAATGCCAACTTACTGTCGTAAATACTTTATTTAGTTCCACTTTTACCTCTCAAACATTGCCCACACACGGCTTGTGTGTTTGAAACCAACAGTACATTTGCTGGCATAAATAAATAATAGTTATAAGTAGTTTGATAAAAATAAGTATTTCCTACTACTTCAGTACAGACTAAATAAGGATACTTGCTCCTGAAAAAAAAAAAAGAAACCACCACGTCACCACCACCATTACCCAATTAATAATACGACAGCAAGTGGCTTAGCAGTTAATATGTGTTTAGTGTATAGAGAGTAGAATTCAGAGTTATTGTTGTTGATGTGCACTGTGAATTCCAGCATACTTATGTAGTTAGCATTGGCATTTTACCAGTTTCCCAAGCTGCTAAGCCAGTGCTTGATTTGACTGTTGTTTCTGTAATTTTGTTTTTGGAAAGGTAGAATTAGACTGAAAAATTTAATGTCATAGCCAGGATCTGTTCCACAGATCTTTAGCTTTCTATGCTGTTATTTCTCTTGATCTTGGTGGGGAGGGTCCACTGCTAGTCACCCAAGTGTTGGTGCCTGCCTACACTAGTATATTACATATCATGCTCCCCAGGTATAGTCCTAGATACCATCAGTGATCCTTGATCTCCTGGTTAGACCCAACAAGGATTTGATGGTATCTAGGTATATTGTCGGCGGCGCCGTGGCCGAGCAGTTAGCGTACTCGCCTACCACCTAGGCGGCCCGGGTTCAATCCCAGGGACCCACATGTGGTATTCGTGGTGGACGAAGCGGCATCTGGGCGGGTTTTCTCCTGGTTCTCCGGTTTCCCCCGCCATCTCATTCCACCAGTGCTCCATCTTCAATCCATGTATCATCAGTGTTACCGCCTGGGGTGCCATAGTAGTAAAAGCGGGCGTTAAACACTACACACACACACACACACACACACACACACACACTAAGTATATTGTCTCCAGATGGAGTCCCAGTTGGCATCACAAAGCTGAGTGCGCCCCAGACCACACCTCCCAGTAGGGAAAACTCCCCACACTGGTACCAGCAATCGAGCCCAGATCCTCTATGCCAGAGGCAGGTGCACTACCACTGTGCTGCATTGTGATATCAAATTTTTGGGTGATTAAGAAAGTGTTGTTGCTAATGGTCTTCTCACTGGATTTTCTCCTTTTTTCTACGGGCTTCCCAATAATATTTACATAGTTGAACTGAAACACTTGCATTAATTTTTGAGATTGCAATACATCAGAGTAGATGGTCTCTATCAAAATAGCGGTTGATACAGTTTTTGAATATACTCAGGGGTCTCCGTCTAGGGGATATGTGAATGGTGACCACAAAGTACCCAAGCTGAGCAGAACATTACTTCCACTTACTGGTGTTTTGCTCCTCACTGTAACTTTTCTATCTGACCTTACCTTGGTCATCTCTTGTTCTCTTCCAACCCCGATGCTATTAGGGTTCCTGAGGGCTAGGGAGTCTTTATTTTTCCAACCTCTCCATTTCTCTATAAAATCTTAACCCCTAACATGCTGACCTGTCATGGCATGTAATACGTCCTCTGATTGGTAATCAGAGGATATGGTCGGTGAATTTATTTTGTTAATTCTCTCGGTCAGGTCGGTGAGACCCATAAACCAACGACAGGCGTGGTCCTCCAGACATTCTGGGGGTTGTGAGAGAGTGATGTGACCGCCAAAACATAAAAATATGGTGCTCTCTAAAAAGCGGTTACTATACTGCTATTGCTCTATCAATATATTAAATATTGGAGAGCAAGAGGATTAATGACTTCATTGTCAGAAATCCAGCATTAGCTAACAAAAAACATATATGTATTAAACATATGTATATAAAATCAAATTGACCACCTCTATAGCGCAGTTGGTAGTGGACTTGCCTCTGGTGTAGAGGACCCGGGTTTGATCCCTGGTACCAGCAAGGGGATTTTTCCTCTGCTGGAAAGTCTGGCAAGGGGTGCACTCAGCCTTGTTAGGTCCCAAAGAGACCAATTGAGGAGCTACTTGGAGAAGTAGTGGCCCTAGGTTGAGAAGGGCGCATAACTGGCTGGGAGGGCTTGGGGCACTGACCTCTTCCCACCCTCCAGTACTTCACCCCACCATTGACGCCTGTAGTGGGCAGAGAGGGGGACGCAATGGCTGGGCAGCAAGCCTTGGCCCTTTATGGGCTGTTGTGCTGGGGTATAATTTATTTTAATATAAAATCAAATGTGAGAGAAGGTTTACTCCGGCTTCTGAAGTCCCCTTGTTCAAACCCTGCATTACATATGTGCATGCCAGGTTGCATTCTGTGATGTCACCATTCATGCAGTCATGATGATCAATTTACTGACTCCTGCCCTAGACCACGAGCCATGACATTGGTTCATGTTGTAGCCTGGCAGTGTAGTATAGCAGTGAGGAAAGAATGCTTGTCAAATTATATTGAATTATGTGTTGCCCTTCTGCCCATTGGCTGTGGACTTGTTCAGCTGATCCAGACAGCAGCATCTCTTGTGTTCTGACAGTCAGATGTTGATGCTCCATCAGATGGTGACTGTGTGTCATAACACAGGAGCAAGGGATCTTGTATACACCAAAAAAAGTGAGAGGGTCCTTGAGATCTTTGACTGAGCACAATAAGTTACTCATCTTCCTCGTGGGTGTAAAGATCGCTTTTATGTTATGAGGCTCAAGTAAGCATTCAATTTGTCCTTCAATGTTTAGAACTATGCCAGGAATCCTGTGTCTCTGCTCAGGACTGCTCTAGTTTGAAATTGGCTGGCTGACATCAGGTGGACTGGAACTCTGTGGAGTTCTTCGATTGTGTAACCATTTGAACATAGGCCTGTTGAGGCTGTCTTTGTTCCTTTTGCAGTAAGTTAAGCTCACAGACATCTCAAGGAAAAGTATGATGGCTCTCAGGTTTCTATAGAATTCCCAGCATATTTCAGAGATGAATGGTAAAAGGTCTAGCAGAACGGTCTCCTCTGCAGATATGGGGTTTGGATCACTGTAGCATTGGTACACATTTTCCAATCTGTGGTTCACTCCTGAATAATAATTGGAATTGAAGTTAGGATACTTGCCTCACTCGTCTGAACATTCAATATTCTGTCATAAGGTTTCTTCATGTTGAAATCTGCTAGAGGAATCTTCAGAATAGTTTTCTGTAGCTAAAGAAACTAACAGTGTGCCTCTTGTAAACATGATTTACAACTATGTACCAACAGCAATGAATGAAGATTATACTTTCTGGTGAGGAAGATGTCTATAGTGTTTTCTGGTGCACATTATTAAAGGCATTGTTTAGAAACTATCTGATGTTAATCCCACAAGTCAAGAAACCTCCTCTCCCTCTCCTGAGGTGATGGGCCATGGGAATGTGGAAATAAGGTTCCAAATTTTCATGGCAACTAGGAGTAATTAAAATTTCTGACTTGAGTATGTGAGTTCTGACATAACTGCTTTACACAAAGAAAATGTTCAGTTTGCAAAATAAAATTGGAGACATCCAATGCCATATCTCACTGTATTTAGCAACGACTTCAACATCAATACACAAAGATAGATTATTTGTATGGAAAACATCTTGTAAACTCAATATGGGCAATTTTCTTTCTAAACCGACTTTCACATTCATGCATAACGTATTTATTATGAGTAAGCATGTGTAGAAACTAATTTGGAAATTAATATCATTCTTGACAAATTATGGCTACCACTGTAACTTTATCATAGAATTTGTTGCTCTAGGTTGATGTCCTTACTGTGTGACTTGAAATGGCAAAATGCTCTTACAAGAATTAAACCTTCTCGTTTGATTTAAATATTGCAGTACACCTTGAAGGTGACATCAGATATAGAGATATCATACCTTATAGGACTTGTAATATTGCAGGTGCTTTATAATTAACCTGTATTAGAATTCATTTTTCAGCCTTTTTGTTGCACATGACCAGTATCGACTTATTATGTTAGTCTATTCGCACTCTTTTTGGCCACCAGCTGGGGTAGAGGAAGGAAGGATAAGTCCTTGCGGCAAGTGGCATGTGGCGGCACACACAGTATTTAAACAGTGTAGGCAGTGTTGAACGTTCTACTCTGTTACAAGTAAATGATAAAAGAGGCCACCACAAACGACAGTATCACAGCTGCAATAACTTATAAAAGAAACATAACATAAACACAAAATGCACACTATTAATGATTTAGCTGCTAAGCACAGCCATGTAATTATCATTGTACTATGAATCCCATAGAATATGTATGGTCAAAAGTAAAAAGAGACATTGCAGTCAATATCTTCAGAAGAAAAAAGCTACTGAAATTTGAGCCTTAATCCAAAATACTATAAAGGACATTCACAAACAAGAGTCATTGGCCTTAGCACATATGCCGTTTTGAACCAGAAAGTAAATATTGTTCCTTTGAGGATATAATGGAAAACAGCCTGTCCCTGTTAATTGATCTATAAGATGACGATGATACATTTTCAGAGGATGACCATTAATGTTACATTAGTTTCATGGTGTAACTAGTACAATAAAACATTGTGTATATTTTACTGTTTTATTTATTCTTTATATTTGCAGATTACTGCACGCTCATGATATCTTCTCTGGCCTATAGATTCAGGTTTCTTATTTACGTCAAAGCAATTTTCGGCCAAATACATACTGCAAACAAAGTTTGTGGTCATGTTGCATAATAGGAACGATATTGCCATGCCGATATTTGAATTGCTCATGCCTGGTACACGACCACACTTGCCTTAGCTGATGTAGAGGGAAGGTCAGGGGAGCCTAACCCCTTCCCAGCCCTAGCTGAAAAGAACACAAATGGACTATACATGTGTTTTATAGTTAACCACTGTTAGTATCAATTTTTCAAATTTGACTAGTCTGGAAGAACAGTTTATTAAAATAATAAAAAATACCTAATAGTTGCAAACATTGTAAGTTGCCTTTGAGATGTAATGTGTCAGTTTGAAGATTACCTGTGATAATTTAAACAGATGAAAAGGTTTAGTGCTGGTACAAGTATCACAAGATAGCTGAATTGATATCATTCACATAAAGAGGATAAAAATATGGTGCTCTCTAAAAAGCGGTTACATTTACTGCTAAGTCTCTTCAATGTGAAAAATATTGGAGAGCAAGAGGATTAATGACTTCATTGTCAGAAATCCAGCATTAGCTAACAACAACATAAAGAGGATAAAATTAATGGTTTGAGTCTGGACATGGCATTGAATTTTGTAAGTTTGATTCAGCTTTCCAAGAAGTAAGTTTGTGAGAGAACTATGGAAGTTCATGGTGTGGTCTGAATAATTTAAGGATTCAAAAAAGCCATTAATTTTAACTATGTATATATATTTTTCAAATTATACATAATATGTTTGTTTGTCCACAGACTTATTAATGAAACTGCAACCTCAGATTCAGCAACAGTTGTGAAATGGATCCCAAAATAGAAATCAAACAAGAGGATCTCCTCTCAGATGAAGTAGCCTTACAGAAAGAGGCAGAGTTCTTTCACGAGGTTGTTGTAATGAAGAGAAACAGTGGTGATGTGCTTCTGGACAATGATTGTGACATGGCAATCAAACCAGAAATTAAATCAGAAACTGCAGGGATTCCCATAAAGCAGATTAAGTTTGAAACTGTTATGTACAGCAACAACTTGGAAGTAGGTAGGAAAACAGAAAATACTGAACAGACTCTGATATCAGACTTTGGTTCACAGAATGAGGATGAATATGTTCCAGAGGATCCTGTAATGAAGATTAAGAAGTACAATAGTGAACATGAAATGGATAGCAAAATAGAAATTAAAGTAGAACCTTGGTGGCTGGAAACGGAAACTTCATCAGTTTGTACTGACACTAAGGTAAGTTTTGTAGAAATTGACTGCTATTAGACTATGTTTTGTGTGGTCACTTTAGATTTGAATTATGTATAACAAAGTTAATAAGACCAAATTGCGTAAGCTTCATGGCTGGTGTCATAAAATACAAAATGATTGAGAGGTAGAACTGGAACTTAAAAATTCAATGCCACAACTGGGATTTGAACCACAGACCTTCCGCTTACCGGGCGGCTGCTCTACCACTGAGCTATTGTGACAAACTGCCAGAATGGCATTAAATTCTCAAACCAGTTCGTATTTCTCCTGGTAAACCACAAAGGCAGTCTCACATCAGAGACAAACTACCCCAATGGTGACTTACTATTGTAAGTACTTTATATCCCAGGATTAAATAACCTTCAGATGGTAATTATTATTTATTTATGCCAACAAACTTACTGTTGGTGTTTTTAAACACACAAGCCGTGTGTGGGCAAAGTTTGAGAGGTAGAACTGGAATTTAAAAATTCAATGCCACAACTGGGATTTGAACCACAGACCTTCCGCTTACCGGGCGGCTGCTCTACCACTGAGCTATTGTGACAAACTGCCAGAATGGCATTAAATTCTCAAACCAGTTCGTATTTCTCCTGCTCAGTGGTAGAGCAGCCGCCCGGTAAGCGGAAGGTCTGTGGTTCAAATCCCAGTTGTGGCATTGAATTTTTAAGTTCCAGTTCTACCTCTCAAACTTTGCCCACACACGGCTTGTGTGTTTAAAAACACCAACAGTAAGTTTGTTGGCATAAATAAATAATAATTACAAAATGATTATCCAGGTTTGTGGGCTGTGGTCTAGTGGAAAATCTCCTTCCAGGTATTTTGTTCAAAACTGCATCGAACATCACATGGTGTGACCATAGTACTCTGCTAGTCTCTGCGACAACTGATACAGAGCCGTTTGGTTTCACAGATTTTATACGCTTAGCATGTGTGGGTGTATGACGGTCCAGTCTTTGTTTATTGGTTTGGATGGATTAACATGGGGGCTGCTTCCAGTGTCTATGGTTGTTGTCGATCGGCTGGCATTTACTGTGGCTGAGGCTGTTGATGGCATACGATCTTGGAAGTTGTCTCTGGTCAGGTTTTGTGTGTGCTTTGTATAATGCTGGATGCCAAGCTTTATTTAAGTGCTTTGTTTCTTCCTTCCTATTGAAGTTCTCATTATGTTTGAAAATCTCTATGGCTTCACGACTGAACCAGGCATAATAATGAACTGTGGAAGATAGCTCTGTCGGAATACTGTATAATGTGTTCCCCTGACACTAGTAATGGCAGATATGCTTTATTCTTCTCTTTAGGGTCAATTTGTTTTGCTGTAGAATGGGGCTTCCTTCTGGGGTGTAAGGCACATTTAACTTCCTGGCTAGTGTAACATTGGCCTGCAAAGCATTATTAACCTCTTCAGCGATATGGACGTGAAATCACGTCCATTTAAAATGATGGATGAGCGATATGGGCGTGTATACACGTCCTGTGCATTTGTGCATTTAACCCTTATTTATCCCTTATCTAACTAAACTTATTTTAATTTTCCCTTTATGAAACATTTAAGTAAAGGCTATATACTTGCTGGCTTACCTTTATATGTTCCTTGTGCAGTGATATGCCTCAAAACAGGGACAAACACACAAGGGTACATCTCCACATTTGCGAATTCCCTTCTTGCGGCACACAAAACACTTTCAAGATGGGCAGGACTTCTTTGCTGTTGGTGGTATCCTTTTAGGATAGTGTTTTCCTTGAAGTCTGAGGGGTGCAGGGGTTCTGGATTTTCTACCCCCAACGTGGTATTGTTCAATTAGGCTGCGAGCTATTGATAGTCGGAAGTCCAGGTACGTCATTGTCTTGTGTGGATTTAGAGCTCTCCAAATTTCCAAACAATTGTATATGGTTATATCCAGTTGGTGCAAAAATACCTTTTTATACCACTTCTCACTTCAGCTACAAGCAGGAAAGTTGTTGTTGTTGTTAGCTAATGCTGGATTTCTGACAATGAAGTCGTTAATCCTCTTGCTCTCCAATATTTTTCACTGATGGATGGGGCACTAGAAGTAGCCGGGCATATTTGAAGGTGGTCTCGATCCATTTCCTCTTGCAGATCACATAGAGGACAGAGTGTTGAAGAATATATCCCAATTCTGTTTAAATGTTTTGCCAGACAATCATGTCCTGTAGTCAACCTGAAGGTTGCAACTGCAGGAAAGTATATCTGTGTATTTCAACAAAGAAAGAAACGGAGTCTACTAAGTTAAGAAACACGCGTAAGCAAAAGTTGCGAACATGCTGTATTCCGATGACTCAGAGACCACGCATACACTAGTGCTTTATGTCACATTATGCCTTGTTATGCTGACGCACAAGCTACATGTACAATGGGTTGACTACTGTTTCATTCAGAGAACTTATATTAGATGCGTTCGACAGAGCAAAGTTAACTTTTCACCACAGTGAAACAAAATAGTGCCATTTCAACGTTTTGTAAATGCAACTCAACTTTGCTAATGACGTACATGTATACTGCATATAACGAGTTTTATACCAGTTTTTGTTTCATTAAAATAACTTAATACACAAAATACAGCTGTGTGTATATACAAAGCACTTTTAGCACATTTAACAATTTAAATGCCCTACACTGGATATTGGGTAGCAGTTCTTGGCTCGCGGATGTTTTAAATGGCCATCACTCAAGAGGTTAATGTGAGAAAGTTCAAGGGGGAGTAGTTGATCTACTAGAATGTTAATGACAGCTCTCTTCTAGCCAGGATGGTGGTTAGAGAGTTTGTGTAGATACCAGTGTGTGTGTGTGAGTGTGTTGGTTTACAGTAGCCTGTGAGAGAGCATACCATCAGACTTCCTGGCTACAAGTACATCCAAAAATGGTAGTTGTCCACTGTTCTCCATTTCCATTGAGAACTGTGTGCTTGGAAAAATAGAGTTGATATGATGTAGGAAATCTGTCAAGGTCTCTTGTCTGTGGCTCCAGAGGGCGAACATGTCATCTCTGTAGCAAAGCCAACATATGGGTTTTTGTTTAGTGGAATCCAAAGTGGTGGCCTCAGAATATTCCATGTAATAGTTAGCAATAACTGGACTCACTGGACTGCCTATTCTGTTCATAGAACTCCTGGTTCCACTGGAAGTAAGTTGTTTCTAATACATGGCAAAATAAGTTTTTAACGGCTTCAGGAATAATTCTTGTAGAAAAGTGAGTCTACTGGATGGGCACCATTGTAAGTAGAGAAGTAACATCAAAACTTATAAGAAGGTCATTGAGCTGCACGGTCAAGGATATCAGCTTTTCAACAAGCAGTGCAGAGTTCTTGATGTAAGAGTCTGTATTACCAACATGTGATTGCAGGAGGTTGGCCAGGTATTTTGCCAAGTTGTATGTAGGAGGTCCGATGCCACTAACTATGGGGCAAAGTGGTACTTCTGGTTTGTGGACCTTCGGTAGTCCATATAGTCTAGGAGATTGGGCTTATGTGTGCGTGAGTTGTCGTTGCTTTTCCACAGGTATTGAAGACTGCTTAATGAGCTGGTTGGTTTTTTGTAAGATGCATGAGGTGGGGTCACGTGGAAGTTTGCTGTAGGTAGCTGGATCCAGTAATTCAGAGATTTTATGTTGATAATCAGAAATGTTCATGATAGTGGCATTTCCTTTATCTGCTCTGCTGATAATCTCTGTGTTGCTGTTCAGCATTTTTAAGGCAGCCTTCCCAGTCTGGAGAGATTGCTTTTGGGAGGTTTTGTCCATTGTAGAATCCTAGCACATTTGTGGCATGCCTCTTCTGCAGCACAACCAGAGACTTGCGAGAGCCAGCTTCTATGTTGCAAATGATGTCTTCTTTAGGTAAAGTTTTGGAAGTGACAGCAAAGTTGCCACCTTTAGCCAGAATGGCTCTGACAGTTGGTAATCAGATAAGCTGATCACTGTGCGCTTAGATTCATTGCCCATAGAGGATGGCAATTTGGAACAGTTGTTGTACTTCTTAGAAGTCTGATAGATTGTTTTATTTCCACCCTGTATAGGCCAGCTGTTTCTGCTGGCAATTCAGCAGCGATGGAGAAACCAGGGACAATTTTACAATTCTGTTAAAGATGCTTGCTGCAGCTGCAAGTGAAACATTCTGGAGTGGAATGAAGCCCAGTGGACCATGGTCTCATAGCCCAGAAGCATATTTTACAATAATTATAACTATAGATGCTTGTGTGAAACTATACATTTGAATTATTCTGTTACAGGATGGAGACTTTCCTCCAGTGAGATCTTCAAGGTAAGAGTTGACTCTTTTCAATTACAAGCCCTCTGCTTCTGGTGTTTTGTTTAGATTCAATTCTTACATAACCATCACATTTATGTAGCAGATTTCTTGTTTTATCTCTGCTACATACCTAGAGTATTATATTCCATCCAAAAGGTCAATATCAAGATTTCAATTCAAATATGTTTTAAGCTGCCAT